>JACEEZ010001042.1:0-197500 GCA_016584305.1 Chionoecetes opilio | reverse complement strand
CCCAACAAGTTTGCACTGGTGGGCGGCCCTCTACGCATGGCTGTAGCTCCGAAACTAACCACAGGATATTCTTGAAAATACCCTCATTGTGATTCCCACACAAATTTACTTTTCTAGTTTCTTACCTTATCCTAACCTAACCTAACCGTAACCGAAAGTTTGCAAACCTGTTTGGGGAATAAAATCGCGTCCAGGCCATGGTCTATCTCGCAAGCTCGGAGCTCTTCGCCCAGGCAGCCTGAGGAACCTCAACTGTAGCAACCAAAGGGCTCACCAAATATATTTTGTTTCTCATTATATTTTCATTAAGCAACCAATATAGCTACATGTAGCTACTGTGTTTTATTCCCCCATCCCCTTGAGCATGATGGAAATAAAAAGATCAGTATTTCAACCTTTTGTGTCTACCAAACTGTTTCCCCATTCCCCCACCCTCACTGAAACTCTGAAATTCCCCCCCGGGGCAAAAACTGGCTGAGAACTCCTCAGTTACTCCTGTGCTAATGTTTCAGCATTACTCCAGCGCCACACCTCACATGCTACACTAGTCCATAAGTCCATAAGTCTGCTACACTAGTGACAGTAAGTATAGTCAATATTTTGATCTTTGAAGATTCGTGACTTGGCTTTAAATAGCTACGAGGACATTAGAAGAAAATAAATACTTACATGTTGCGAGTGACGCGAGCAGCCAGCCTGTGGCCACGCCGTCCTCTCAGCTGACGCCAACTGCATGAAAGAAAATGTGAGATTATAATTTTGATGGATAGACCTACCTATATATTTTGCCATTGCGAACGCACTGAATATTAAACAATAAATACAACAATATTATATAAGATGCTTACTAGGATCTTTTAAGGCTTTTGAATATTTTTGAACTGGTAACTTCAAAGTAGTACCGTAGGTGAAAAAAATGGCAGGATAGAAATTATGCGGCTCTTCCAGCGATATTCTTCCTTAAATTCCACATTTGACGTCAGATATATATATATATACAGAGGAGCTAAAAGAGGTCGGCATCAGACGGCAGGCCTGTACATATTATAGTTCTTATAACACGCATAGAACCTGTATAGGAACTCAAAAGATCTGCAAAAGGCCGGATAACCTACTCAAGGCGGCTCCTTAATTTCCCACCTATTGTACTATTTCAGGGCGATGCGTATAGTAGGACCACAGACCACAATGCCTACATAATGTACCGATAGGCCTGCACTGCTAGCTAACACGTGGCACTACTACATGAGTTTACAAGGCCAGTTAATACGAATCATAATTACGTGTTGGCGCGAGAGAAAAATTAGTTTGTTTCAAATTAGTTTGTTTTGACACTAGAATGACGTCATCACTTGAGCTGTATATACCGTGATGTACGCTGGTATGTAGCTATTTGTTAAACCTGAAACAGAGTCTGTGGCAATCTATTACCGAGAAATAAGGAGGGAAGTAGGAAACTTTTTGCCACACCCTGCAGCACTTTACTTGTTTTCGCAACGGCGCTATATATTTATAAGGGGCTATTATGGTCTGACATTTCCCACTGTAGTCCATATGTACATGATAACTGTGTGACAATTTAGTAGAACACCATAGAAACTCAAAGAAATCCACGATTGATGAATGAATACAAGCAGCGATGACGTCATAGCCTGACCTACTCTAGTACTACTGTTTACCTAATATAGTCATACAACATAGAAACACTTCAGTAAATTGCATATCTCAATGATGAACATTAGGTTATGGTGAATGCATAGTTATGTACGGCTGGCATTACTGTGGTTGAATAATTTATGTAGTGTTGCGCAAGGAACTGAGATCACAGGGAGGGGGAGAGGAGCCTGAGAGGAGGAGTGAGGAGTCTGAGAGGAGAGGAGAAGAGAGGAGTACTGTTCCTTGTACTGTTCCTTGTACTGTGTTCACGCCCTTTGCCACCATGGAAAGTAAGTTGGTGTTTCAATGTATGCATGTAGTGTACAGCAGATCTATATATAAGGTCATGATGCTACAGGAGAACTACAGGAGCCTCCATATGACGTGTCTAGTGGAGTATTGTGAATGATTGTTTTGGTTGGCAATGACGTGATGTGGACATGTAGGAGGTGGGCGGGCTGAGTGACGTGATGTAGACATGCACGAAGGTTGTCTGATGTGATGTAGACATGTAGGCTAGGAGGTGGGCGGGCTGAGTGACGTGATGTAGACATATACGAAGGTTGTCTGATGTGATGTAGACATGTAGGCTAGGAGGTGGGCGGGCTGAGTGACGTGATGTAGACATGCACGAAGGTTGTCTGATGTGATGTAGACATGTAGGCTAGGAGGTGGGAGGGCTGTCTGACGTGATGTAGACATGTAGGAGGTGGGCGGGCTGTCTGACGTGATGTAGACATGTAGGAGGTGGGCGGGCTGTCTGACGTGATGTAGACATGCACGAAGGTTGTCTGATGTGATGTAGACATGTAGGCTAGGAGGTGGGTGGGCTGTCTGAAGTGATGTAGACATGTAGGAGGTGGGCGGGCTGT
This sequence comes from Chionoecetes opilio, assembly GCA_016584305.1. NCBI lineage: Eukaryota > Metazoa > Arthropoda > Malacostraca > Decapoda > Majidae > Chionoecetes > Chionoecetes opilio. The sequence goes on along the minus strand of JACEEZ010001042.1, from coordinate 194,972 downwards.
GTGACGTGATGTAGACATGTATAAAGGTTGTCTATCAATGTGATGTAGACATGTACGAAGGTTGAACAGTGTTATGATAGTAGAGGGTATTATTTTACACTAGGACCGATTTCCCTACACAATTGGGAGTGTGGTTTCTGTTTACCTTATTGGATTCTAGGAAACATTTCTCTCTATGAGCTTCCGTCGCAAATCATTACTTTTGGAGCTATGACATGTTGTTCATAGGGAGAGACAAGTGTTTACGTCCGCGCCACTCTTCTTCCTCTTGTGACCTGGCCCGTCAGGGTGGCAAGGTTGGTAGAGACGTGAGCTCGCAATGTGCAGCGTCCCTGTGCATTCGGTCAGCGGTTCGAGTCCGCCTAGTTCGTGCTGACGTGGCGGCGCTTTGTATAGTCAATAACCTTGTAGTTGGTACTTGCAAAGTGTCTAGATAGGATGAAAATCTTATCTTATCTTGTGACCTGCATCGCCTGTTTTTCCCTTGCCGCGGACACTTTTTTAATGCAGATTTAGCTTTAGTTGGAAGGTTAAAGCGTGGTATTAGGTTAGATTAGGTTAGTTTAGTGAGTCTAAAGGTGGGGTTAGGTTAGTTTAATTTTCATATCTCCTATTATACACTCCTTCCTATTAAAAACGTCTTATATCTCCGAAAGTAGTGATTTGCGACGGAAGTTCATAGAGAGAATGTTTCTTAGAATCCAATAAGGTGAACAGAAACCACACTCCCAATTGTGTAGGGAATTTCGGTCCTAGTGTAAAAATTTAGGATAATTAATTTATAGTTTCACCCAACCAACGATTTTCTGATGCGCTTTATGTTTTTCTGGTGTGTTTTTATGTGTTTTGAATGAATCTGCTAACTGTTTCTGTCGCATTTTTTTTTTTTTTTTTTTTTTTTTTTTTTTTTTTAGGTAGATGAAGGTTTGTTGTCGTTGTTTTTTTAGTTAGGTAAAGGTTAGGTTAGGTAAAGGTTAGGTTAGGCTTCGGTTCATTTTTTTTTTTTTTTTTTGTCATTTTTGCAAAAAAAAAAAAAAAAAATGCGACAGAAACGGTTAGCAGATTCATTCAAAACACATAAAAACACACCAGAAAAACATAAGGCGCATCAAAAAATCGTTAGTTGGGTGAAACAATAAATTGACCAAAATGTACCTAGTAGAAGAGTCTTCATTGGATGTAGACATGATTTATATACAATGTTATGCTAGTGTATTATTTGTTGTCTTTTTGTCAGCCTCCCGCTATTTTAAAGACATATATTACTTTATAATTATTTCCTTATGTATTTTGATGTGTTTTCTAATGATCTGGCAATTGCTTTTCGGCAAAACTATTATTTCTGACGGGGCCCTACTCTAAAGCATGCAAGGGGTGGGGGGGGAGTGGCTTAGAAGGTAAGATGTTAGGTTAGGTTTAGTTATAAATGATATTGGTAAATTTTTACCATCGGATCATACTGCATTTGATGGTCAAAACTATGATATTCCAGTGTGTTTGTATAGGTTTCGGATGATAGTCGCCATTAATACCGTCGGAAATACTTCTGAATAACACTTAAACTCAAGAACCACACGTTTTAACCTCCTAAACTAACTCCACTTTCTAACCTATTAATCTAACCTAAGTCTAACTCCACATTTCACCCCTTAACCTAAGCCAATCCCTTGTCAAAAAGTGCCCGCAGCAAGGGGAGACAAGCAATACAGGTTATAAGAAGATAAGTAAGGTGTTCAATAGCAAAATAATACCATAATATTCATAGATTTGATGTTTTTCAATTAGTCTGATATTTTTTTTCTTTAGAGTACGACTCCCCTTTCCAGGAAGTAGCAGCAAAGTTGAAAGGCTTCTCAGTGACTTAAGGTCTTAGGTTCATAGGGTGGTTCTAAACACTGTTGGGGTTTGTATTTTTTTAAATGCTTGGTGAGCTATTAACCCCTTCACGCCCAGATCTTTCCTTTGCTATGAAAAAATTATCTGTTGTCGCGCCATGAAATTACGAAAAGTAACTAAATATACCAAATTAGTTACTCGACAAGGATACTAAACAGATCATATCTATAAAACATTGCTTATATTATCTAAAAATGGTCTAATGGTAGCCAAATTACAATGGAAATTACGCTCTGGGTCTCAAGGGGTTAACTCCTTTTCTGTGAATTTTGATACAATTCATTTAATCTAATTAGACAGTCTTTTGATAAGGGTATATTGCCATTGTTCATATAACACTAAGGATTCTTTGGTCTCAATTCTAGGGCTGAGAACTAGAAGGGCCAATGTCAAAAAATGGCTAATTTTAGATAAGTCCACCACCGAACTGGAAATGTATGTATCTATCATGGCAAGAAATAATAGGTTATAATCTAAGTAATTACTGGAAAAAAAATCTTTCATCTGCTGTTATTACCTGATGCCATGATGAAGGATGCAATATTTCAAACGCATTTTCCTCAAAACATAGATTTGTGACATTGGCCTTTCTTGTTCTCAGCCCTAGAATTTAACAAGATGTTTAGCTAGTGTTAAATCAGCAGCAGGCATTTGAGCAATCATAAACATTAATTTGTCCATGTTTTCAGATAAAGCAGGCTTCGCTCCGTCCGCCCCTCCGCCCTACGCCCCGCCCAGCTACTCCCAGGCCGTGGGGGGGGTGCCGCCCCAGGCTCCCTACACGCCCTTCCCAGGTGAGCTACAGATCTGAGGAGTCTTTGGTGATGGGGGATAACTTGACCCTGGAAGCTATGGAGGTCAGGTTACGCAGGCCTCTGAGGATGCCCCGGATGCTATGTAATATGTACTTTATACATATAAGGAATAATACTTTTCCTCTGCACCAAAACTAAATAACCCTGTACTGTACTATTATAATAAGAACATAATAAAGTAAGGAAGCTACAAGAGGCCGTGAGACCTACACGAGGTAGTTCCTGTTATCTAACTCTACCTATATCCACCTCTCTTCCCCATCCATGAATTTATCCAGACTCCTTTTAAAGACCCCAATAGACTCTGCACTAACCACCTGACGACTGAGTCCATTCCAATCATTCACCACCCTATTTGTGAACCAGTTTCTGCAAATTTCCTTTTTAAATCTACGCTTTTCCAGCTTGAATCCGTTACTTCTCGACCTGTAATGACCTGTACTGTACTGTTATAATGACCCGCTCTGTACCACATGCCCTGCTCTCACCCCACTTACTATCTACTCTTTATAGAACGACCACGTGTAGGTCTCGCGGCCTCTTGTAGCTTCCTTATTTTCTTCTTATGTTCTAAGCCAGGTATCCAGAGGAGAATAACCATAAGTGAAGTGAGTCAGAATATGAGTGCTCTGACCTGCCCTGGAAGCCTCAACGTGAATGCATAACAGAAGCTCAAACACACCCCATATACCCTCCCTCACACCCTGAATGCATAACAGAAGCTCAAACACACCCCATATACCCTCCCTCACCCTGAATGCATAACAGAAGCTCAAACACACCCCATATACCCTCCCTCACACCCTGAATGCATAACAGAAGCTCAAACACACCCCATATACCCTCCCTCACCCTGAATGCATAACAGAAGCTCAAACACACCCCATATACCCTCCCTCACCCTGAATGCATAACAGAAGCTCAAACACACCCCATATACCCTCCCTCACACCCTGAATGCATAACAGAAGCTCAAACACACCCTTCTACCTCCCCTTTGGGAAACATACTCCCCTGGGGAAAACTAGAGAGAGAGAGAGAGATTCAGATTCAATACTTTTATTCACACTTGAAGTACATTCGTGAAAAAGACAGTTTCAGGAGAACAGTCTTATCTCGGGCTACCTAGTATTAGCTGATGATAAAACAAGTACATCGATATGAGTGACAATGTTGTTGAGTTGTAGTCAGCTATACAGATATGAGGAGGGGCAGACAAAGATCATTATAGTTCTTGTTTTACTTATATTAATCACCTAAAGGCACAGAATTCGGGAGAGAGAGAGAGAGAGAAAAAAAAAAGAAAGAGAGAGAGAAAAAAAGAAAGAAAAAAAAAAGAGAAAAAAAGAGAGAAAAAAAAAAAAAAAGAGAGAGAGAGAGAGAGAGAGAGAGAGAGAGAGAGAAAAAAAAAGAGAGAGAAAAAAAAAAAAGAGAGAGAAAAAGAGAGAAAAAAGAGAGAGAGAGAGAAAGAGTATACCCTTAAGCATATCACATTTCAACGTCACCCTCACCCCTGCCCTTTACATCACACCAACACGCCCATGTCATCAAAGGAAATAGCTATCAGTACATAACCCCCCCCCCCCCACAACCACTCATAATAAAGGGTAAACAAAATGAACCTACAGTAAAACCTCTCATATTCGGACTAATTGGGCCAAGGAGTGGTCCGAGTAATGCAAGGATCCGAATAATGGGGGGATATGTAGAAAAATATATATATATAAAAAAAATCTAGATGTTTAATGTGTATATATGTAGCTATGAAATTTCGACCCGTAAGAAAAAGAAGAAAAAAAAATTCTAGGCGTATAGCTAGGAAATTTCGACCCCTAAAAAAAAAAAAAAAAAAAAAAAAAAAAAAAAAAAAAAAAAAAAAAAAAAAAAAAAAAAAAAAAAAAAAAAAAAAAAAGAGAGAGAGAGAGAGAAGGTCCGAATAATGTCAAAGTCCGAATACGAGAGGTTTTACTGTAATTTCCCTTCTCTTTTTTGTAATCCTACTCCTGTTCCTCCCTTTCATTCCCTATACCCTTCCCTTGCCTCCCCTTTTCCATAATCCCTCGCAGTCCAGATGCTAAATGGAAGAGACGGAATCACAATGAACTAAGTCATGATCCCCTTCCTATTCCATGCAGCAGTATAGCATTCAATTGTATCCCATTTCTTTCCCCTACACAAATTCAATTCAGTCAAATAGCAAATTCATTTAGTCAAATATTCCATCAAATAGGGGGAGAGCGGGGCAGGTTGCATCGAGGGTAGGTTGCATCATTGCCTCTAACTCGCATTAACTTTTTATTATTATTATTATTGTTGTAGTAGTAGTAGTTTATAGTAGTAGTAGTATTAAGACGATGTACGTGTGATAACATGCGAGTTAGAGGCAATGATGCAACCTGCCCCGCTCTCCCCTAATTACTCAACCGCAATCCTTTACCTTCAAATCATTACTTTCTATCCATCTAACAGTCTTTCCTGCCTGCCTTCCTCCCTTGTTCCCCTTTCCGTCCGTCTATGTGAAGTAGGAACACTCCTCATAATGGAATGCATGTGTTCTGCTTCTGCTGCTTCTTTTTTCTTCATGGTAATTTTTATTTTTAATATTATGGTTATTTTTTTATTAATATTGTCATCATTGTTTTTATTTTGATTATCATCATTACGTATTGTTATGTACTATTATTATTATTATTATTATTATTATTATTGTTATTGTTATTACAATTATTTTCAAGTTACTTTGTAGTGATAAGTTTTCAATGGGTTTTAAGATAACAGCAGAACTCACTCTTTAGTTACCACTCATTAGTTGCAGAGAACAAGTTTGTATCTATTGAATGTCTTTTTAAATGGTGTCCATGGGATGCATCATTGTACAAGAACTTACTGTTTACATTTCATTTTGTGTTTGTTTTTTAGGCGAGTGTGTTTTGGTCATAGGTGGGCGTTATCGCGATAACGATATCGGGTTATCGGTTATCCAATTTTTTTTTTTCCGCGTTATCGATTCATCGGTATCGCCGATACTTTTGTTCCAAACTAGAATCGATAATTTTAATTTTTGGTTCCAGTTTAGCACAGGGGCGAGCCGTGCACCCAAAAGACATTTTTAGTAGTTTAAACTTTCAAATGTAGTTATTTTACTTAAAAACAGTACGTTTCATTAGTGAAGAGACAGGATAAACATTGAATTTAAAAGATATTAGTGTGCAAAAGGTAAATGAAGGGTTTTCTAACAGTTTACCGAGAGCATTTAAGATTTTTTATTTAAAATATCAATATCGTTATCGCTAGTATCGGAATTTTGGATTTATCAATTTATCTGTTATCGCCTTATCGGGCGATAAATTTATCGCCAGTTATCGATTATCGGTTATCGCCGATAAGGTTATCGTTATCGATTTATCGGTTATCGTGATAAATTTTTTCGTTATCGTGCCCACCTATGGTTTTGGTTAACCCCTTGAGGCCCAGAACGTAATTGTCATTGTAATATAACCACCATTCGATGATTTTAATGAACATAAGCAATATTATATAGATATGACCTGTTTGATATCCTTGTCCATTAGCTAATATGGTTTATTTAGTTACTTTTTCGTAGTTTTATGGCTAATAAAAGACTATTTCATATAGCAAAGTAAAGATCTGGGCGTGAAGGGGTTAAGATATTACCAACACCATCATCTGTTGGGTTGCCATGACAACACACAACAACAAGGATAATTCTCCTTAACATTGGATACACATTCAGGCTCAGAGTCTTGTACTGTTATTCAACACTGATAATTAATTCATGAAGTACCGTACATACATTTAAGATTATATGGCTTGAGTTATTATAGCTCACTTATTTCCACACCAACCTTGCAGTGACATGTGACAACTACAACTACAATCCATTATGCATTATACACTGGAATAATTTCTATGGAAACATTGTTTATGATAATGTGTTGGCTTTATTTCCAATACTGATCACACATTTGTTCTGGTAGTTATAGGATCCTTGCTTCAGTTAATTGAAATGAGTAATATGCCACAGATAAATTATGCATAGATATTCATAAAATCTCAGCCCATACACCAGGTACAGTTAGTATGTCCCTGATGGTGGTGAAGGACAGTGCATGTGTGGCAGTGGTCCAGTGGTGGGCCTTTCTGAACCATCAAATCATACAATCTGCCACATAAACGTGTCAAATGCTGAAATTGTCGTGGACACAAATGGCCCAAAAGAGTGCTGAATGTGTTACAGAGTGAATGACACTCCTTGTTTTATGTTTAGTGTTGAAGATGCCTCTTGATCAGAAGGTATGTTTTGAGACATTCAGAAAGCAGGTATGACTGAAATATGTTACCTGAAGTATGAATAGAAATAAAGACCACAACACCAGGCCATGGGGCTGGTTCAGGAGTGCCAGGAGGAGGAAATTTCCAGGACTAAAGTGATACACGGTGCTACCTCACAGAGAACACTGATAGTTCCACATAGGAGAAGTAAAAGACCTTTAGCTGGAACTCCTCCGTTATGGGGCTGGTATGCACAACCCCACGTTGAAGGGTGCAAAGGCTCCCTCATTGCCCCGCTTGCTCCTCCCAACACCCCCACGCCCATCCAGCTTGGCTCATTTCATCATGCCATTAGACAGCGCTTATTCAACAGTAGGTTTAGTGATGGTATGTACTACGTAGAATGTTTTGATTAGGCTTGACAGATTATTAGATCATGCAATATTTTCTATTGATGTAGGAAGGTTTTTTTCATAACTTCACCACATGAAACCTTAACCCCTTCACGCCCAGGTCTTTCCTTTGCTATAAAAAATTGTCTGTTGTTAGCCATAAAATGACGAAAAATAGCTTAATATACCAATTAAGATAGTGGACAAGGGTATTAAACAGGTCACATCCATACTGTAGATTGTAGAATATTGCTTACGTTCATTAAAATAGTCTAATGGTAGCCAAATGACAATGGAAATTACGTTCTGGTCCTCAAGAGGTTAAGGCATCATTTGTACTATCTATAAAGATGTCACTTATAATATCACTATTAATATCTACCAAGTTGATAGAAATGAGTGATTCTTAGTGAAAGATCTTTACACTTATTGTTTGTTTTAACTAGTTTTAGTGCTAGGCGGAGGTTCGTGATGAACATAGTGGCCTTTGGCGGCAAGACTAGTTAGTAATAGCCATAGTAGTAATAGTATACTAGCCAAGACTAGTAATAGCCAAGTACAGTGGTGACCCGCTTCAAGAATGACATTTTTCATTTCACATTGCTTAGTGTTTTTTGTTGCTCATGTCATATGTAGTTTCTCAGCCTCTGACTAGTTCTATCAACTGCTCGTCACTTATAATTGCTTGTACAGGGAGGTCCCGAAGATACGAGCAGTTAGGTTCCACCTGGCATACTCGTAAAGCGAAATCTCGTATAACGAAACACATAACTAATGGTAAAATATAGGTTTGGTTCCAGGACCCCATCAATTAAAAAAATAAAATAAATAAAAGACATGTTTTTCAAGCTAAAATAAACAATAGCAAGCACAACAAACACACAGCGTCTATATTACCCACACTGTACTACCTATTCTGTAGAAAAAGCATTCTGAAAGAGAAAATAGCACACAAAATAACATAACTGCACATTAATTAAACATAAAACATGCATAACAAGCAAAAAAGACGTTGTAATGTAGGGAACGCCGCGTGATACAAGAGAAGGTAGTGTAGCGGTCCCAAGGTTGGGGCCGCACACCTGCTAATTACCCCTAAAGGTCAGGCCGCGCCATATGCTTGATTACCCTTCAGGTCATGCCTTGCTAGGGGTGACCTGACTGCGGTCCCAAGGTTGGGGCCGCACACCTGCTAATTACCCCTAAATGTCAGGCCGTGCCATATGGTTAATTACCCTTCAGGTCACGGCATTCTAGGGGTGACCTCACTGGGGTCAACCAAATCCCCCTTTGTCCAGCCCGGGAGTGGTAGGGCCCGCATTTTGAACTTGATAATTTTACTCACCCCAGTTTGAACGTCATATCATTGGATTTTCGATCTCGTATATTGAAAATAGACCCTAATTTACACATCTCGTATCATCGGATTCTCGTATATCGAATGCTCGTATAACGGGACCTCCCTGTGCCTCACAGGCAACACCAGTAACAGACCGAAGACCAGAAGTATCTTCTGCCTTTCGTAAACACATGACTGATACGTTACATATCAGTGAGCGATGTTTAGCGTTGGAGATACAAAACGTTTCTGTACATATAGGATAGGGATAGGATAGGGTCTGTACATATAGGATAGGGATAGGATAGGGTCTGTACATATAGGATAGGGATAGGATAGGGTCTGTACATATAGGATAGGGATAGGATAGGGTCTGTACATATAGGATAGGGATAGGATAGGGTCTGAGATATCTTCCATACGTAGATGATCCGTACGAGTGAAAACCAAAAAAAAACGATGAAACGGAATGCATAGTCTGAACAACCTCATTGATTTCTGTGTGATTATAATTCCTGTATGTAATTTCAGTAATTCAGTAAACCCCGGGTCCCAGGTTGCCGAATTTCCGAGGGGCAACCTGTATACGTATGCAGCTAAGTATTAATTATCCGACCTTGGGGGGACCGAAGGTAGGTCGGATAATTGGAATAGTCGGATGTTCGGATATCACAGTAACCATAAATGTAAGGACAAAATGGTATAGAACATAAAAGATGCAGCTCTTGAAGGCCGATCCAGTGGTATACGCGAAAGTAAAATTCATGCATAAATAAAGCCACAAATCAATGTTTTCTAAGAACTTTAAAAAATGAAGTAAAATAAATGGCCAAAACAAGACACAATGTGGTGGTGAAAAAAGTCGGTTGTTTGGACAAGTCGGATGTTTGGAGGTCGGATGTTGGGAATTTGGCTGTATAAATAAAGAGAGAAAAAGATATTTAACCCCTTCATGCCCAGATCTTTCCTTGGCTATAAGAAATCGTCTGTTTGTTAGCCATAAAATTACAAAAACTAACTGAATATACCAAGTTAGTTAGTCGACAAGGATACTAAATAGGTCATATCTCTAAAATATTGGTTATATTCACTAAAAATTGTCTAATGGTGTCCAAATTACAATGGAAATTACGTTCTGGGTCTCAAGAGGTTACTGACTTATCTGTGTGTGTGGGTGTGGGTGTGTGTGTGTGTGTGTGTCTTAAATGCGACAAAAATGCGTGGAAACTTTTTTTCGACCGCCAGTCCGATACTTACTCCGCTATTTTTTTTTTTTTTTTTTTTAATTCTTCTTCAATCTATTTCGTCTTTTTTTAAATTGCAAACAGTCGAACTATTTGTGTATTTTGAAGCGTGAAATAACACAAGCGGTCGATCCACACCCATATTCGACCCCATTATCTGCATCCCCCCTATCATAAATATTCCACCTAATGATCCTGACACTATTTACTTACAGGTGGTGTTCCAACAACTGTCGTAACAACAGTTGTACCCTTGGGACCACAGCCGACGCATATGATATGTCCACACTGCCGTGCTGAAGTGGACACGTCAACCAAGACTTCCCCTTCTGCTATGGCCTGGCTCTCTGGATTTATTATATGTATTCTTGGGTACGTAACATTTCTTTTTGCCGTTGTTTCTCAAATTTAAACCCGTAACTGCTATAGTCTATTTTTGTTATTATGGTCAAAATGCAGTAAGGAAGCCACGCCCCCTGCCTCCCCTTCTATTCTACGGGGCAGCTGATTGGTGCATTCCTCGTATCATCACTACCAATCACAATATCTTCACTACTTAACAGCGGTGTGACCACTGGACAGAGCAATCTTCACTACAAAGGGATTTTTTTATTTTGTCACCCTCTGTAGTGAAGCTTGCTGTGTCCAGTGGTCACGCTGCTGTTAAGTAGTGAAGATATTGTGATTGGTAGTGATGATACGAGGAATGCACCAATCAGCTGCCCCGTAGAATAGAAGGGGAGGCAGGGGGCGTGGCTTCCTTACTGCATTTTGACCATAATAAAAAAAATAGACTATAGGTGTCCCTGGGAATTACGTCACATATTAGAAGCGAGAAATGAGTGTGTAATATCCCTCAAAGTCAACAACCCGTGACAAGTAAATGGCCATGACGGAAGAGGAGTTACAGAGGATGGCATTGTGGTTACATGATTGTGGGTACTGTACACATGTCTCATCTCTAATAACTGTAATAGTTTTTCTTCCTTTCATGTATGTAGTCTTCCATCCCTTCGTGTATGTGTCTGTGTGTACCATCACTGCAAGAGACCAGAAGCTTGAACAGGCAAGGCGTAAGAAAATATTGAATTAGTTACTGTTAATTTATTGTTTGATTTAATTATAGGTGCTGGATGGGTTGCTGCCTTATTCCCTGCTGTATGGACGACTGCATGGACGTTGAACACAACTGCCCTCATTGCAATGCCTTCTTGGGCAAATACAAGAGGGGATAAATACCCTACCCAAGAGGCCTGTTGACTTGGTGACCTTCTAATGTTACTCAGATCACATGACTTCGCGCCGTCCATTCATGATCAACGAATTTGTAAGATCTTTAAAATTCACATTTAGCAAACTTTATGTAGAATTTTATTTGTGAATATTAGTACTACACTACAAGATCTTCACCAGTGATGTAGAAGTTTCAACCTACTTGTTCAGGGAAGTACAACAGGAAATACCTGATATAGATACACCACTGGTTAAAGAAGCACTCTTACTGTATTTTTTTGTTGTATAAGACACCCCAATTTCTAAGGCTGCCTTCAAGGGAAATATTTCTTTCTATTTACGTATTTACTTGTTGAACATCACCAGAAGGTCAGTTCGTAATGCAAAACAGAAGTTGGAGTTGGCAGCTTGGCGTCCTGCTCAGGCACACAGAGGAGCAGGGTCCCCAACCTTATGAACACGTGTGCCAATCTATAATTGACAATATTGTTGCAACCATTGGTACCAGTTATGGATTTTGAACATTTTAGCTTATGAATTATATTGGTCATAATATGCATATGTACAGTAGAACCCCTCTAACTCAGACCTTACATTCCCATTGAAATAATCTGAGCGGACAAATTTCATAAAATTTGGATATGTACGAGTAATATTAACCCCTTCACGCCCAGATCTTTCCTTTGCTATATGAAGTCGTCTTTTATTAGCCATAAAACTACGAAAAAGTAACTAAATAAACCAAATTAGCTAATGGGCAAGGATATTAAACAGGTCATATCTATATAATATTGCTTATGTTCATTAAAATTGTCGAATGGTGGTTATATTCATTGGAAATTACGTTCTGGGCCTCAAGGGGTTAAACCTCAGACTCTCCACTTAGACAGCCACCAGCAGGACCAGCGAGGCAGTCAAGGCCACGCAAGGCTGCCACCACCATCACTCCCCCCACACCCCACATGTCACTGCCATCATGCTGCCCTCCATCATCACCCACACCACATGCTTGTCTGGAACCAAGACCTCCAGTACCATAAGAAACAAGTTCATCATCTTCAGGACAAAGTTTACTTCCATCATTCACCACCACACCACTGAGCCAATCATGATTTTATTTGCCATAACTCGGACAGCCTCAACCCTTAACTCCCTTATAATCCGAGTTAGAGGGGTTCTATTATACAAATATGCATTACAGTATATAGTTGTGCGTTACTTGCCTTGGTTAAATTGTCACTGAGACGGCAGCCTGATGCATGAGTGGCATCGCTGACCCATTGCAAGGCTAGGAGGAACGTGCCTTGTACTTGTCATCACCTTTTCCTCAGTGCAAATGCAAAACAATTTTGTTATCATGTATTGTCATGTGTAAGAATTAGAAAGGATTGGACAGTAGCCAATCTCTCTCTCTCTCTCTCTCTCCTCTCTCTCTTGGTATTCATATTTTTCTTTGTTCCTTTGAATCACGTGGTGTGCTGTGCCATAGTCAAACCCTAAACATGTTCGGTCTGGCTTGTATGCCTATGGTTGTCAACTCCCATACGCGAGCAAGTGTTGACTGTGTTGCTGACTATTGAGCCATGCCAGCAAGAGACAAGCAGTAGTCAAGTACTTTTTTAGTAGTTGACTATGGTGTAGGTCAATCTGAAAGGAAGGAGATAATAAAGAAGAATGAAGAGGGTCTATGAGAGACAACACCTGGGCATCTTGTTGACACCTGCCATACATACTAGACAGCAGATCCAAGGCCTGCCCTGTCTAGTAGGTGAGCCTCTCATGACAGTCATCTTGGTACAGCCACTCGCTTCATATTGTGAATGTACATGAAATGCCCTGTAGTGTTTTGTGCTCTCAGTGACTTAAATTTTACAAACCATTATTATTATCTTCCTTCTAAGTTTGACTACTGTTTGCACAAAGTCAGATTTATGTTAAAGAATGATGGTCCTTTTAAAGGCATATCATTCTATAGTTTTTCCCCTTTAATAAATTGTTTTATATAACTATAATAGGAAATAGGCACAAGGAACTTTGAAGATTGTTTCTAGTTCCTATCCCGTGTTGGACAAGGTGCAGCGTGTATTGGAGGGCCACGAATTTCTCACCAGTGTATAAGATGCAAGATGGTTTTGAGATAACTGTACTGGAAAAAAACCAATCTGTTACAATGATAATACAGTAAAACCTTGCGTATTCGGACCCTCATTATTCGGACTTTGACATTATTCGGACCTCCTCCTCCTATTTTTTTTTTTTTTAGGGGTCGAAATTTCCTAGCTAATATATACACCTAGATTTTTTTTTTTTATTACATATCCCCCCCATATATAATCCCCCCATTATTCGGACCACTCCTTGGCCCAATTAGTCCGAATATGAGAGGTTTTACTGTATGGTAATTTGTCCCGGAATGCTGTAGAGCCGAGGTGACGGGGGAAGTTGGGTTAGTGCAATGTTCAAAGTCACTTGTGTGCTTTGAAATGCTTCTCCCTTTATTGCAACTTCTGCCAACCTTAATTTCAGTTAATCTCATTAGGTCTTAAGAGTGCATTGAAAATTGACTTAACTCATCGTGTGTTCCATAGATGTCTCGTTGAATTTATTTGTGTTATGTATGTTGTGCATGTCTCCATATTCCCAGCGTGTCCTAGGCAGTGACTTAAGATAATAACTGTGGAAGGTTTGGGTCTCTTCCCTCGCCAGTGTCGTTTCCCATGATGACAAAACATACAGACTAGTGATGGACCGAATGGCTATTTTACGTAGTCGCGAATGCAAATATTTGGTTTTCATGTTCACGAATGCGAATTGCGAATATTACATAATATTTCAAGCACTATACAGTTTTTTATGTTATACAGGCAACTACCACTACACCTCCTAACCCCATTCTTTTAACATAAGCTCGGCTAAACTATTAATTTATGTATATGTTTGCTTGTGTAATATTCACTAGTTATATTTTTTTCTTATTTATGTCAGTTTATTGATTAGGGCAAAATATTCACTTATTCGCAAACAACTACGAGTGGGAGTGCGAATCCAGTGACGAATATTGAAAAACATGCGAATATTTGCAATTGCGAATGGGAATGGGAATATTCGGTCCATCACTACTACAGACCCGTCTTCTTTGTGTTTGTGCCATCCCACGTGTTTGGAGAAGGCCAGTTGTTATACTAGTAGCGAGCTGTTTTGTTTTTAAATCTTTAATTTATACTTGTGGTTGCCATGTCTTAATGGCCAATGTTTAGACTTGTTTAGTACACCATAATCTATGCAATGCAAATGATGAACAGTTAATATAGCCCCTCCATCATCCATCCTCAACATAAGTTTAAAGTTTGATTCCTTCCAGAGATGAGAAGAAAGACTCAATAAACCAGATACTCTTAACACTCAAAGATGTCTGTAGCGGCAGCTTTGGGGCAATTATTGTTTACTTTTACTCACTTTACTGTATTAACAAAGCCACAATGTAGGGTCAAGCCTTGTGTTTGCCAACCTATGGATTGTGATCATTTTGATAAGAGTCTCGAAGTTTATGTAGTAAGTGCTCATTATGATTTAGCTCTTTAAAATATGTACTGATCTGATCACCTTGTTTCAAGATTATATTGCCACAGTTCCTGTGAATGTGAATTTGAATGAATATAAAAGGTTTTTAATGTGTTCCTGAAAGCATCGGTGCTGTTTGAACTATCGGTCATTCTCTCTCTGAACGAGAATAGGACTGTTTTAGATGGCAGTAATCTATTAATGCTTCAAATAAAAATCAAAAAAATTGAGGTCGCCAAATGAGAATTCACCAAATCCGAACACCAAATGCCATACCTTACTGCATACACATTGTACCATGACTAACATAGAAATGTATCGTCATTATTTTCTTAATTAGATGTTAAATGTTTATATGTTTCTTAAAGGCACTCAAAGTGGCCTGTGACTTTTCTGTTTGTCCATGATTATGTTATGTAGCAATGACCCAGATGATTAGCCTTACAAAACGTATATCCATGCTGCCTTATTCGTTGTAGTGGCTTTCCAAAGAAGTGCCTTTTGACACATACAGTCTTTGCTGCAACTTCCAGAACTTTGTATTACATTTTCATATATATAATCTATTTAATGTTTATACAGACCCTGTGACCTCCCCACATAATTACTCACAGCTGTATGTTACACACCTTAGTTTGAATTACACGTTACTTTATAGCTACATTGTGATTCCATAAATCTTAATCCGTCATATGTTTTCTTTACGAAAGTATCCCTGATCTTTGTTCTCCAGACTACTTTCCCTTATGATATTATGTTCAATAGCAATTATTGTACACATTTATAAAGGCCAGAACATTACATTACTTTAAGTTATTGTCATTTTCATTACCATTTGTCCTTTAAACACTAATTGGCAATACAGGTTGAAGTTCCCAAACTCGGCAACCTCGGGACCAGCGCCGAGCCGAGTAATGGAATTTTCCGACTTTTAGAACGTAGATATATTAAGGGGAAAAAAAGCATGAAAATCACATGAAAAAAATCACAGAATAGAAGTACACAAAATAACAGTGTACACAACTCTACAGTCACAACACCACTGAACAATAACAACAAACAAATCGGCGGGAGAAACCAAGCGGCCTAGTGTGGTGGCACTTAGCGGCCGACCCGGCAACTACGCACCGGGTTTTGGGTGTTCTGCCGTGTTTTGGAAAATCCGGAACCATAGCCGAGTTTTGGGTGTTGCCGAGTCTTGGGATGCCGAGTTTGGGAACTTCAACCCGTATAATTTTAGTCTGTTTCCATACTTCAACAAACCTTCCAGCGTGAAATATTCATGTCCTGCTTGCCAAGAAAACTACAGATTCTTGGATTCAGTGTTCAAACGTGTGGTCTACAAAGTTGCCGTGAGCCGTAGGAGAGAGTGACACGTCGGTATTACGAGCCGTCGGACCGAGATGCCGCAAAACACCACTGCTCGGTGGGCTTTGGTGCTGACTTGTGCCATTAAAAAAAAGGAGGAAAAAGAATACATATACAGTAAGTAATACAGTAATCCCTCACTTTCACGAACCCATGGGGGAAGGCAGTGACGTTATTGCCCGTATTCGTAGTCATATACCATCATTGTACGTGGTCATTGTTCACTTTTTGTCTTGTCCTAATTAAATCAATATGTCATGCCAGCTCTGTTGTGATTGCAATAGGAGTACTGTATGATTGCTCTAGTACTTTCCATGGCAGCTACAAGATCAAGGGAATCATTTTGACTGAGTAGAAATGGAACAAAATCATAGCAATTACCACGAGCAATCATGGTATGTGACTACGAATACGAGCATAAATCTGAAAGTCCGCTGTATCCGAGGGATCCAACCATTTCCATGCACAATTAACTTTGTTTGCTAGATTAGATGAAAGTTTGTATACCTACATACATGCAGCCATCACAAATAATACACGCGTACAGGGAAATTAGAACTATACGCGGTGAGCCACGGGAGGACGCGAGAGGTGTTTATGGTCGGGAGGACAAAGATAGACTGATTGGCACGTAGCCAGGCACTGCCCAGACAGCTTTGTTTTCACTGCCACTCACTGACCTGTGTGTACATGTTAACCCTCTTATCTCTCCATGGTCAAATCCTTACCACTAATAGACGTTGGGAGACTGCTCTCGCGCGCTTACGCATAGGCCATACCAACCTCACACACTCCTATCTCATGTCACGCTCCTCCCCAACCCTCTGCACACCCTGTCAAGTTCCTCTCACTGTCCAACATGTCCTAATATCCTGCCTCCATCTTACTCCTGCCCGTTCCAGTTCCTTCCCTCCTTTGTCCTCCCTTTCCCGACCTCCCTGTCTTGCGGACATTCTCCCGGAATCCCCCTCCTTCTCCCTGGAAAATTTTACCTCCTTCCTCCAACAAATCCACATCCTACATCTGATCTAACCATCCTGCTGTAACATTCCGCTCTTTCCCCTTCCCTCATCGTTTCACTATTATTCTTTAACCCTGACCCTTGATATGCTTTGCCATAGTGCCATATGACCCCTGATGTCTGCCACATTCACCTTTTTAGGCATTAAATCAATCAGTCAACATGCTGCATAAGCTGGTGATGGCAAGGCTTTCTTCTTTAACAGTGACCTTATACATGATCTTGTTTCCCAGTATATTTAAGATGGGAGGCTTCTTGCGACCAGTCGGCCTTCGTGTCTCTACTCTCTATGATTACGAGTTTCTTACATACATTAGATATGACTAAAATCCCAAAGAACTTTTATTTTTATTTTTTTTATTTGTTGATTCTATAAGCTGATATTCCATTGTAATAAAAAAGAGACTCAAAGTATAATGTTTCATGTGAATATGAATGTATGAGACGAACACTATTGACTCTTATTCAAAATGCTTGAGGTAACGAAAATACAATCCATGGAAATATTTCAGTGTGAGGTTAATTTCAATTTGGCATGCAAGGAATCATGTAGAATATTATGCCACAAACTTGTCAACAATTTCTTCAAGCAACCATTCATCTGAAAAATTGAGATGATCTCCATCAACACCGATGAAATGAAGTTTTCCGGCCTCATCCATCTCCCTGAGTCCCAGGCGGTCCTGCAACAAAGCAAATAAAAGCTTTGTTTTCATACTCAAATTGACAAGATTGATTGATTGATTTAATGCCAAAAAAGATGAATGTGCCAGACATCAGAGGTCATATGGCACTATGGCAAAGCATAAAAAGGGGAGAGGTTATAGAAATATAGCGAAACGGTGAGGGAAGGGGAAAGAACGGAATGTTACAGCAGGATGGTTAGATGGCAGGATGGTGATTACATTGACAAGAGTCGGAGATCTAATGTAAATCGCAGATGGTGCTTCACACACTTAATGAATAGGACTTCCAGGAGCATTCCAATCCTGGTATGAACGCTGGGACCAGTGTACCGCAGCACAAGGCGACTGCTTTAACCCCTTGAGACCCAGAACATAATTTCCATTGTAATTTAGCTATACGTACCATTAGACAGTTTTTAGTGAATATAAGCAATATTTTATAGATATGACCTGTTTAGTATCTTTGTCGACTAATTAATTTGATATTTAGTTACTTTTTGTAATTCTATGGCTCGACAACATACATTTATTTATAGCAAAGGAAAGATCTGGGCGTGAAGGGGTTAATGAATAGGACTTTCAGGAGCATTCCAATCCTGGTATGAGCGCTGGGAGCAGTGTACCGCAGCACAAGGCGACTGCTTTAAAGGCGATGGCTGCCAAATATAAATCAGGTATGTTGTCTGTTCTTCATAGGCGTACTCTCTCAACTAAGATGAAACCTCGTATAAAGATGAGAAAGTGTCAACCAAATAAGAACATAAGGAAGCTACAAGAGGCCGTGAGACCTACACGAGGTAGTCTTGTAACCAAGAAATAGAAACAAACTAAGGGTGTGAGGTACCTCCTCCATCTTGCAAAGTATGTAAATATATCATTTCACTAACCTCAAGATACAGTTGAGTTTGGTTAAGAGGCAGAATTTCCTGATCTTGGCCTGGCGAGTAGAAACCAAACCATTCACTCTCCGGAGGCACCACCATGGAATCTTTCAGAAACTTCACCATAACAAAGTTGTCAAGACTCTTCAAATTGTTGCGATAGTCCTCATTCACTACCTGTCGGAAGTATTACCCACTAATAACTCAGACATACACACACTCATTGATTGCATATACAGTTTACAATAAGATCGTGTATACAAGCAATCGTTAAACAAAAAATTTATGAATGAGATCAATAAATTTGCACCCTTAATTACTGCACAAAAGAAGAAGTACATAATTTATTTTTCCCTTGATATGCAGGTTTTCAAGAAGAGAGGCATTAAATGTTGTTGTTTTTCTGCAAAATCTGACTTCAGCTAACTGACCATTTCATTGTTGATGTCTGCCAGGAATATAGACTTGGTGCGGTAGTCGTCTTCATGGAGGGGGTCGTGCCAGTACTGGGCCTGAACGAGCCGGTCCTGAATCCAGCTGAAAAAGAACATACTATCAATATATTTTGGATATTATTGTATTATCATATCACTGTATATTAATATATCTATATATCTATATATATACCTATATATATATACCTGAAAACAAACCTAAGAAGGGCCTAAATCTTTGTTTCCTACCTTGGAAAGTATTTTCATAACCATTTTCCATCATTCCCAACCATTCTAAAACTATTTGTATAAAAAAGGAAAACAAATAGATGGCAGGGGGGGGGGGGGACTAAACAAAAGTACCCGGCAGTGCATAGGTTAAATTGAAGAAAAAACATTTATTAAAATAATTTGACACCACAAGTACCAGAAATGTCATGCCAAGTTTTCCATACTATCACATGTCAGAAGTCATTACATAAATAATATGATTACAGTCTATTTTTTTAACAAGGTGAAAATTCCATTCTATCTTAAGGTCTCATGCTTAAAATTATGCCTATGTTTACCTGATAATATGGTTAACTATGATAAAATACAACTGAAATTTAGAAGAAGCGTAGTATTCCCTTCTCCTGGCATTAAATATCAGTCAGTAAGCAGCAAGGGGTCAGGATTTTTCGCCTCCTTAAAAAAAACAGTATAGTTTCACACAGCTTTTAGTCTTGACACAAACTGGTTTTACTTACGAAATATAAGATCCATGGTTGAGAATCTTGCGGACATATTCACAGAAGCGAGACTCACTTGGGGACGAAGGACATGAGGGCAAGCCAAACACACCTTCATGCTGTCCTCCCAGGGTGATCAAATTCTTCATGGTAGGGTTTGGACAGCGCTCGGCCACAGCTCGCCTGTGTACAACTATGACCATCACAATCACATGGGACTTCCCAACATAGAAAAACATCAAATAAAGCTACTATAGTCTATTTTTTATATTATGGTCAAAATGCAGTAAGGAAGCCACGCCCCCTGCCTCCCCTTCTATTCTACGGGGCAGCTGATTGGTGCATTCCTCGTATCATCACTACCAATCACAATATCTTCACTACTTAACAGCGCGTGACCACTGGGCAGAGCAATCTTCACTACAGAGGGTGACAAAATAAAAAATCCCTCTGTAGTGAAGATTGCTCTGTCCAGTGATCACGCTGCTGTTAAGTAGTGAAGATATTGTGATTGGTAGTGATGGTACAAGGAATGCACCAATCAGCTGCCCCGTAGAATAGAACGAGAGGATAGAAATAGGCAGGGGGCGTGGTTTCCTTAGTGCATTTTGACCATAATAAAAAAAATAGACTATAGAGGGTTCAAAGTCTACTCATAAAACCCAGACAGATGATAACCTTCCAAGCAATAAGCAAACAAACACATAAGTACCTGCTACCCTCTGCTTACTACAGCTCCATCCTGCAACCATAACCCAAGCTGAAAATAACACTTGTAACACGAATAGTACTTGATGTAAGCTCCAAGGTTAAGGAGACGTCGCATCTCCTCACAGAGAGCATCGTCTGGAGGACAGTTTGGAAGGCCAAATATTCCATGATGTTGGCCACCAAATGTGATGAGGTTATGCATGACGGGCTCAGGACAACGCTCTGCCACGGCACGGCTAGGACAGGATTGGAAGGCATTTCATGGGGCTGTATCAGAGGGTTGTATTTCATCTGTCTAACCATTGAACGAAATCATTACATCAATCAATGTTCTTATTGTGTGGAGGGGCTAGAGGTAACCATCGGATAATTCGGACTTTCGGCTAATTTGACCCAGGCCTCCCCCCAATTAGATTGAATTAAAGAGGGTTTACTGTATAAAATACAGTTACAGTTTACTGGGGAGGCGGTAGCGGAGTGGTTAGCGTCTCCGACTGGCGTTCTCGGTGACCCGAGTTTGATCCCCGAAGAAAACTAAAACCTTTCTGCACCGTCGAGTGGCCTAAGAACACCCACATGCCCTGCCCATCAACTCTACCTTTGACTGCGAGTGCATCGGAGGACACAGGGTGGCGGCATGAGCCTCTAATCACAGGCGTCACTATAAGAATCCTGCCTGCGCCACCACGGGCGAGGACCAACCATCACAGCCCTCAAGTGAACCTCCAGAGCCTACCATCCGAGCCCTGGGTCACCACTGCCTACAGGCGCTATAGGCACAAATGTATAAAAACAAAAAAATAATAATAAATATAAAAAAAATTAAAAAAATATAAAAAAAAAAAGTTTCCATTTGTACCCAAAATCACCTCTTGACATTTGCTCTCTCACCGCTACTACATTGTTAACATCTTTTTTAATTGCTTCTTATTCATCCTGAAATTTATAGTTATTTTCTAACCCTCATCTTTCATCAGCACTCCTATACTTTCAGGAACCTTCTTCAAATCCATATGTTTACTTCAGTACTCTTCCTACTTTCAATCCTCCCTACTCAAAAATCATATCAAATAATCTACAAAAATCTACTATCAAATCAAACAGCCATGTACGGACTTAATGGTCTGTTGCTGTTTGTGTTTCCTTTGTATATTCCTTTGTATACATACAGTAAAACCTCTCATATTCGGACTAATTGGGCCAAGGAGTGGTCCGAGTAATGCAAGGATCCGAATAATGGGGGTATTATATATGGGGGATATGTATAAAAAAAAATTAAAAAAATATAAAAAATCTAGGTGTAGCCTATATATTAGCTAGAAAATTTCGCCCCCTAAAAAAAAAAAAAAAAAAAAAAAAAAAAAAAAAATTCTAGGTAGGAAATATTAGCTAGGAAATTTTGACCCCTAAAATAAAAAAATAAAAATCTAGGTGTAGTATATATAGCTAGGAGAAGAAGAAGAAGAAGAAGAAGAAGAAGAAGAAGAAGAAGAAGAAGAAGAAGAAGGAGGAGGAGGAGGAGGAGGAGGAGGAGGAGGAGGAGGAGGAGGAGGAGGAGGAGGAGGAGGAGGAGGAGGAGGAGGAGGAGGAGGAGGAGGAGGAGGAGGAGGTCCGAATTATGTCAAAGTCCGAATAATGAGGGTCCGAATACGAGAGGGTTTACTGTATACTCTGTTGATATTGGTTGTATGCCTCTTAACCCCTTGCACAGCTGTCTCTCCTCCTCATTCCAACATTCACTTACCTATATGTTTGCCCTTCTCTGCTCCTCGCACCACATCCCTCCTGTCCACCTGACAACTCCCTCCCAAGATGCTTTCCCCCCCTCTTCCATCTCTCTTGACAGTGCCTGCTACCTTACTCCACTCCTCCCTCCTCACACCTCTTCCTACATAGATTACCTAGAACAGAAGTAACGGATTCAAGCTGGAAAAGCGTAGATTTAAAGAAGAAATAGGGAAAAACTGGTTCACAAATAGGGTGGTGAATGATTGGAATGGACTCAGTAGACAGGTAGTTAGTGCGGAGTCATTAGGGAGCTTTAAAGGGAGGCTAGATAAATTCATGGATGGGGATGAAAGGCGGATGTCGGTAGTGTTAAGTAACAGGAACTACCACGTGTAGGTCTCACGGCCTCTTGTAGCTTCCTTATTTTCTTATATTCTTCTTATGTTATACCTCTTCCTACAAAGGTTACCTGCACAATTTCATGAATACCACATCTGAACTATTACCCTTTGATACTTAAATCTCGACAAATTGTTTCTTATTCATATGCTCAGACTTGTAAAACTCAGACTTGTAGAGCTGATACTTACAGAAACTGTCCTCCTTGTGAGAACCCCATGGCATGGTAACCGCCTTGCAGCTCCGTGTCATTCGCCAACTTCTGACACACTTCCTCCACTTGATCATTCACGTTCCCAAAGTAACCATGCTCTTCATCCTGAAATGTAGGGTTTTCATTCTAAGAGAGAGTTAACACCTTCACACCCAGATCATTCCTTTGCTATAAAAAATGGTCTGTTGTTAGCCATAAAATTACGAAAAGTCACTGAATATACCAAATTAGTTAGTGGACAAGGATACTAAACAGGTCATATCTATTAAATTTTGCTTATAGTCACTAAAACTCGTCTAATGGTATCAAATTACAATGGAAATTACATTCTGGGTGTGAAGGGGTTAAGGACTGGAAAAAAGAGGGTTGTATACAATGAAAATGCTGCTACAATGAGCCATGTAAAAGCCAGTCTAGTCCCTAATGTGATACCAGGACATCAATATTGACCACAAAGCATGTTATTGTTGCTGAGTGGTGCTCTGAATAGTACTTAAAAACCCCTTCACACCCAGATCTTTCCTTTACTATAAAAAAAAAATCATCTGTTGTTAGCCATAAAATTACGAAATCTAACTTTTTTTTTTTTTTTTTACATCACAAGGAACTGGCAAAGGGCATATACCAAATTAACTAGTGGACAAGGATACTAAGCAGGTCATATCTATAAAATCTTGCTTATATTAATTAAAATCGTCTAATGGTACCCAAATTACAATGGAAATTACGTTCTGGATCTCAAGGGGTTAAATTACTACATGTTAGGTACATTAAGAAAATTCCCACAACAACTTCTCTTTATCAGTAGGTAATCCCTATTGCCACACTATCGTATATGTATTTTCCCATTCATTTAATTATTATCTCGTTTTCCCTCACTTGTGCACTAGACAAGCTGAAGCCTGTATCTCCCCCCTCCTCTCAGACCCCTCCCCCATTACTCCTCAGTATATGACGTGCACTGGAGTATCGGCTTGCTATCTTAACCCCTTGAGACCCAGAACGTCATTTAAATTGTAATTTGTGTACCATTAGACAATTTTAGTTCATTTAAGCAATATTTTATAGATATGACCTGTTTAGTAATCTTTCCACTAACTAATTTGGTATATTCAGTGATTTTTCTTAATTTTATGGCTCGACAACAGACGATTTTATATAGCAAAGGAAAGATCTGGGCATGAAGGGGTTAAGGGCAACAAAAGAGGCTCATGTAGAAAGTGATCAGACTGGTGAAGAAAAAAAACTGAAAACTAACTGATTCATATGTAAAAAAAAAATATGGATCTCAATACGTCATTTCAAGCAGTTTTCACGTAACACATTTGTATATACCTTGAAGGACTTTGTGGACATCGTTTAGAATAATTGATGATAGTCTGCTACATATAGAATGCTGAGGACCATTACACTAGTTTATGCTCTTCAGTCCTATATTGTTATCTCAGCCAATTCCACCCTACTGGCCTTCATCCACGACACGACCAGTGGTATTCCTGCAGCTTTCCACGATAGCAGATCTAGGTCAACAGTACAAATATTATGCCCAGTATGTACCACAACCTTATGTCTCTGTGCTAGATACAGATGAGGCTCCGGTGGATAGCCTAGTCACTGGACTTTTCTTGTGGTCATTACCCCTTTGAGGCCCAGAACGTAATTTCCATTGTAATTTGGGTACCATTAGACAATTTTTAGTGAATATAAGCAATATTTTATAGATATGACCTGTTTAGTATCCTTGTCCACTAACTAATTTGGTATAGTCAGTTACTTTTCGTGATTTTATGGCTCGACAACAGACTATTTTATATAGCAAAGGAAAGATCTGGGCGTGAAGGGGTTAAGCATGCTATACGCAGTGATTGAGGGACTAGTGACTCAGAGGATGAAATAAAGACTCTCTGATACACTGTGACCAGTTTCCTCAGACAGCTTCCTACTTCGGTGAATCTACACATGTCAAACTCCTTTCTCACTTCATACTTACAGCAATGATGTTGCTACCAATCATTATGGATCTGACATATATGCCAGGAATCCTCTCCTCAATAATCTTCTTGATGTGGCCCATGCTGAAGAAAAAGCAGCAAGTGTCGCCTGAAAGTGCGGGCAGAAATTAAAATATGTAATGGCATCCCTGAGTCCCCTGACACATGATAATTTCTACTGTAAATTATTTTTAAAAACAAAATCCAGTTTTCTCAACATTTCAACCCTAGGTAATATGGGGTTAGAAATACTCCTTATGATGAGAACAAAACGTTCACGATACTTAGAACCACCGATAGTGTATTGGTTGCAACTGCACATATACCCCACACAAAAACCGAACATACATTCCTACCAGTTCCCAAGCATCTTGAGGGAGAGGGGGAGTATAACAAAAAGGTACAATTCTAGAGTCTTTCCCGCCCTTATAATTGAACTTTTTCTCTCCAGACCTTCACAGATCCATTCAGATACCTCTAAAACGTTATTCTCAAGTAGGGGAGAAATGCCCCCTTTCCTCCCCCTAAATGACCCCTCTGGACCCAAAAAAAACATATATATTACTAACCTAACCTCACTATAACCTAAACTAACCTTACCAACAACCTCCTTGGGAGACCTAAGGGCGGAAAAGGACTCTAGAATTTTAACCACGTGAGGTTAGGTTAGTAGATATTTTGGGGGGGGATCTCACTAGGAGGTTATTAGCGAGGTTAGGTTAGATTAGTAATATTAACCATATTTTTTCAGGAGTTCAAGGGGTGGGAGGGGTGGTTGGGGGGCATCTCTCCCCCACTTCATAATTGCGTTTTATAGGTATCTGAAGGGATCTGTGAAGGTTTGGAGAAAAAAAAACCCACTTATAAAGGCAGGAAAGGACTCTAGAATTTTAACACATAAAAAGGAAAAATTGCAGTTTCGGATAATACTGCCATTATCCTTTTGCTTTTTCCCTGTAGCCACTGAATTGGTGGTAAAAAGAGTTAGGTAAATTTCCAGAAAAACACCATAGGTATGCACTTTGGTGGACGAAACTATTTCTTTCTAGTTAATTTTGATGTGCTTAGAATTAATCTGCAAACCATTTCTGTCACAAATCCTTATGATTTTTTTTTTTTTTTTAATAACAGTAATAACGTAGTACTTGGCGGAGCAGAGTCGCACATCAGATAGGTAAAATGGGTATTAGTCCAGGACTCCAGATGAACATAGAACTCACTTTGGTGGACGAAACAATTTTTTTCTGGTGTGTTTGTATGTGTTTTGAATGAATCTGCTAACCGTTTTTGGAGCAATTTTTTTTTTTTTTTTTAGGTAGGTAGATAAAGGTTATGTTTTTTTTTTTTTTTTTTTTTAGTTAGGTAAAGGTTAGGTTAGGTTAGGTTAGGTATAGATTAGGTTAGGTTAGGTTAGGTTAGGTTAGGTTAGGTATAGGTTAGGTTAGGTTAGGTATAGATTAGGTTAAGTATAGGTAAATGTTAGGTTAGGTTTAGGTTCATTTTTTATTTATTTTTTATTTTGAGAAAAAGAAAAAAAAAATGCGACAGAAACGGTAGGTAGCAGATTCATTCAAAACACATAAAAATACCAGAAAAACATAAGACGCATCAGAATATCGTTGGTTGGGTGAAACTATAAATCATCCCTATTTTTTTCTAGTGAGTTCTGATGGGTTAATATGGAGGAGAGTTTCACGTTCGTTTTCAAAGACACCAACTACTTTGTCTTGGCCTACAATAGGTGCTTGTTCTAATGGTGCTAGTTTTATTTTGTGCAAACCAAAAAAAAAAAAAAAAAAAAAAAAAAAAATGTATATTTTGTGGTTAAAGTAGTCGTCCAGACCCATTTTTTTTTTGCCGAATTATGTTGAATGTACATTCAAAACACCTAATCCACCAAAAATAATTGATTTCCAGGCCTTATTTCCGTAAAAACACGACTTTTGTAAAAAGCGCGCGAAAAAAAAAATCTTCCCTCCAACAGGGCTACGACTGTTATTGATGACGTCAGAACAGGGACGCCCGCAGACACTCTGTCTGGCACCTGTCGCAAATGTTATGATGAGCGATTGTACTTCGGTGGTCAGACAGTGAATCTGTCGCCGTGACAGATTTAGAGTACGATGCTCAATCTGACACCGAAAGAAATGACGCTGGTCGCGTATACTATGAGGAAAACGAACCTCAGATTGTCATGGGATCCTATATGTTTGAGCCCGAGTACGAGGTGGATTAACAGGTGTCTCTTTATCTTTCTTTATCTGTCTCTTTATCTTGGCAGGAGGTATGAGATGTGCACTCGCGCGTATGTCCCCCGGTGAAATTATGAATTATTTAATCATAATTTCTACTAGTTATGGACAATTACAGTATCTTATAGTTTTAACTACACAATCGTATTAATAACGGCTGTTATTTACCAAATAAGCAGTACATGAGAACAGCAGGGCTGTCATAAGCAAAATGTCAAGGGCTACTTGGCATTATGTCGGCGAGGGGGAGGCAAGGTGGGTAGGGATGGGTGCCGTGCGAGGCTACATCAGCTGTGTCCCCCCCTCCTTCTCCCGCCCAGATTAGCGAGTGTTTAGTTTGAGAGAGTTAAAATCATGACTTATTTAGTATCAATTTGAGAGAAATAAGCTGTATACAGTGTTGTACGCTTACGGTAATGTGAAGTATTATTCTGGATATGGGGTTCTGGATATGGGGATTATTCAGCCCCATATCCAGAATAATACTTCACATTACCGTAAGCGTAAACACACTGTCTACAGCTTATTTCTCTCAAATTGATACTAAATAAGTCATGATTTTAACTCTCTCAAACTAAACACTGTCGCTAATCTGGCGGGAGAAGGAGGGACACAGCTGATGTAGCCTCGCACGGCACCCATCCCTACCCACCTTGCCTCCCCCTCGCCGACATAATGCCAAGTAGCCCTTGACATTATTGCTTATGACAGCCCTGCTGTTCTCATGTACTGCTTATTTGGTAAATAACAGCCGTTTATTAATATCGATTGTGTAGTTAAAACTTATAAGATACTGTAATTGTCCATAACTAGTAGAAATTATGATTAAATAATTCATAATTTCACCGGGGGACATACGCGCGAGTGCACATCCATCTCATACCTCCTGCCTCCCGCTAGCCGTGAGTTACATGACGGCCGCGGTAATGGACCCTACCCATAACTACGTCACGGTTTGTTTACATCGGTGCATTGTGGGGATAAGGCGGGGTCGCCGCGGGTGGACCTACGAAGGGAAAACTACGGCGATGGAAGAATTTAGAGTTATTTTGCGCGAAATTGATATTCCAGGTGCTATATTACTGTGCTCTGTTCTCGCTGACAACACTATAGAGAAGACCTGAGGTAATGGCTGATGTGCAGAGCTTCTAAACCAAAAAACAGAGTCATAACAGAGCTCGTCAAAAGGTAAGCAACTGGTAGGTACGTAATGTGTCCCTACCACTTGCTTACTTCTTAATGAGACTCTGCTGTGACTGTTTTCCTGGTTTAGAAGCCTTTGCACATCAATCATCACCTCAGGTCTTCTCTATGTTGTCAGCGAGCACGGAAATATAGCACCTGGAATATCAATTTCGACCGCAACAACTCGAATTTTTTTCATCGTCGTAGGCTTCTCTTTGTAGGTTGTACATATTCATGGTTATGATTGAATTAAAATACCTTATTAATTGAGTTCCTTTTGTTGTCTTTCCTCATAATAAGTAGTGGTACATCATGGTTTAAGTGTTACTTGACGAGCCCAATGCATACTCTTGAGTCTATACCACGGTTACCGGTCATTTCGCCCACACGTCAATTCGCCCACAAGACATTTCGCCCACATGTAAGGTCAATTCGCCAACATGTAAGAGTCAATTCGCCCACACGATCCATGTCACGGAGTCATGGAGTCACATATCTTCCTCTAGCAGAAATGGAATGAACCACCTTGGGCGAAATGACGGTAATTTCTAGTGTTTGACCATACTCGCCCATTTCCCCAAACAAGTTTGGGGACCTGTGGGAATGCGGGGTTTTCGGGTGGGGAACAAATTATGCGTCGGAAACACGTAATTAAAGAGTTGTGTAGAGGGGTAAAATTTCCTAGATCTAGGGTAATTTCCTTATGTCTAGAGAAAATTGCCTAACCAAAATAAACCTAACCTAACCAAAATTAACCTACCCTAGCAGGGGCTTGACCACCGATAACCTAACCTAAGCAAACCTAACCTAACCCAATCTAACCTACAAAATCTAACCTAACCTACCCAATCTAACTTACCCTAACCTAACCTAAACAATCTAACCTAACTTCCTAGCGAGGGGGTGGGGGGGTTCTCGACACACTAAACAAATATAACCTAACCTCCTAGCTCCTAGACTCCATAGTGTGGGCGAAATGACTCCATAGTGTGGGCGAATTGACCTGTGGGCGAAATGACTCCATGGTGTGGCGAAATGGCATGTGGGCGAAATGACCGGATACCTGTACCAACATCACCAACCTTTGCTTTGATTTATCTTATTACACCATCCATAAACAAGTAGCATAACCACGGTGACATTACCCATCCTTACCTCATGGTACCTGAGGTAAGGATGTGTAAGGGATATTTTTATCCCTACACAAATCGGGAAAACTCGCTGACGGTAATGGTTAGGTTAGATTTTGCTTTGATTTATCTTATTACTCCATCCAAAAACAAGTTGCATAACCATGACATTACCCATCCTTGCCAACCCCCCCAACCTCCCCGCTAGGAGGTTAGGTTATATTTGTTTAGTGTGTCGAGAACCCTCCCAACCCCCCCGCTAGGAGGTTAGGTTAGATTTGGTTAGGTTAGGTTAGGTTAGGTTAGGTTAGATTTTGTTAGGTTAGGATAGGTTAGATTTTGTTAGGTTAGGTTAGGTTAGGTTAGGTTAGGTTAAATTTTGTTAGGTTAGGATAGGTTAGATTTGGTTAGGTTAGGTTAGGTTAGGTTATCGGTGGGTCAAGCCCCCTGCTAGGGTAGCTTATTTTGATTAGGTTAGGTTATTTTGATTAGCAATTTTCTCTAGACATAAGGAAATTACCCTAGATCTAGGGAATTTTACCCCCCTACACAACTCTTTAATTACGTGTTTCCGACGCATAATTTGTTCCCCACCCGAAAACCCCGCATTCCCACAGGTCCCCAAACTTGTTTGGGGGAAATGGGCGAGTATGGTCAAACACTAGAAATTTACCGTCATTTCGCCCAAGGTGGTTCATTCCATTTCTGCTAGAGGAAGATATGTGACTCCATGACTCCGTGACATGGATCGTGTGGGCGAATTGACTTTAGAGTGGGCGAATTGACTCTTACATGTGGGCGAATTGACTCTTACATGAGGGCGAAATGTCTGTGGGCGAATTGACGTGTGGGCGAAATGACCGGTAACCGTGGTAGACTCAAGAGTATGCATTGGCTCGTCAAGTAACACTTAAAACCATGATGTACCACTACTTATTATGAGGAAAGACAACAAAGGAACTCAATTAATAAGGTATTTTAATTCAATCATAACCATGAATATGTACAACCTACAAGAGAAGCCTACGACGATGAAAAAAATTCGAGTTGTTGCGGTCGAAATTGATATTCCAGGTGCTATATTTCCGTGCTCGCTGACAACATAGAGAAGACCTGAGGTGATGATTGATGTGCAAGGCTTCTAAACCAGGAAAACAGTCACAGCAGAGTCTCATTAGAAGTAAGCAAGTGGTAGGGACACATTACGTACCTACCAGTTGCTACCTTTTGACGAGGCTCTGTTATGACTCTGTTTTCTTAGTTTAGAAACCTCTGCACATCAGCCATTACTCAGGTCTTCTCTATAGTGTTGTCAGCGAGAACAGAGCACAGTAATAGCACCTGGAATATCAATTTCGCGCAAATAACTCTAAATTCTTCCATCGCCGTAGTTTTCCCTTCGTAGGTCCACCCGCGGCGACCCCGCCTTATCCCCACAATGCACCGATGTAAACAAACCGTGACGTAGTTATGTCTGGGGCCCATTCTTTCTCACTCCATGTCACGTAAAGGAAGCTTCAGAAAGCATATGGGTATAGAGCATTTTGTTCTTAGAATAATTCGGTCTATCTCCTGTATCAACATTTGCATAAACTCGTGTTACACCCTGTATTTATCTCTGTGTTTACGTGTCTCTCTGATCAGCGCGGGAAGATGAGCCTCCCTGATGGTGCGTCACCGAGCCTGAGCCTGAGCGTCTGCAAACCTTGAGAGCGTTTTGAAAACTCGGGGAATTTGCAGATTTTGATTGCGGATTATTTAAAAACGGCTGACTGGATACAAAAAGTGACGACGTATTGTTGATATACTCGTTAATGGCTATACTTTGATTGCATTAAATCAGGAATGATGAAATGGTCTGGACGATTACTTTAAGGTTAGGTTAGGTTTCTTTAAAACCTGTAAGGTTAGGTTAGGTTAGGTTAGGTTGGGTTAGGTTAGGTTAGGTTTCATTAAAACATAAGGTTAGGTTAGGTTTCATTTTTTTTTTGGTTTGCGCAAAATAAAACTAGCACCATTAGGGCAAGCACCTATTGTAGGCCAAGAAAAAGTAGTTGGTGTCTCTGAAAACGAACGTGAAACTCTCCTCCATAATTACCACTATAAATTATCCCTATTTTTTTCTAGTGAGTTTTTATGTGCTTAGAATTAATCTGTAAACCATTTCTGTCGCAAAGCCTTAGGAATTCTTTTTTTTTTTTTAATAACAGTAATAACGTAGTACTTGGCGGAGCAGAGTCGCGCATCAGACAGTAAAAATGGGATAATTTATAGTTTCACCCAACCAACGATTTTCTGATGCGTCTTATGTTTTTCTGGTGTGTTTTTATGTGTTTTGAATGAATTTGCTAACCGTTTCTGTCAAAAAAAAAAAAAAAAAATTGGGGGGGGGGAGAGATAAAGGTTAGTTGTTGATTTTTAGGTAAAGGTTAGGTTAGGTTAGGTATAGGTAAAGGTTAGGTTAGGTATAGGTAAAGGTTAGGTTAGGTTAGGTTTAGATTCATTTTTTTTATTTTAATTATTTTGGAAGAAAAAAAAAAAAAAATGCGACAGAAACGGTAGGTAGCAGATTCATTCAAAACACAAAAAGACACCAGAAAAACATAAGGCGCATCAGAAAATCGTTGGTTGGGTGAAACTATAAATTATCCCTATTTTTTTCTGGTGAGTTTTGATGTGCTTAGAATTAATCTGTAAACCATTTCTGGGTAATTATGGAGGAGAGTTTCACGTTCGTTTTCAGAGACACCAACTACTTTTTCTTGGCCTACAATAGGTGCTTGTTCTAATGGTGCTAGTTTTATTTTTTTCTGTCGCAAATCCTTAGGAATTCTTTTTTTTTTTTTAATAACAGTAATAACCTATTTGGCGGAGCATGGTCGCGCATCAGATAGTAAAAATGTACTTTGGTTTGCTTACCCATGCCATGCCAAATGACCAGCGGGGTTGGTTTGCTTTCAGCGCGGCATCCGATGAGACAAATCAATGCCAGACAGGATGTGATGTGCCAGCCTGCCATCTTGCCTCTGTCACTGGGGTTGAGTCGCTGCTGTCACCACTGTCGCGCCCTTGTCAGTCAGTATAAGTCACTAGTAGTCATATAGTAGTTAGTCACTCGTAGTCTTATAGTCACTCGAGCCTGCCTGCCCTCCACCACGGGACACCACCGCCACCTGTCACCTGTTCGCTCCCAAGACGTGAACTTTGCATTCCCTATCTATGTGAAAAGGCTCCGATAACAAGTCCTCGGTATGATTTCGGTATTGTGCACTACTGTCACCACGTCACTATGGTTTTCTGATAAGTTTAAATGCGTTCTACTTCGCCTACTTGCTACAGGCACTCGCACTCGGCAATAATGGTTGTTTGTTTTTTGTTGTTGTTGTTGTTGGGAGTTTGATGGGGCCGTGCAGGCTGTGGTGCCACAGCCTCTAGTGCCCCGAAGGTGCAATGTTGTTTGTTTTTAGTTCAGTTCAGTTCAGTTGTTGTTCGGGAGTCAGGCCTTTTTCAACGGCACTCCCTGACGTGTTTCTTCTTGCTGTCTGGGTCTTTAATTAGTTGTCTTCTCTTATTCTATCTTATTAGTTTCTTTCTTTTTATTTTCTCTGGTCATCCAAAAACTGTTGATTGTTCTTTTTGCTTCTTCCACATTCCCCTCTCCGAACAAATACTCCCCCACTATAGCCTCTTCCTCCTCTATGTAAGTTTGTTGTAGCCTCACACTTTTCTTTCTTTCATTACTGTAGGCTGGGCACCATAGCAGAAAATGTTTTAAGTCTTTTTTTTAGTCTTTTTACTTCTTTAGAGTGTATTGCCTCTACAACGGGGCTTTTAGTTTTATTAGTTTTTTTTCATGCGTGTACGTGTATTATTTCAAGCATGGACACGAGGTCGCCAGGCCAGGCTATGCCCCAGGGACACGTGGGTCTAGTTTCGTTGTGTGGGTTGTCACTAGTTCCCGTGGTGTAACGGGAAGCACAGCCGCCCGGCGTGCGGAAGGTCTCGGGTTCGATTCCCGAGCGGTGCAACCTTTATTGGTGAGACCCCCTACTCTAACACAAGGATATTTAAAACAAGGCCAAAAAAAATGTATATGCATAGAAAACCTTCACAAGATACTCACACTACCTGTATCGAGGGATAGAAGACTAGGTCATGACCTTTTTTTTATATGGGTGACCTATCTGGCGGCGTGCGGCAACGCGCGTACCTAGCAACCTCTGACCCCTCACCCCACACACACACAGCCCCCCCCCCCTCCAACACACACACACACAGCCCCCCCCCCCCCCCAACACACACACACATCCCCCCATACACACACACACAGCCCCCCCATACACACACACACACACACAGCCCCCCCATACACACACACACACACACACACACAGCCCCCCCACACCACACACACACACACACAGCCCCCCATACACACACACACAGCCCCCCATACACACACACACACACACACCCACAGCCCCCCCCCCCAACACACACACACAGCCCCCCCATACACACACACACAGCCCCCCCTACATACACACACACACATTATCTACCCATCATTTCCAACATTTTACCTTTTTTCTGGTCACTAGTACCCATTTCTCTTTCTTGAAAACCCTTATATAAGCGTCTTCAGTTTCTTTTACAGGCAGTTCCTAGATATCTAAAAAAAAATATAAATCCTGATAGCATGAGATTGATTAATTTAATGCCAAAAAGGGTGAATGTGGCAGGCATCAGAGGTCATATGGCACTATGGCAAAGCATATAAAGGGGAGGGGTTAAAGAATAATAGTGAAACGATGAGGGAAGGGGAAAGAACGGAATGTTACAGCAGGATGGTTAGATCAGTAGATGTAGGATGTGGATTTGTTGGAGGAAGGAGGTTACATTTTCCAGGGAGAAGGAGGGGGATTCCGGGAGAATGTCCGCAAAACAGGGAGGTCGGGAAAGGGAGGACAAATGAGGGAAGGAACTGGAACGGGCAGGAGTGAGATGGGGGCAGGATATTAGGACATGTTGGACAGTGAGAGGAACTTGACAGGGTGTGCAGAGGGTTGGGGAGGAGCGTGACATGAGATAGGAGTGTGTGAGGAGGATGTTTAGGTAGCAAATATTTTTTTATAACATCAAAGGGGACCGGCTCATGGGAAATAAAGAAGCAACAAGAAGCCCGCTGAATGCCCGGCCCCACATAACATAGTATGATTGATTGATTTAATGTAAAAAAAAAAAAGGGGGAATGTGCCAGGCATACATAAGAACATAAGAAAATAAGGAAGCTACAAGAGGCCGTGAGACCTACAAGAGGTAGTTCCTGTTACTTAACACTACCTATATCCACCTGTCATCCCCATCCATGAATTGATCTAGCCTCCCTTTAAAGCTCCCTAATGACTCCGCACTAACTATACCTGTCTACTGAGTCCATTCCAATCAGATAAGATAAGATTTTCATCCTATCTAGACACTTTGCAAGTACCAACTACAGGGTTATTGACTATACAAAGCGCCGCCACGTCAGCACGAACTAGGCGGACTCGAACCGCTCACCGAATGCACAGGGACGCTGCACATTGCAAGTTCACGTCTCTACCAACCTTGCCACCCTGACAGGCTATCCATTCCAATCATTTACCACCCTATTTATGAACCAGTTTCTCCATTTCTTTTTAATCTATGCTTTTCCAGCTTTTCTACATTATGAGATTTACAATAGGGTCAGTTTAGTTTGAGAGAAGAACACTCTTGAATCACTAAATAAGTATCGATAGGTTACCTAAACTTAACTCAACTAAATATTAAGACCCATATGACCTCTATTGTTAATGATGACCACCACAGTTAATGATGAGCTTATAGATAATTATAATTGATTGATTTAATGCCTAAAAAGGTGAATGTGCCAGACATCAGAGGTCATAGGGCACAAGCTTATAGATAAAGGTGTTTCTGTTAGTATTTTCATCTTAGTCATCCTCTTCCTATTTCATCAGATTTCATTAGATTATACACAACATAATGGACAGCATGGTAGTATTATGTCACATATTCGGATGCCCACATCACTCCCAGCTGTGGCACATTACTTGACCAACCCATCCATGTGTCTGATGTCTTCCATTCTTGATGATAAACTAACTGAGAAGTATTTTTGGCTCTCATTATTTGGACTTAACCCCTTCATGCCCAGATCTTTCCTTTGCTA
The DNA here is from genome assembly GCA_016584305.1 of Chionoecetes opilio. NCBI lineage: Eukaryota > Metazoa > Arthropoda > Malacostraca > Decapoda > Majidae > Chionoecetes > Chionoecetes opilio. The sequence continues at coordinate 159,251 of JACEEZ010001042.1, read as the reverse complement.
CAAAAAATCATCTGTAGTTTACTATAAAATAACAAAAAGTAACTAAATAAACCAAATTACCTAGTCGACAAGGATACTAAGCAGGTCAGCTAAAATATTGCTTAGTCACAGAAAATTGTCTAATGGTAGCCAAATTACAATGAAAATTACGTTCTGGGTCTCAAGGGGTTTTTTCTCCTTTTCTCCTTTTTTTTACCACTTTTTATAGAACACGAATATTCCAGTCTACCATCATAACATCCACTGGACACATACAGTATATACCTACTTTTGCCACACATCAAACCCAACTACCGTAGATAACAGTTAAGTCGCCAGGACAACTTTTTTTTCTGTTTACAGACGTGTGGTGGCGTTAATACTTACATTTCTACATCCATGATTTCAGGAAAGTTAGAAGGGGCTATCTGGAGAGTCTGTGTCATTTTGTGTCTTCATCTGTGTCATATTATGGTTGTAAATGAAAAAATTACCAAAATATCTACAAAAGTGGCTACCAACAGTAGAGTCGCCATCTAGTGTTTATTTACTGAGTGTCGTACTGCTGTCGTCGTCGCCCGAAAAAAAACCAAGTAGTGAAATTGTAAACCGTCTATACTTGCAGATACAAAGCATATAACAATGCTGAAACAGGGTAGATTATACAGTCATGATATAAACTACTGTGTATCATCTTCAGTGGCACATAAAAATCAGTAGTGATGCTATAATTCGTAATATATGGCGACTGGCGACATCACTGCAGGTGGCAACTTTACTGTTATCTACGGTAAAGCATAACAACTACCGTTAATAACCCTATAGTCGCCAGGCGAATTTTACAGGCGAATATTACAAATTTTAGCATCACTACAGACTTGTATGTGTCACTGAAGACACGTACATAATATAAACAACTGTGCATGCTTCTTTAGTGGCCCATACAAATGAGTAGTGGTGCTAAAATTTGTAATATATGGCGCCTGGCGACATTAGTGCAGTGGCGACTATAGTGTTATTGACGGTAGATGCATTGGAGGACCAAGGGCATATCAGGCGCCTAGAATTTGAAACGGCACAAGCGCCACTTTTAAAAAGCTGAGAAAAACGCGCTTAAAGTTTAATCTAAGAAAAACAAGATATGAAACGGCACAAGCGCCACTTTTTATCAATGAAAAAAATGCACCTAGTGTTTTCAAAGTAAATCAGCAACAAATGAAGATATTAGATTAAACTTTAAGCGCGTTTTTCTCAGTTTTTTAAAAGTGGCGCTTGTGCTGTTTCAATTCTAGGCGCTTGATATGCTGGCTTGTTCTTTTGCCACTATGAATAAGTAAGAGACAGGTTTAAGCACAGTAAACGAAATACACTAGACAGGTGTTATTCAAAGGATACACATGTGAGAGCCAAGAAACTTCAAATGATACACGTGTGAGAGCCAAGAAACTTCAAAAGATACACATGTGAGAGCCCAGAAACTTCAAAGGATACACATGTGAGAGCCCAGAAACTTCAAAGGATACACATGTGAGAGCCCAGAAACTTCAAAAGATACACATGTGAGAGCCCAGAAACTTCAAAGGATACACATGTGAGAGCCCAGAAACTTCAAATGATACACAGTAGAGCAAGAACTTCAAAGATACACATGTGAGAGCCCAGAAACTTTAAGATACACATGAGAGCAAACTTCAAAGGATACACATGTGAGAGCCCAGAAACTTCAAATGATACACATGTGAGAGCCAAGAAACTTCAAAGGATACACATGTGAGAGCCCAGAAACTTCAAATGATACACATGTGAGAGCCAAGAAACTTCAAATGATACACATGTGGGAGCCAAGAAACTTCAAAGGATACACATGTGAGAGCCAAGAAACTTCAAATGATACACATGTGGGAGCCAAGAAACTTCAAATGATACACAGGTGAGAGCCCAGAAACTTCAAATGATACACATGTGAGAGCCCAGAAACTTCAAAGGATACACATGTGAGAGCTAAGAAACTTCAAAGGATACACAGGTGGGAGCCAAGAAACTTCAAATGATACACATGTGAGAGCCCAGAAACTTCAAAGGATACACATGTGAGAGCCCAGAAACTTCAAAGGATACACATGTGAGAGCCAAGAAACTTCAAAGGATACACAGGTGGGAGCCAAGAAACTTCAAATGATACACAGGTGGGAGCCCAGAAACTTCAAATGATACACATGTGAGAGCCCAGAAACTTCAAAGGATACACATGTGAGAGCCAAGAAACTTCAAATGATACACATGTGGGAGCCAAGAAACTTCAAATGATACACAGGTGAGAGCCAAGAAACTTCAAATGATACACATGTGAGAGCCAAGAAACTTCAAATGATACACATGTGAGAGCCCAGAAACTTCAAATGATACACATGTGAGAGCCCAGAAACTTCAAATGATACACAGGTGAGAGCTCAGAAACTTCAAATGATACACAGGTGAGAGCCAAGAAACTTCAAATGATACACAGGTGAGAGCTCAGAAACTTCAAATGATACACAGGTGAGAGCCCAGAAACTTCAAATGATACACAGGTGAGAGCCCAGAAACTTCAAATGATACACAGGTGAGAGCCCAGAAACTTCAAATGATACACAGGTGAGAGCCAAGAAACTGAGACAGACAAAGGAAATGTCATCATGATACACTCCATACCTGTATAATGAGTCACATATGGGAAATCTAAGCAAACTGTAATTCTGTATTGAAATGAATATATGAAATACATCATCTCAGTCATCATTTTAATAGTCTACAAAGGAAATGTAATAATGAAATCATAATCATAATAACTAATTATATATTTTTTTCCTTATGTTCTACGTTCACACAGTACATATTGAACGAAAATGCATTAAACTAACCTTCAAGATTTTTAGGTGCAGTTACATAATCACAAGTCTGCAGCGTTGATGTGAATGATTATTTAGACATAACACAAAATCTAAGGATCAATTAGGCTCGTCAAAGGCTCAGACAGAATGCAACTTTTAAATTAATGTTCTTATTGAACTGAAACTATAGAATACATTTGCATAATCACGGAATCTTGTCAATTTTTGTGTTGCTGAAATAGGCCTTTCGACTGAGTCAATTATATTAAATGAATTTCAAGTTGGGGAATACACTCATCAATATATATATATAAACTTCCTAAATAAAAGGTCTAGTCCCATCCTTTTCAACAGTTTGGGGTGAAACTAAAATCGTATCCTCAGATGCTGTTAAACAAACCCTTTCAATAATGGAGCTAATCTGGAGGCGTGACTTTCACACGAACAAAACTTCTGATAAGATAACCAGAATAAACCTGTAAAGAAAAAAAAGTTAGAATATAGTTCAACCTCTTTATAATAAATGTATATATATGTTGTGTGTAAAAATTTAATTCCGGAATGCAAGCGAGAGAGAGAGAGAGAGAGAGAGAGAGAGAGAGAGAGAGAGAGAGAGAGAGAGAGAGAGAGAGAGAGAGAGAGAGAGAGAGAGAGAGAGAGAGAGAGAGAGAGAGAGAGAGAGAGAGAAGGAGAGAAGAGAGAGAGGAGAGAGAGAGAGAGAGAGAGAGGAGAGAGAGAGAGAGAGAGAGAGAGAGAGAGAGAGAGAGAGACAGAGAGACAGAGAGACAGAGAGACAGAGAGACAGAGAGAGACAGAGAGAGACAGAGAGAGAGAGAGAGAGAGTGTGTGTGTGTGTGAAGAAATCCATCCTTTCTACCACAGGATGCTTGTTCTTTGTCTATCAATCTACGTTAATATGAAACGATGCCTGCATTCTGGTGTTGTGCTTGGCCTGTGATGCAATGCTTACGCTAATGTACACTTAACCCCTTCACGCCCAGATCTTTCCTTTGCTATAAAAAATTGTCTGTTGTTAGCTATATAATAACAAAAAGTAATTTAATACAGTAAAACCTCTCCTATTCGGACTAATTGGGCCAAGGAGTGGTCCGAGTAATGCAAGGATCCGAATAATGGGGGGATTATATATGGGGGTAAAAAAAAAAAAAAAAAAAAAAAAAAATATTCTAGGTGTACCTAGTATATATATATAGCTAGGAAATTTCGACCCCTCAAAAAAAAAAAAAAAAAAAAAAAAAATTCTAGGTGTATAATTTATATAGCTAGGAAATTTCGACCCCCCCCCCAAAAAAAAAAAAATCTAGGTGTATATATTATAGCTAGGAAATTTCGACCCCTAAAAATTTTTTTTTTTAAATAAAAAAAATCTAGGTGTATATATTATAGCTAGGAAATTTCGACCCCTAAAAAAAAGGAGGAGGTCCGAATAATGTCAAAGTCCGAATAATGAGGGTCCGAATAAGAGAGGTTTTACTGTAGACCAAATTAGTTAGTCGACAAGGAACTAAACAGGTCATATCTATAAAATATTGCTTATAGTCACTGAAAATCGTCGAATGGTACCCAAATTGCAATGGAAATTACGGTCTGGGTTTCAAGGGGTTAAATGAACAGATGCCGTGGTTCTGTGAAAGTCCTCTGTAGCAAACAAGAAAAGTATAATTCAAATATAAAAAAAACTATCATCAATTGGAAGATATTAATTATTGACGTTGAAAAGACAAGCAATGAAGAGTACAGCAACACTACATGACTTACCATCTAAAGGTTATGACCGCAGGTGTGGCTTCTTTAATGTGATGTACCTGCAAAGTAGCAAACATTGATTAGTGACCTTCTCCCATAGACTCTACCGTAGATAACAGTGAAGTCGCCAGGCGCCAAATATTACGAATTATAGCATCACTACTGATTTTTATGTGCCACTGAAGATGTTACACAGTAGTTTATATCATGGCTGTATAATCTACCCTGTTTCAGCGTTGTTTTATGCTTTGTATCTGCAAGTATAACTGTTGCGCATTTTGCTTCTCACGTTTTTCTTCGCGCGACGACAGACAGTAAACAGTAGCTTTTCGGGCGACAGGGCACAGACTTGCCAGATCTTTCAAACTTGAATAGAATTTATTTTCACGTTGGCAGAGGAATTTTTATATATCCAAGCATCTTCTGCAGCTAATATATAGACTTGTTTTACTTTACCTCTAATTTCCCTGAATTCCCCAGAGTGGCAACTCAACTGTTGGGTTAAAATACTAGCTGGCGACTTTACTGTAGTAGGTATAGTGAGGTCGCCACTCGGTTTTATTTTTGTAATTTGTTCATTTATAGCCCTAATATGACACAAAATGACACAGACTTTCCAGATAGACCCTTCTAACTTTCCTGAAATCATGGATGTACAAATGTAAGTATTAATGCCACCACACGTCTGTAAATAACAAAGAAACGTAGAACTGGCGACTTCACTGTTATCTACGGTAGAAGACCTGTAATGAAGCAGGCTGGGTAATACAAACCCACCTGTCACTACACTAACTACTCTTGTACTAGTTATATGCCTGGGACAAGATATGACATGACAATAATTGACTTCCCTTCCCCTCTTGTGTTGCACATTCTCACCTGTCAAGCTTCTCCCAGAACTCCAGAAACCTGGCTCGGTCCAAGTGGCGGCGCTCACGACTCAGGCTGATGACGTGCACTGCCCACTTGCCAATGTTAGCATCCAGGTTCATCTCCTCAAACTTAACGTGAAATGCACAGACTGTAAAATAGATGTTAAACACTATACATACCGTGGGTAGATGTTTGTGGAGTTGTGCACATATGGTAAATACGAAATAACATCCAACATTTTCACATGCATTTAAAATATTTTGATCAAGCTCACTAAACACAAGAATATGGACACCAGGTCGCCCATGAGACAGTATTGCTACATCATCCATTCCGAGTTACTGTGAGGGACAGATGGTTACGATTTTGGGTGACTTACAAGGAATTACCTATGTGAGTTTTTGTGAATACAGGCCCAGGTTAAAACCAGAAACCACCAACTACTTTCAACTTAGAATATTCCATAGGAGGACAATCACCATTACTGTATACTGCTGGAAAGGTCTTTAACCCCTTCACACCCAGATCTTTCCTTTGCTATAAAAAATTGTCTGTTGTCGAACCATAAAACAACAAAAAGTAACTGAATATACCAAATGAGTTAGTCGATAAGGATACTAAACAGGTCATATCTATAAAAAATTGCTTATATTCACTAAAAATTGTCTAATGTCACCCAAATTAAAACTGATATAACGTTCTGGGTCTCAAGGGGTTAGAGGAAATGGAATCAATGAAATGTTGAAAGAACTACATGGACACATACTTCTATTAAAAATCTCAACCTCTGGAAAGATCTTTAACCCCTTCACACCCAGATCTTTCCTTTGCTATAAAAAATTGTCTGTTGTCGACCCATAAAACAACAAAAAGTAACTGAATATACCAAATTAGTTAGTCAATAAGGATACTAAACAGGTCATATCTATAAAAAATTGCTTATATTCACTAAAAATTGTCTAATGTCACCACTGAAATCACGTTCTGGGTCTCAAGGGGTTAGAGGTAATGGAATCAATGAAATGTTGAAAGAACTACATGGACACATACTTCTATTAAAAATCTCAACCGGATTGCCCTCATTTGGCCATCCCTTGAACTGCCAAGCTGGTCCCATGGCAAACACTGCCACCACGCGGTCCCAGTCAGCATAGCTCAGCTTGGAAGGGTTGTCTGTGACGCGGTAGGGGACAGTCAGGCCGCCGGGCTTGGGTCTCTGTATCAGAATTTCCATTTCTCTCTTTGTCCCTTGCTTTCTCTTCTGTTCCAAAGAGACAAATCTGAAGCAAAAATATCAAAGATTATTAACCCATTCACGCCCAGATCTCTCCTTTGCTATAAAAAATTGTATGTTGTCGAGCCATAACATTTCGAAAAGTAACTGCATATACCAAATTAGTTAGTCGACAAGGATAGTAAACAGGTCATATCTATAAAATGTTGCTTATAGTCACTACAAATCGTCTAATGGTACCCAAATTACAATGGAAATTACGTTCTGGGTCTCAAGGGGTTAAGGCTGATGGATAAAATAAAATAAAATTCAGAAAACATCAGTGAGTTGTGAGACTATGTAGACTATAGTGATATACCATCCATATATATATACCATCAGTGAGAGTGAAACCAAATCAATAGAAGAAATTCTACACATAAGTATTCACAAATATTGATGGGAAGACTGAAAATATTGCTTCTAGATATTAACCCCTTCACGCCCAGATATTTCCTTTGCTATAAAAAATTGTCTGTTGTTAGCCATAAAATTACGAAAAAGTAACTGCATATACCAAATAAGTTAGTGGACAAGGATACTAAACAGGTCATATCTATAAAACATTGCTTATAGTCACTAAAAATTGTCTTATGGTACCCAAATTACAATGAAAATTACGTTCTGGGCCTCAAGGGGTTATAAAGTACAAGGTATTTCCATCTATGAACTATAATTCCTACAACGACTTACTTCATGTCTTGCAGCAGATCTTTGGAGTTCATCATGGTGATCAGGGACTTTGGTGAATTGGGAACAATAATGATGGGTGTGCGGGAGGGTTTCTTCATCTGTTGACCAGGGGCGGGCTGGAAGGAAAGAAACCATTTTGAAAGAATTGAGGTGGATGGAGGGTGGTGGTCGATATAAGAACACACCATCTGAAAGGTGAGGCAATAGGGAAAGATGATGCGAGGGAAAGGTATCAGTCAAAATAACACATCTTCTGTACCGTAGATAACACTTTAGTCGCCACCTGCCTTAATGTCGCCAGCCGCCATATATTACGAATTATAGCATTACTACTGATTGTTATGTGCCACTGAAGATGATACACAGTAGTTTATATCATGACTGTATAATCTACTCTGTTTCAGCATTATTTTATGCTTTGTATCTGCAAGTATATACGGTTTCAAATATCCCTACTCGTTTTTTTTTCGGGCGACGACGACGACGGCGGGAGGACACACAGAACATAAACACTAGATGGCGACCTTAGTGTAGCCCGTTATCAACGTCGCCACTCGGTTATATTTTTGTAATTTGTTCATTTATAGCCATAATATGACACAGATGAAGACACAAAATGACACAGACTCTCCAGATAGCCCCTTCTAACTTTCCTGAAATCATGGATGTAGAAATGTAAGTATTAAAGCCACCACACGTCTGTAAATAAAAAAGAAACGTTGTCCTGGCGACTTTAGTGTTATCTTCTGTAGAGTGTACCCATGGCAAGGAGGAAGGAGTAACTCATACAGACGCTAACCCTCTACTAGGGGAAGTTCCAGAAGAGGACAAGGCATTGACGCTATTGATATATGGATGAATGAATTCTGTGACTGAGCCTCTATGATAAGATGACTGGTACAAGTCATGCTTTACCTTGCTCTGGGGTGCCAGGTCGGGCTGCGGGGCCATCTTGTGACTCTGACTTCCCTCCGTCACACTCTTCAGGGACAGGCCGTGGTAGGTCCTCATCGTGTCAATCTTGAAGCCCTCCGTTTCTGCAAAAATTAATGATATGATAATAAATTTAACCCCTTCACGCCCAGATCTTTCCTTTGCTATACAAAATGGTCTGTTGTTAACCATACAATTACGAAAAGTAACTGAATATACCAAATTAGTTAGTGGGCAAGGATACTAAACAGGTCATATCTATAAAATATTGCTTATATTCACTAAAAATCGTCTAATGGTACCCAAATTACAATGGAAATTACGTTCTGGGCCTCAAGGGGTTAATGTTGCATGATATCAAAATTCATAGAAAAGTCTACCTTTGAAGTTTTGAGAAATCATTTTTACTGCCGTGAATGTGATGAGGCTCAGTGCTCAGAGGCATGTTTGGGGAGTATCACATTCTTCAACACTTCTAAACAACTCAAAGTATAATAAGATGACGTGTGTCCATGAATTATAGAGTTTGTTGAACATTTCTAAAGATTAAATAGGCAAAAAAAAGTGAAAAATAGCAAGGCGTTACACATCGTCACACACTGCGCCACCAACGGGCGAGGACCAACCATCAGAACCCTCAAGTGAACCTCCAGAGCCTACCATCCAAGCCCTGGGTCACCACTGCCTACAGGCGCTATAGGCACAGATGTAAAAAAAAAAAAAAAAAACATTAATCGCTGTTGACTTACCCATAACATTCCTATCACAGGAACCTTCAACATAAAAAATAGCCATCAACATACCTTCTTTGCCCTTGAACCTCTCCTGGTCATAACGCGAGTATCCCACCGGCTGCTGGGGCACGCGGGACACTGGCGTGGGCGCCGGGTTGGGCACAGTGGCCCTCATGCGCCCCTCCTCCCGGGCCTTGATGGACTTGAGGAGTCCCATGATGCTGGTTGCAAATTGCTGGCCAACAATAACACTATTAGATATACAGTCAATAGCCGTAAGAACTTTTCCTACCTCTCCTTTATTAAATCCCTTTATCCACTTAAAAACTTCTATCAGATCGCCCCTTACTCTGCGTCTCTCGAGTGAGTGTAAATTTAATTGCTTCAATCTCTTCTCATAACTCATAACTCATAACTTAGATATATAGTTGCTCATTATCTTGTAATTATACATTTTGAAGCATATCTATGGAAATACAATGACAGTACATATGAAAAATGTGACTGAGATGCATTATATAGTAATGTCTGCACAAAACGTGATTTATTGAACATCTACTTGTGGTGCTACTAAATCAGGCTGATCAGGTTTCTATCCTATCCCTTGACTTGATACCGCTAGTATAAAAATGCAATTCACGGGGCCCCACTGTGCATGGCTTCCCAACACCTTGGCACTCCAGCCTTGACAACCTACCTTGCCAGAGCTCTGTAGGATCGTGGTCCTGGTCCTCCACTGACGCTCCTTGGTAGTGATGTCTTTGGTCATGTCAATGTCAAACTCTAACATGCTGCGCAGGTCTGTGCCAAGCCCTGGGTCGTCGTCTTCCTTGATCATGGTTCTCTTCAGGGCCAGACGTTTGGCTTTGATGGCCGCAATCTTTTCAATGGACATGGCCTCTGACAAGGACCTGCACAAGGGACCAAGCAATTACTTCACAAAAACACTCTCTGACTACTTATAAAAGACTTAAAACACCCTGGTTAAAACTCCTTGTTCATTTTGAATTTATCTTTCTGTCACACTGTCAGGTAATACATGAATGACTGGTGGCTGTGGGCTTCAAAGTACCTATCTGGTTAAAGAATTTCTACTTTTTAACGTTTACAGGCACTAACTGCATTTCTTGAGATTTGTGAACCTCAAATTCTAGTGTGTACAGATGACAATGAATGCCGTTTACCTGTCAATGTTACTGACAATGGATGACTTCTTGGGGGCATCAAGACGCAGGGCGAGCTGTTCCTTAATCTTCTGCACATCACTGTCATCATAGCGAGGCTTCTTGGCTGCACTGTCAGAAGTATCCTCAACTGCCCTCTTTACCTAAAGGATAAGGAAAGCAGTGATCAAATTATTTATATCAAAAGAAAATAAGGAAGCTACAAGAAGCCGTGAGACCTACACGAGGTAGTTCCTGTTACTTAGCACTACCTACATACACCTTTCATCCCCATCCATGAATTTATCTAGCCTCAGTTTAAAGCTCTCTAATGACTCCGCACTAACTACCTGTCTACTGAGTCCATTCCAATCATTTACCACCCTATTTGTGAACCAGTTTTTCCCTATTTCTTTTTTAAATCTACGCTTCTCCAGCTTGAATCCTTTACTTTATGTTCTACCCTGTATCAAAAGAAGGTACAGTATGTATAAGTTTCAAGTGATTTCAGTGAAAAATGTAAAAATATATCTTTACACGTAACTTCCGAACCATGCAGGGGATTCTAATTTTCTTGATACGGTATCTATACAAAGCCCATCAAATTCACAAGAACAAATGTTGATAACAGCGCTACCCCACCTAAACGTTTGGAAGGTACTGTATATGCAGCGCTTATTTCTGAAAGTCGAGAGGCGCCACAAACAAAAAACTGAAAAAATGGCTTCAAAGTTTTTCTACTGTATGTTCAAAATGTCATATCTTTTAAGGGGAGCGTCACACGAATATTTCCGGAAATATTCGTGTGACACTCCCCTTAACCCCTTCACTGCGGCTGGTACAAATACGGTCTCTCAGCTATTTAAGGGTTCGCTGCGGCTGGTACATATATGGTTTCTGTATTTAAACTGCGCGCTCAATGATATTATGGGTAAATATTCGTTGTGATAGGCTTGTATGGCAACAGTGTCAAGTGTTGTGATATAATAGAACCTCTTTTTCTGCTTGAGTGAGTTAGTATGACTAATAAGGTCAAGCGGTACAGTACGACGTGTTGACGCTGCCGCGCCCTCTACTTGAATGGCGAGGCTAAATAGTCAAGATATTCAATATATTCTTGATGGATATAAAACAGAAGTATGAATGAATGAATGAATGCATGAATGAAGCATTTATGTACCAAAATAAGCTGTATTATGTTGAGTAGTAAGTAGTTTCATTGTGCGTCTGGCAGCACGGTCACGGCCCTGTTGCTGCACTTTGACGTAACTCTTCACTTAGCTGGTAGCCTCCACCAAGACGAAACATAGATTTTCTGGTAAGGAATGAGCATCCTATTCATTTAGGCACTTTAAAATATGATCAGTAATTATTTTATATTTTAATTAAACCTGCCGCACAGGGGGGTAGGCCTATGAATTTAATATCCGCAGTGAAGGGGTTAAAAGATATGACATTTTGAACATAGAAAAACTTTGAAGCCATTTCCTCAGTTTTTTGTGTGTGGCGCTTATCGACTTCCTGAAATTAGCGCCTCATATACACGATGGTGTTTCTTGCCTTTATGTCCAAGATCTTAATTCTTCAGATTTGTCCTACATTCGTCTCGTTGTCATTCGCTAAATCTGTGTTGTGTTCTACAGCTTATGTATGTGTAATATATATTTTTACTTTACAATTTTCACAAGGAAGCATAAGTATACTGACTCATATTCTCTTTGTTAAATTTGTTCATTAACCCCTTGAGCCCCAGAACGTAATTTCCATTGTAATTTGGGTACTACATATTAGACGATTTTTAGTGAATATAAGCAATGTTTTATAGCTATGACCTGTTGAGTATCCTTGTCCACTAACTAATGTAGTATATTAAGTTACTTTTCGTAATTTTATGGCTCGACAACATACAATTTTATATAGCAAAGGTAAGATCTGGGCGTGAAGGGGTTAAAATATTTCTTTTCCCCTCTCTGGCTACTCTCATGTATGCCTTACTCTACTAAAGGCCTTGAACACTGGCACCAGAAACGCTCCAATATCCGACATCTGTAGCATCTTCCATATAATAATAATAATAATAATAATAATAATAATAATTTTATTCTCACCCGAAGGCATACAAGAAAACAACAACATAATATATAGACGAGGGAATGAACTTAAGTACTATAGCAAATAATTGATAATAGCTATATAGGTACCTCAATAATAATAATAATAATAATACTTTTAATTAATATGGTTCTACTCTTAGAATAATGTGAAGACAGTATTTAGGCTACAGCCCACATACAGTTTATATCAATGAATGTTTCACTTACTTGTGTGGGAATTTCTAGAGGAGCAGATTTGTCAATGGCTGTAGCTGTTGATGTCTCCCCATTGAGGTAGGCCAAGAGCTCCTTACGGTCAGGACGTCGCACCACGGGTATGTTCTCAGCCTTTATAGAAAAATCAAGTGTTAAAGACAACCAACACTCAAATTAACCCCTTGAGGCCCAGAACGTAATTTCAATTGTAATTTGGGTGCCATTAGATGATTTTTAGTGGTTATAAGCAATATTTTATAGATATGACCTGTTTAGTATTATTGTCCACTAGTTAATTTGGTATATTCAGTCACTTTTCGTAATTTTATGGCTAACAACAAACGATTTTATATGGCAAAGGAAAGATCTGGGCGTCAAGGGGTTAAGTCAATAGGATCAAAATACAGTGACAAAAACACAATGGGATATTTTGATATAAATGGTAATCAATAATGCCATTTCTTACAGCTGATAGAAAACTGTGAATACGTATATCAGTCCATAAACATGTTAGACCTCACTCTCTAGTTAGCCTCCCCTCTACCACCTAGCTACACATGAGTGGAGGCTGATACAAAATATAATCATAAAATATGGATCTATAAAAGTACTAGTAATCCTCACAAATCAGAGATAGGTGACGCAAATTAGAGACATTATCATCAATTAGAGTAAAAATGAAAGTGTTGTGATGAAACTAAGTAATTTTGATCAATTTATCAATAGAAGGTACTCATTCACACATCCTAACCATGCCACATGTAAGGCAAGCAACTGGCCTCTGCTTGGCTCCCTCATTATCTCCTAAGCCTATGAGCAATATCCTAAAGCCACACGTAACCGATTAAACAACTACAAAATTACAGCCATGAAAGCTATAAACAAAACTAAAATGACACCACAGTTTGCAGCATGACTCACCGCGGCCTTCCGCACATACGTGGGATGGGTGAGGCTGACATGCTTGAGGAGGAAGAGCAAGCACTCCAATGTGTAATAATCCTTTGGAGCTCCATCCTTGCCAGACCTGTAAGAAACAAGGCATTTGGAATATGAGTACTTGCGTTACTACAACCTTTGAGCCCCATCGTCAAAGCCCTCAGATGAACCTCCACAGATGGGCCTTCTCTCTTGAAAACATCAGTACAAAGGACAAACTTTTACTGCAAATTATAGGTAGTGGCAATCTGCTGATAACTGCGTGGAAATGCCTTATCACTGACAACAGTACTTAGTAATGTTGTGTAATACTTGATAGATAGGTGGAATATCATTAACTCTCAATGATTAGATATTTAACTCTTTATCAGTGTTCTACAATGTAGTATACCTCTAAACCATATGAATAGCAAATTCATTTAAAAGAACTTTTCATTTTCCAGCAAATATTATATTTGAGTGGACTTTGACTACTGTACATTTCACTAACACGTACAACATTTGTCATGAATAAATCTGAAATATCCATTTGAATAATGCTTTGAAAAATATAAATATAACTTTAAGAACTCCTCCCGTCAGGGCGGGCCACACCGGACCACTCGGCGGCTGGGTTACAAGGGTTTGCAGTCTGGCCTGCTGGGTTACAAGGGTTTGCTGCCTGGCCTGCTGGGTTACAAAGGTTTGCTGCCTGGCCTGCTGGGTTACAAGGGTTTGGTGCCTGGCCTGCTGGGTTACAAGGGTTTGCTGCCTGGCCTGCTGGGTTACAAGGGTTTGGTGCCTGGCCTGCTGGGTTACAAGGGTTTGCTGCCTGGCCTGCTGGGTTACAAGGGTTTGCTGCCTGGCCTACTGGGTTAATAGGGTTTGGTGCCTGGCCTGCTGGGTTACAAGGGTTTGTTGCCTGGCCTGCTGGGTTACAAGGGCCTAGTGCCTGGCCTGCTGGGTTACAAGGGTTTGCTGCCTGGCCTGCTGGGTTACAAGGGTTTGCTGCCTGGCCTGCTGGGTTACAAGGATTAGCTGCCTGGCCTGCTGGGTTACAAGGGTTTGCTGCCTGGCCTGCTGGGTTACAAGGGTTTGCTGCCTGGCCTGCTGGGTTATTAGGCACAAATGTTGTTGTTGTTGTTGTTTTAGGGCTGCGAGAATAGGCACAAATGTAAACAGTGTAAACTAATTTAGTATTTCCGCCATATTCCCTTTACTTACCCATAAACTAAGTAGTTGGTCTTAACAGTCTTGGGCCAGGAAAACTCTCCGAAGATGATGTTGTCTACCTTGGTGACTATTTCCTTTTTGTTGACGTTGTATTGGCGTAGAATACTAAGTGGGTCCGCCATGTTGGAGGTCGGGGAACACTGAGCTTAATCTTGATCGCACAGATACCTTGAAAATATACAAGGTTAGCATTTACAGCTGTCTTCCTGTCACTTCAAGCCATTTACAGCTGTCTTCCTGTCACTTCAAGCCATTTTACAGCTGTTTTCCTCTCACTTCAAGCCATTTTACAGCTGTCTTCCTGTCACTTCAAGCCATTTACAGCTGTCTTCCTGTCACTTCAAGCCATTTTACAGCCGTCTTCCTGTCACTTCAAGCCATTTACAGCTGTCTTCCTGTCATTTCAAGCCATTTTACAGCTGTCTTCCTCTCACTTCAAGCCATTTTACAGCTGTCTTCCTGTCACTTCAAGCTATTTACAGCTGTCTTCCTCTCACTTCAAGCCATTTTACAGCTGTCTTCCTGTCACTTCAAGCCATTTACAGCTGTCTTCCTGTCACTTCAAGCCATTTACAGCTGTCTTCCTGTCACTTCAAGCCATTTACAGCTGTCTTCCTGTCACTTCAAGCCATTTACAGCTGTCTTCCTGTCACTTCAAGCCATTTACAGCTGTCTTCCTGTCACTTCAAGCCATTTACAGCTGTCTTCCTGTCACTTCAAGCCATTTTACAGCTGTCTTCCTGTCACTTCAAACCATTTACAGCTGTCTTCCTGTCACTTCAAGCCATTTTACTGCTGTCTTCCTCTCACTTCAAGCCATTTTACAGCTGTCTTCCTGTCACTTCAAGCCATTTACAGCTGTCTTCCTCTCACTTCAAGCCATTTTACAGCTGTCTTCCTCTCACTTCAAACCATTTTACAGCTGTCTTCCTCTCACTTCAAGCCATTTTACAGCTGTCTTCCTGTCACTTCAAGCCATTTTACAGCTGTCTTCCTCTCACTTCAAGCCATTTTACAGCTGTCTTCCTCTCACTTCAAGCCATTTTACAGCTGTCTTCCTCTCACTTCAAGCCATTTACAGCTGTCTTCCTCTCACTTCAAGCCATTTACAGCTGTCTTCCTCTCACTTCAAGCCATTTTACAGCTGTCTTCCTGTCACTTCAAGCCATTTTACAGCTGTCTTCCTTTCACTTCAAGCCATTTTACAGCTGTCTTCCTCTCACTTCAAGCCAATCCATCCTATATCTCCCTGTCATTCTAACCCTTCCATTATTCTCTCCCTGAACTTTTAGCCCCTGTCAAACATTCTCTCCCTGTTTGGACTCATTATAAACACCCTCGTTCAAAGGCACGCTGCATAGGCTACATATTGTTGATTTGTCTTTATAAGCTCTCAGGTAAACTATATATATATTTAGTGATGTCCTTGGTCAACATAATGAAAAAGGGACTTAAAGTATTCCAATCAAATCATGACATATCAGGCGGAAGAAAGCAGGGCCACCCCGTAGTCCATATTTTTTATTTATTTTTTCTCTATATATTTATGCTGTCCTCGCCTGCTCCCCACCCAATGATAGTTGTCTGAGACTCTGAAAAGTGTATGAAATCCCTTCTGGTATCACTGGTTATCAATCGCGCCGTTTAAATGAACACGGTCACACCTTTCTTGAGTTTGCTTCTTATAAGGAACACTACACAACACTACCTACACAAAGCAGGACAAACATTTGGAGAGGGTAGAGAAAAAATAACAGATGGTTCAAAACACTCAATAAGAGAAGAAATTTGTGTCTAAATATTTTATAGGTGTGTAGTCCATTGCCTTCCACCGTCTAGTCCACCTCAAAGTCCACCTCGAACTCCACCCACCGGCTGGACTTCCACACACGTGCTACGCTCCACCCTCTAGGTGAGGCTTGTGACTGTGGGAGACCTTTATTAATCACTAGCATTGCTGTGTAATATTCTGGGCAGTGTTTTGGTGGAATAAGTGATCTGTGGAACCTTTATTAGTGAGTCATTGCCAACAGTCCAAGGTAACTGCACGACTACGAGACCTAGTGACTCCAGGCAGGGCGTTAAATGCTGCAGGGGAATTGTGCGTATGTGTGTGTGTGTGTGTACGGGGTCTTGAAAGAGAAAGAATGGCGTGACAGTTTGACCTCTAAGCAAAGTTCCGTCAAAGCGACCTATGAGTCATCGTTTACTGGAAATGGGAAGCATAAAGTCATGATGGACCAAATCAGCCAACTAAGGGCCGAATCAACCTGCATTACACTTCCAATGAGTCCTCAGAATTAAAGGTTCTGGTTCTGATGTTAATAAAAAAAAAAATTGGGTCAGTTTACGTCATACAATCAGCTGTCAAACGGGCGTCCTGGCCAGGGTGACTGCTGGACCATTCCAGCGAATACATTTTCGGAAACATTTCGTCAGTAAAACACATCAAAATCGATTAGAATATAAATAAGAGGCTTGTTTTTATAATAGCGGAACGTTTTGAACCCAGAAATACCCCATTTTTACCCATTTAGCGTGCATATATTGCCTCTGCTTGGATGTTATATCATGCAATACAGCCCCACGCCCTTTCTTACCCCTTACATAGCCTTGAATATTGCACGGGAACCCGTAAATTTAAGTAAAAAGCATAAGAAAAGAAGAGAAATAAGATGAGTGAAGCCATAAATACCCAGTTTTTACCTATTTATCGTGCATATATTGTCTTTGTCAATGGGTAATATCATGCAATACAGCCCCACACCCATTCTTACCTTTTAATAGCCTTTAATATTGCACGGAGAGGCGTAAATTGAGTTATAAATATAAGAATACGGATAAATAGCCAATATGGCCGCTGTGACGTCATCAAGAGCTGGATCAGAGCTCCTCTTGATCTTGACATGCAACTTGAGACTACAACTATTCCCTTCATTAATCAAATGCTTCAACTAATGAATAAATCATCAGTAGAATAATGATAAATATGACACAATAAGCCTAACAAAACAATGAAATAACGAAGAATTAATGAAATATCGTGTTTCTACAGATCGCCAAAAAAGCCTCAAATTCACCACAACAAAAATCGACTTTTTGACGAAACCCTTATAATTCTTGAAAAAATATAAGCAAATAGTATATGTTGTGTGGACCTTATAAACAGTAACAGATCCTAGTTTAGTGTTGAAACCATGGAGCAACACATCTTTTGTTTTTTCGATAATTTGACCCTTTTAACCACTGAGTCGGATGTATTCCTCCACTAAAAACGCAAAAAACACGTCACATGGGCACACACAAACACACTGCGACTGTAGGCATAGCTAATCACACACAAATAACATCACCGCTCGAGTAAAAGGAAAAACAAGTTTGACGTTAAATTATAAACAAATACCCCCTCAGACAAAAAAATAAAATACACCCACCAAGTGCGTAATAAATGCATAAAACTATACGGAAATATTGAAATATATTAAAACACACATACATCCCCCTATGTTTAGTGTAAAAAAGAATTTTCAACAAAATATCGCTAAAATTTACGGTTATACTAACTGATTGATTCATATTTATTTTACGAAGGCCTTAAACTCGGGAGACTTTTTATGGAAAGTCACTTAAACAAACTCAGGTTTTCAATACGGTTTTGCAATTCTATATCGGTGCACGAATAAAAAAGTGATTATTCGTTTTAAAATGCGTAATTGGCACCTCGTAAAATGGCGGCGAGCCCAGGAGCCAATCAGAGGCCTCGCTACATTGACAGCGAATCAGAGGCCTGGCTACATCTCTCAGCCAATCAGCGTTCAGAAACCGACTGGGCGCCCGGGCGGCCATGTTTGTTGTTTACCCAAGATATATTTACTTATTTAATGGGAAATAAGGTGAAATTTACCCTTAAATACCTTATTTATGGCATATTAGTGATACTAAGAGTATTGTTATTGATAAATATAGGAGGGGATATGTTAGAGGTTCACCGAAAAGGCAGGCACCGCTCGGGGATCGAACCCGAGACCTTCCACTTGCCGGGCGGACGTGCTACCGTTACGCTACGGTCGCCTCTTGGTGACAACCCACACAGGATATAAATATCATAGTTTGATGCCGGTAAGTGGAATAATTTGACGTGTTTTCGCTAAGTGTCTCCCGCTGAATACTACAGAGACGTACCCAGGGTATAACTTTATGCGCTGATCCTAGGTTCGAGTCTCACGCGCCTGAGATTAGCTTCTATGGACTACTATGGCCCGCGCCGTACCCGTGACCGCGGCGGTACGGGGCTGACGCCGCTATAGTGTACGAGAACTGCGCGTTCACTCTGTAGGTCAGACACACATGGGGGGCTAACACCTCACTCTTAGCCTCTCTCGCTTTACCACATACACCACACATGTCATTACGTGTCTGGACGATTCGAGCGAATACTTTTTCGAGCGGAGGACCATTTGAGCGAATGCATTTTAGAGAAAATTTCGGTAGTGGGCTTTCAACGATTTCGAACTTAGTTTTTCTGAATAGTTTTGATGTGTATTGAATGAATCTGGCACTCGTTTTTGTCGGAATAAATTTTTGTTTACATGTGTAGGATACACATCCCCGCCCCGCAAACCTTGCTCCGCTTCTCTGCCGTAGTATTAATGGAAACTTTGTTTGGAAACAATGTTTCCCAACTGTTTCCAAAGGTTGGAAACAATGTTTCCTAAATGTTTCCTGTCCAGACTTCAGTAACTGTTGTTACTGAAGATTTCATCATTCTTTTCACACAGCATTGCAAACAATCGTGATTTGAGTGCCTGTGCTTTGATTTTGTTAATTGATCTGATGCACACTTTCAAGGCATCATGATCATCATGCAGTTCACCACTGAGTTTCTTGGCTACAAGATGTTGTCTGTGTAATACACAATGAACAGTATGTACATCAGACACTTTTCCCTTGAGTAAAGTAGCAAATCCTCTGTAGCGGCCAACCTTTGCTGGTGCACCATCAGTAGCCACTGCAGTACTGAGAGGTACTAGTACTGAGAGGTATATCGTGGTTCTTTAAATATTCCTCCAAACACTGAAAAATTGTCTCACCTTTTGAAGTGGCTTTAAGATACTTGGCGAACACAAATTTGTCAATGATGCACTTATGACTTGGGCTGTAATACCTCACATAGGCCATGAGAAGATTTGAGCTGCCGAAAGTCCACTCATGGAGTTGAAGAGAAAAGTTAGTGTGTTGAAGCTCAGATGCCAAGGGTTTTTCCACATCATCAGCCATTTCATCAATTCGCCTTTGCACAGTATTGTTACTTAATGGCAGATTTTTAAGAACAGGTTGAGAGTCTTTCTTCATGACAGTTTCAATAGCCTCTTTAATTGCTGGAATAATGATGTCTGCACCAACAGTATGCAATGTTCCATTCTTTGCAATGATGAGGGAAGTGTTGTGTGGTGCTTTCAAGTCTCCTTCATGATCAGCATTGGCAGCTGCTTTGAAAAAAGTCTTGATATTTGATCAGCTTTTCGAGGCGGCTTTGGTACCACTCACATAACGGTTGTTGGCAGCTGTTGCATCCTGAAACTTTCCTCACCTAGCCATTCATCGACCCCCTAGCCATTTATTGACCCCTTTTCAACCCCCTGGCAATTCATCGACCCCTTGGATGGTCCCATTGACCCCTGGGGGTCTATATCGACCACTTTGGGAACCCCTGGTCTAGGGAGTCTAGTCAGTTTTTTGGGTATGAATTTACACTAGGACCAGAATTCCCTACACAATTGGGAGTATGGTTTCTGTTTACCTTATTGGATTCTAGGAAACTTTCTCGTGAACTTGCATCGCAAATAGTTACTTTTGGAGATATAAAATGTTATTTTATAGGGAGGAGAGAGACAAGTGTTTACGTGCACCTCACTCTTCTTCCTCTTGTGACCTGCATCGCCTCTGTTTTTCCCTTGCCGCGGATCATTTTTAATGAAGATTTGGCTTTAGTTAGGAGGTTAAAACGTGGGGGTTTAGGTTACTGAGTCTAAAGGTGGGGTTAGGTTAGTTAATTTTCCTGTGTCCTATACACTCTCCTTCCTATTACAAACATTTTATATCTCCGTAAGTAGTGATTTGCGACGAAAACTCTGAGAGAAAGTTTCTTAGAATCCATTAAGGTCATTAAGGATAAACAAATTTTTCATGATGTTAGATGTGTAGGTAGATTATAAGTATTATTCAATGACTATAAGGTATACATGCAGTTCTTTATTTCTGAAATTCGTAATATGATGAGTTTATCATTTCTTTTGCTTCTTATTATATACGTATTTGAAACATGAATACAAATTTTAGGATACCTCTGAACATTATATTACAGCAAATATATCCACCAAGCTAGATGGTTGTTGAGGACATTGTTTGTTGATATCGTATCATGATAAGATAACTGAGAAGCTTATCAGGTGTGACTAATTCCTTGTTGGTATGAAATGTGAACAGAGACAGTCTAGGCACTTCTGCAATTTGCATTTCATTCAAGGTACGGGTTGTCTTTTTCTGTTTTTAAGGACAGTTCTTTTCAGACATCTGCGATAGAAAATTGTCCATTAATTAGATAGATCGTGAGTGATTTTAACCCCTTGAGGCCCAGAATGTAATTTCCATTGTAATTTGGCTACCATTAGACAATTTTTAGCCAACATGAGCAATATTTTATAGATATGACCTGTTTAATTGTATCCTTGTCCACTAACTAATTTGGTATATTCAGTGACTTCGTAATTTTATGACTAACAACAGATGATTTTATATAGCGAAGGAAAGATCTGGGCGTGAAGGGGTTAACAAGTTCATAAGCAAGTGAGATCGTAAGTGAATTTAACAAAATCGTAAGCAAGTGACTACATCCAAAAATAGATTGGTATGCAATATTTCTTATTTTCTCTGTAGCCTTGCCAATGAATCATGTAACTAATCTATTGCTCTGCTAGCCATGGACCCCTTCACGTCCACATCTTTCCTTTGCTATATGAAATTGTCTGTTATCGAGCCATAACATTTTGAAAAGTAACTTAATATACCAAATTAGTTAGTCGATAAGGATACTAAACAGGTCATAGCTATAAAATATTGCTTATATTCACTAAAAATCGTCTAATAGTACTCATAAATACACACTAATAATAACGCACTAATAGTTACAATGGAAATTACGTTCTGGGCCTCAAGGGGTTAAAAGCAACTTTAGTGAACTTTGCAGTTTGAGGGCAACACTTCAACTTTTACGACTATTACTATGCTTCATAGTTTATGATGGACTACAGGTGACCTGACCTCCCAAGGTTGTCCTAGCGAGTCAGGGAATGTGCAAAACACTTTTTCATGGCATTATAATCTCTTGTATGTTCATTTACAGTAAATGATGGTGTGAAAACAAAGTTGCGTATAACTCAAAATGTGTAGTACTATAGTCTATTTTTTTTTATTATGGTCAAAATGCAGTAAGGAAGCCACGCCCCCTGCCTCCTCTTCTATTCTACGGGGCAGCTGATTGGTGCATTCCTCGTATCATCACTACCAATCACAATATCTTCACTACTTAACAGCGCGTGACTACTGGACAGAACAATCTTCACTACAGAGGGATTTTTTATTTTGTCACCCTTTGTAGTGAAGATTGCTCTGTCCAGTGGTCATGCGCTGTTAAGTAGTGAAGATATTGTGATTGGTAGTGATGATACGAGGAGTGCACCAATCAGCTGCCCCGTAGAATAGAAGGGGAGGCAGGGGGCGTGGCTTCCTTACTGCATTTTGACCATAATAAAAAAAATAGACTATAGTAGTCACAAACAAATCGCTATTTTACAGCCTTTGAGTCACAAATTTAAAAAAAATCTTTTGCATTGCTTTTGCATTATAAATCTTTTACAGATAAGTATATTTATGCATACGTATAGTCTTTCTGATAGCTACTCTGAGAAATATTTTCATAAACAATTATTTACTAACTCTTTTCACTAGGAAAATCATGCTCCTACTTTTATGTTTTGTGCGATTATTATGCTCGAAATACTAACATGTCTTTTTTTTTCTTAAGTCTTTCTGTGTGCTCTGATGCAAAGAAAATTCTAACACTCCTTATAGATTTGCTGTAACAACATTTTTTGCATTGGTACTAAAAGTCACACAATAAACTTTAGTGGCAAGACTAGGGCCCGTATTCGTAGTCACATACCATCATTGTACGTGGTCATTGTTCACTTTTTGTCTTGTCCTAATTAAATCAATATGTCATGCCAGCTCTGTTGTGATTGCAATAGGAGTACTGTATGATTGCTCTAGTATTTTCCATGGCAGCTACAAGATCAAGTGAATAATTTTGACTGAGTAGAAATGGAACAAAATCATAGCAATTACCACGAGCAATCATGGTATGTGACTACGAATACGGGCATAGGTATTGCAGCTTATTCAGTGCAACATGCAGCATAATAGCATTACATAATGATGCATTTGTTGTTACAAGATAGTTTTGGTATATCAAGGTATGTATGATACAAGGGCATGAGTAGCAGAAAACAATTTATCGACCTTAGCAATAGACTTTCCCCTTAAGTTGTCTATGTATGTGTTAGTGTGTAATCCACCCATGGCCTGATCACGCCCTGAACACACGATAGCCAGCTGTTACCTCCAGGAAAGAGTTTATGAGTTCAGAGTAAGATCTTGGGTAAAGCTGAAACCTCACACACCACACACACCCCATCCCCTTGCTCAACGGGGACAGTAACTGCCTGTATTTGCCTTCTGCCTTCTGTCTACATACATAACAATTGAATCATGCTTGTTACACCAAACCTTTTATTGTGTACTAAATGTATCCATCTTTCTGTCTTCTAGGTTGGGCTGTAGAAGCTGAGCATTGTAAGAAAACTGAAGAATTCTTATTTCTTAACATTCTGAATTCGCTTCAAGATCAACCATGGCATCTGGAGTAACTGTTGCAGATGGCATTCAGAAAGCCTACTCTGAAATTAAGACTGGAAAAAAGTATAGGTATATGATTTTTTGTATCAAAGATGAGAAAGAAATTGATATTGAGAAATTTGGTGAGAGAGATGAAACTTATGATGATTTTCTAAACTGTCTCAGCAGCCTAGGACCAGACCAATGTCGCTATGGATTGTATGACTTTGAGTATGAGCGTTCCTTCCAGGGAACTTCAGAGTCAAAGATGAACAAACTTATCCTTATGTCTTGGTGCCCTGATACTGCCAAGATTAAGACCAAGATGCTTTACTCCACTAGCTTCAATGCGCTCAAACAGTCCCTGGAAGGCATACAAAAGTACATCCAAGCAACTGACATGTCTGAAGCATCCTATGAAAGCGTGTTGGAGAAATGTACTTCATCAGACCGTGCTTAATTCTACCGTTAGGGAGCATTTTGTATCACCATCCAAGGCACCTAGCTCTAGGAGGCCTCTTCATTGCCTCAGCCACACAATCTGCGAGCTTGAATTTTACAGTAGCATCATATTTTGTAATTTTGAAAATGCATATTGAGTTGGTGGCCAGACTGTTTACATCCAATGAGTCCCACTCTAGAAATGTCATCATAGTTAGTATTGACACACTATTATTAATTAAATATCGATCGGTATCTTAGGCAAGTGTTCCACCTGTGGTTTACTCATAGTCTCGCAGGGATCTTCATACACTTTATAGATAATGCCTCAAAAAATTATTTTGTGTGAATTTGCTGCTACTTTTGGGAAGTTAGATGATGCTACAGGGTTATGCACTGTATAACTGTCATACCTTGTTTTATTAGTAGTAATGCATTCCATCAATGTTGCAGTTCTCAACAATGAACACCCTTGACATTTCATATTTAGCATTCCACATACTGTTACATGTGTATCTTAAGGTGTAGGTGCTTTGTCTTTTTATTGTGATCTGTTTGTTGATCTTCTACTTTATTTAAGTGTATTGGAAACTTATTCTTTGTATGTGTTCGTAATTTCAGATTAACCTTTCATTGTGTCAACTGATGATAAACCTGACTTATTATTCTTGTCATTGTAATGTGTGTGATCTTTTAAAGCTTGAAATATTTCCGCAGTGAAGTAAAACGCAAATCTTTTTATTGTAGCTTAATAATTGTTGACTTTGCTTGTGCGTCTTCTTAATAAGATTGCATTGACGCATCTTCCACATCAGTGTAAGAGCATATGTAGTGAATAAAATGTTGTACGTTTGCATATTTTCTATTACATATCATTGAAGAAGATAATGAAATGAAACAAATAATTACCCTGGCCTGATCCAACCCCTTCACACCCAGATCTTTCCTTTGCTCTATGAAATCATCTGTTGTTAGCCATAAAATTACGATAAATAGCTTAATATACCAACTTAGTTAGTCGATAAGGATACTAAACAGGTCATATCTATAAAATATTGCTTAAATTCACTAAAAAATTGTCTAATGGTACTCAAATTACCATGGAAATTACGTTCTGGGTCTCCAGGGGTTAACAAGTCATGATATCTATATTAGCTATTTCATCTGCTAGGGAACTTAATCAATACCATGTGAGCAATCGAGCCCCTATAGGATAAGGCAGGGAGGCATGTCTGTGCAGTCAGCTGGTCAAGTAAATATAATTGGTGCGTTTATAAGATATTTCTAGTAGCCCCACACACCACCCACCCCATCCACCACACCACACCACCCACACCACACCACACCACACCACCCACCACACCACACCACACCACCACACACCACACCACACCACACACCACATCATCCACACACCACACCACACCACACCCACACCACACCACACCACACCACCCACCACATCACACCACACCACCCACCACATCCACCACACCACACCACTCACCCCATCCACACCACACCACCCACCACATCACACCACACCACACCACACCACACCACACCACACCACCCACCCACCCACACCACACCACACCACACCACACCACCCACCAAGGATAGTACATAGTTCTATACAATATCCTTGCCACCCACCCACACCACACCACACCACACACCCACACCCCACACCACACCACACCACACCACCCACAACACCACACTACACCACACCACACACCACACCACCCACACCAGGACCAAGTCACAGAACTAAACATGCACTGATAGAGAACAAATTTAATTACAGTTACTTATGATGATTTCAGTGAACCCTCTTCTGTATTTTGCAGGCTTATGTATGTACTAAATAAAAACTTGGGCCTTAATAAAGCAGAGGATCAATTCTATATTAATTTCCCAAAGGCTGACTACTTAATCAACATTTGGCGTTAAGCCTTGAAATTATGAGCAAATAGAATATCTTGCATAGAACATAAGAACATAAGAAAATAAGGAAGCTACAAGAGGCCGCGAGGCCTACACGTGGTAGTTCCTGTCACCTAACACTACCTACATCCACCTTTCATCCCCATCCATGAACCTATCCAGCTCCCCTTTAAAGCTCCCTAATGACTCCGCACTAACTACCTGTCTACTGAGACCATTCCACTCATTCACCACCCTATTTGTGAACCAGTTTTTCCCTATTTCCTTTCTAAATCTACGCTTTTCCAGCTTGAATCCGTTACTTCTTGTTCTACCCTGGTTAAAAGCCGTAAGAACTTTTCCTAACTCTCCTTTATTAAATCCCTTTATCCACTTAAAAACTTCTATCAGATCGCCCCTTACTCTGCGTCTCTCGAGTGAGTGTAATTTTAATAACTTCAATCTCCTCTCGTAACTAAAGTTACGCATCCCTTGTATCATTTTGGTCATCCTTCTCTGCACTTTTTCTAACAACACTATATCCATCCTGTAATATGGAGACCAAAACTGAACTGCATAGTCTAGGTGAGGCCTGACTAGAGCCAGATAAAGCTTTAGAATAACTTCCGCATTTCTACTTTTAACACTTCTGGTAATGAATCCTAATACTCTATTAGCTCTATTTCTGGCCTCAATACATTGTTTCCTAGGTCGGAGGTCTGGGCTCACCCTCACTCCAAGATCTTTTTCACCTTCTGATCTTTTCAGGGATACATTGCTTATGGTGTATCTATTACCAGGGTTTTTTCTACCAACATTCATAACGCTACATTTATCAATATTAAATTTCATCTGCCATCTGACTGCCCACTCGTTAAGTTTATCTAAGTCTCCCTGCAATATGTTTACGTCAGACTGTGATCCAATAATCCTACCTAACTTAGTATCATCAGCAAACTTGCTGATATCACTGCTAATCCCACTATCCAAGTCGTTGATGTAAATCAAAAATAGTAATGGGCCCAAAACAGACGTACCCTTGTGGAACTCCACTTGTCACCAGTCCCCATTCAGATTTGGAACCATTAATTGTAACCCTTTGTTGCCTATTGTAATACGTAGCCAAGCTCTGATCCAATGAAGAACCTTCCCATCTATACCATGAGCCCTAACCTTATTTAAGAGTCGCTCGTGTGGTACTTTGTCAAATGCCTTACTAAAGTCCAGATATATTATATCATAATCCTTATCATTATCTGCCATCCCTAGTATAGAATGATATTTATGAATCAATCAATAAGAGACAAACTATTAAGACATTTTGATGAAGCCACACTAGGAAGGTGCATATCTATCTATCTATCTATATATAATATGTATATATAGTCCAGTCCATAGCTAACTCAGAGTGCTCTACTGTAGACAGATTGTGCTGGTCAGTCCTCTCTCTCTCTTTTTTTTCTTTTTTTTCCCCCAATCATTTGTCCTCCCTTTCCCGACCTCCCTGTCTTGCGGACATTCTCCCGGAATCCCCCTCCTTCTCCCTGGAAAATTTAACCTCCTTCCTCCAACAAATCCACATCCTACATCTGATCTAACCATCCTGCTGTAACATTCCTTTCTTTCCCCTTCCCTCATCGTTTCACTATTATTCTTTAACCCCTCCCCTTTATATGCTTTGCCATAGTGCCTTAGGACCTCTGATGCCTGACACATTCACCCTTTTTGGCATTAAATCAATGCAATTTAATTCGAGGTATGTTTAAGATCCAGATCGAAATATTGTGAATTTGTAAACAAAGGCTCGGCAGTCTCGTGCGGCATGTCCTCCCTTTAGTGTTCCCCAGGGGATCCTCGCAGCCCTGAAACAAGAACAAGAACAACAAGATGTCCTCCCTTGTGTCTGTGTGGCGAGTGGCCCCGTCCTCGTGGTGTGTGTGGCGTGTGGGGAGGTGTCTATTGCGTCACTTGAATAACAAAGGTGTCATCTCGAGTCATAACAGTCAAGTACCGACAGCAAGTTTTTCGAGCACGGCGCCGAGTTTTAAAGGTGGTGAGTACCGTAGCTACTTTGCTTCTACTGCAGCTCAATACAATACAAGGCATGTTATAACCGTCCTCAACTTTTAGATGTTACCATTTGTAGTATTTCTAACAGTATTATTTTACACTAGGACCGAAATTCCCTACACAATTAGAGAGAACTGCAACTCCGAAATGCCAGTGGTCGCTGGCAGTTTTAACTCACAATTTGGTGAAAAGTTGGTCAACTTGAAAGAAATATATGGGCTTATTCCACTGCACTTAAAACACACAAGTATAATTTTAAGAACGATTTTCTTCTATATGTATATTGTATAGAAGCCTGATTCTGTAAAACATGCATTTAACCAAATAACCAAGTAGGTTATAGTTGAGGAGGCGAGGTAAATGCTACTCTATGATATTATATAGTCAATAACGTATGTTTAGAAGTTATCTATACCTAGGCAGTCATATTTTCCTGTTATTATTGTGTATCAATCAGATAGAAAGCCTGGAAGTGCAATGAGTCGACGCGTGAAGTGGCAATGTTTTGATTCAATCTCCCCGCCACAATCTCCCCGCCCACCACTCCCCGCCGCGGCGTGTCGCCTCCACAATTATAACCTACATTGTCGCAGCAACAAGCCGATTTCGGCATTCTTTATTCTTCGTTTTTCCAAGGCATTGCTTATTGTATTTTGACAAGCGTTTGCCAGACGCAGCAGTACTGTCTTAGAAAACAGTGTGAACATCACCCAAATTTTACATGCCACAATATACATGTAAAAAATATATTAAGCTTTGCTACTCGAGGCGAGTAATTTGCATTAAATTGCTATTATAGAACGTTCCATCGTAATGAATGTCATCCATATAATTAGTAGAACAACAGAAGAACTACATTTTTTGGTATTCAGATGCGGTGCATCAATGTTTATCGCGAAATTAATTTATGAAAAATATTAGTCGCGGAGCCAAAACACAGTAGACCAACCTTTGAGTTAAAACTGCCAGCGACCACTGGCATTTCTCGAGTTTCAGTTCTCTCTAATTGGGAGTGTGGTTTCTGTTCACCTTATTGGATTCTAAGAAACATTCTCTATGAACTTCCGTCGCAAATCACTACTTTCGGAGATATAAGACTTTTTTAATAGGAAGGAGTGTATAAATTATAATATGAAAATTATACTAACCTAACCCCACCTTTACACTCACTAATTTAACCTAACCTATTCCCTCGCTTTAACTTCCTAACTAAAGCCGCAGGGCTTGCGTAGTTCATCTCCTAACTGCGATGCAGGTCACAAGAGGAAGAAGAGTGTGGCGGACGTAAACACTTGTCCCTCGCCTCCCTATAATTTATAGTATAAACAACATGTCATTATTTCTAAAAGTAATGATTTGCGACGGAAGCTCATAGAGAGAATGTTTCCTAGAATCCAATAAGGTGAACAGAAACCACACTCCCAATTGTGTAGGGAATTTCGGTCCTAGTGTTCAATAATACCCAATTGTGTAGGGAATTTTGGTCCTACTCCTAGTGTAAAATAAACCCCGTCTTCCTTCTCCTGTTTATCAGTAATACCGACTATTTCTACCTTTTATCACCTGTTTGGGGTTTATGCTCTACCATTCTCCTTATTTACCCTTCCTAAGCCTTCCATGGGGGCGATAGTCCCGTAATATAAGGCTATATAACATAAATGCGACACAAGATGGCGGCTCCTCCCAGAGGATGTCAACACCGTGACGTCATCGTGACGTCACGGCCGCCAGACGCGGGCTGAGTTGCCAACCCAAACACCGTCTATTTCCCTTCATTAAAAATACATTAAATACACAAAATAATGAGTGAATCAACACGGAATATGTAAAGTGATGATATATAGGACGCGTACACCCTAAAAAACCAATAAATAAACTAAGAAATAATAAAGTATTGGGTGTGAACAGATGAGGATATCGAAGCGCATTATTTACCACAACCCAAAACAAAAATATTTTTTTTTCACGAAGGCCTTAAAAATTACGGAGACATGTGAGTTTAACATATGGTGAAGGATGTCTCTTAAAAATAGTTACAGATCCTAGTTAGGAGTAGCAATAAAAAAGTCAATATTACGTTTTTTTAAAGATCACGTAACATTTAAAACTCCTCACGCAGCTGAGTTCCAACACTTAGCACATGAAATACACGTCACATAGACACACACCAATACAAAGAGTGCATGGATACCTTAGGACACACAAACAACCTCTCACTTCAAACAGGAGAAGGAATAAGGCCGATATAAAATATTGACAGAAAACTCAGTCCGAGACCAAAACACAAAAAAATCGAAATCAACTCACAAAGCGCATATTTTATACCTAAAACGATGCGAACAAATCGAAATACATTGAAACACACAGAAATCTTCCTAAACTTGACGTAGGAAAAGAGTTACTGATAAGTAAAGGATAAATAGATGGCTTAAAAAATGTGGAAGTAATTTAAGTTTTCAATAAATGACCAAAATAGCTTAAGAAACACATGAATATATACAGAAAACTTATAAATGAATAAAAAATACAAAAGAACTCACAAATACACGTTTAATTAGAGAAGAAATTAGAGATTTTTTTTTTTTTTTTTTTTTTTTTTTTTTTTTTTTTTTTATATATAAATGTTACGGCAATACCTAACCCAGACTCAAATAGGTTTAGACGGTATTTTCGGTTAATATTGGGCAGTTTAATATGGTGGTAAATCTTCCGCAGGGGCAGGGCTAAACCTAAATCTAACCTAACCAAACCTAACCGTTACCTAACCTAGCTATCATTATATACAAATATGATTTATATGTTTGGTTTCTGCAAGTGAATAACTACTGCACAATATACTGAGCAGAAAATATTAGAGAAAAAGTAAGCTGTAAGGCCTGTGGAGCCTGCCAACTCCTGCGGAATATTAACCTATTTCTCTAAGTGATATATGCAAGGATTTGTAAGGCCCGACCTATTTTATGGACGAAACAACTTTCTGCGGATAGATTTTAATGGGAAATCTGAAGAACTACGCCTCCAAAGCAATGTTTCCTTATAAATACGTATAGTACTGTAGTTTTACCTATTTTTCTTATAAGGCACCACTGTCTTCGAGGACAAAACTTTGTACATTTTTACTCCAGGATCCTAATTCTCGACACAATAAGGAGTATGGTTTTTGTTTACCTAAATGGGTTCTGAGAAACTTTCTCCGAGTTTGCCATCGCAAATCACTACTTTTAGAAACCAATTTTTTTTAGTAGGAAGGAAACTGTATAGATATAAAAATTAACTTACCTAACCCCACGTTTAGACTCACTAACCTAACCTAATTTAAACTGATCCTACTTTTTAAACCAAAACCAAACAATAGATGAGTGAATATTAATTAGCTAGGCGAGTTTTTTCCCATACTGATATTGAAATACTAGTTGCATGTTGCATTACAGTTGCTTGACTTTGTAACATAAGTACCGTACATATAGATTATGCAAACACACAGTTGTGGAGAGCCATGGGAGATCAAGTCTCAGGACGCACACATGCGGAGAACTGCGGCCCAGCCATGAAGGGCAACGAGTCATCCTCCGAGGCCACCTGCAGTACCAGCGCATGGGGAAGTTTGCCATTCTTAGGGACGCCTACGGGAAAACTCAAGTGATGATCCGAGAAGAGGTACCTTGGTTACTCTGATTCTTGTGAGATATACTATGCCTCCGGGTGATATTAAAATTATTATTATTATTTTTATTATTATAGAGGTACAGGTTGAAGTTCCCAAACTCGGCATCCCAAGACTCAGCAACACCCAAAACTCGGCTATGGTTCCGGATTTTCCAAAACACGGCAGAACACTCAAAACCCGGCGCGTAGTTGCCGGATCGGACGCTGGGTGCCACCACACTAGGCCGCTTGGTTTCTCCCGCCGATTTGTTTGTTATTATTGTTCAGTGGTGTTGTGACTGTAGAGTTGTGTACACTGTTATTTTGTGTACTTCTACAGGTCTGTTATTGGTATTATGGCTCCCAAACCATTTTTTTCCCCTTAATATATCTACGTTCTAAAAGTCGGAAAATTCCATTACTCGGCTCGGCGCTGGTCCCGAGGTTGCCGAGTTTGGGAACTTCAACCTGTATATAGCTATTATCAGTTATTTGCTTTAGTATTTAAGTTCATTCCTTCGTCCATATATTATGTTGTTGTTTTTTCTTGTATGCCTTCGGGTGAGAATAAAATGATTATTATTATTATTATTATTATTATTATTATTATTATTATTATTATTGACACTAACAAACATTCTTTTCTTGTGTTTAGTCCATCCTAATAAGTCAATTGATTTTCAGGATATTGATCTTCAGAAGCAAATTAATGTGACCAATTTTGAATCTTACGTGGAGGTGACTGGGACTGTCCATCGTAGGCCTGGTGACCAAATCAATAAGGTAAGATTATCAAGGACACGTGCAATAAACCTCTACCTATCTGGAGTGATTCAGCTCAGGTGTTCTTAGATATGCAGGTTCCAGATGTGCAGGTTTTTGTGACTGGCTTTGGTTTGATAAATGTTTTTTTTATATTCCCGTCAGAACATGGGCTCTGGAGAAGTGGAAGTCTTAGCAGCGACGTATCAAGTTCTGAGCCCAGCACGCTCTGACCTCCCGTTCCTCATCAGAGATCACAATAAGGTAAGAAGAGGTCTGTCATTAGGAAGAAAGATTATTGCAGAACCACTCACACGTAATCAGTCATTTGTTTTGATCATTGATACAACACACAAAATCAGTAATTTGTATTGATATTGTGCATTATTATGATTGTTTTAACCCCTTCACTCCCAGATCTTTCCTTTGCTATAAAAAATTGTATGTAGTTGAGCCATACAATTACGAAAATAACTGAATATACCAAATTAGTTAGTCGATAAGGATACTAAACAGGTCATATCTATATAATATTGCTTATATTCACTAAAAATCGTCTAATGGTACCCAAATTACAATGAAAATTACGTTCTGAGTCTCAAGGGGTTAACCTTCTTCTTCAGCCAAAAGAACCGCTGAGGCTGAAGTATCGCTACCTGGACATGCGCCACAATGAGCTGCAAGCAAACCTAAGGCTGAAGTCTCAGGTGAGTGAGATTTAATGCCTAATATATTTCTTCCAAGTTTTCTCTAAAGATCACCAGGAAAATTATGCCTCAGTAACTTTTGGTTGGTTTATGATAGTTCAGTAATCTATAGGTAGTACAAGTATGTATTCTGAACATCTCCCTCTAAAAATATTCTGATTTTTCTTTGACTTACACACATGTTGGAGGAAAGAAGAGATGAAGGGTTTTTGTGGCAGTGTATAGACTATAGACTGTAGACTGTAGAGCAATGACAGAAATGGAGACAGTGGACAAATATGACATGGATGCAGGAAACACAAGAGGACACGTAAGAAAGATCTGTCATCTAAATCTGGTTCAATTCCTTTTCTTTTTTCTTATTATAATGCACTTCACTTCATGTAATTCACCGCCGGCCTGATCATTCGTGATGGACTCGCATTGGCCAGCTGTTGCCCTCCCGGAAATATCTTAGAGCTCATAGAGACCAGTGTGTGTGTAAGGCTGACACCTCACACTGTACACCCCATTGCCTTGCTCAAGGGAAGTGTGTGTGTGTTTGTGAATGTGTGTGTGTGTGTGTGTTTGTGTGTTTGTGTGTTTGTGTGTGTGTGTGTGTGTGTGTGTGCGTGTGTGTGTGTGTGTGTGTGTGTTAACAGGGAATACATACCTTTCAGGTCACTATATAATTTTTTCTCTATCCTTTTCTGGCAGGTGGCAAAAAAAATGAGAGATTTTTTACAAGATAAAGAAGACTTTGTTGAAATCACCACTCCAACACTCTCCATCAATACTCCTGGGGTAAATATAGGCTTTTTATTCGCTTATAAATAAGATAAAGATTGATCATGGTGTAAAATTATTCATTAAGCAAGAATTCAATGAGGTGAGTTATTATGCTAATGACCTCCGACCCGCCTACCGAGCCCTGAAGAAGCTCCGTTCCAAGTCTCCTTCTCGGGCGAGTGCTATTCGAACAGCAGATGGGCCCCTCGTGTCGGACATGGATGGGCAGATGGCTCATTGGGCTGAGTACTTTGGGCAGTTGTTCACGGTGGACCCTCCAACTGAGCAGCTTCACACCACTGGGTTACAGGCAGTGGATGCCGATCCTCCCATTGACGAAACTGCACCCTCTCTTGACGAAGTCAGAGAGGCTGTAGCAAAGTTGAGGGGTGGAAAGGCAGCTGGTGTTTGTAATATCAGTGCGGAGCTCCTCAAAGCTGGGGGTGAGGCCATGATCCGCGGGTTGCATGCTGTCCTGACTGCCGTGTGGCAATCAGGTACCATTCCTCCTGACTGGAAAAGGGGGCTGGTCGTCCCTATCTGGAAAGGGAAAGGGGACCGTCAGGACTGCAACAATTACCACGGTATTACACTGCTCAGCGTACCAGGCAAGGTGCTTGCCCATCTATTGCTGACACGAATTCGCAGTCATCTGGTGAAGCATCAGAGACCTCAGCAGTCTGGGTTCACGCCTGGTAAGTCAATAACGGACCGTATCCTAGCGCTTCGTGTCCTGGTGGAACGCCGACGTGAGTTTCGACAGGGGATGCTTGCAGCCTATGTTGATCTCAAGAAGGCGTTTGACTCAGTGCATCGTGAGTCACTCTGGGATCTTCTGCGATCGAGGTATTCCTGCAAGGACTATTGGTTTGATAACTGGTCTGTATTCTGGGACTGAGAGTGCTGTGAAGTGTGGAGCAGGTGTATCCAGCTTCTTTCCTGTGAATACAGGAGTGAGGCAAGGGTGCGTCCTTGCCCCATCACT
Source organism: Chionoecetes opilio (assembly GCA_016584305.1). Classification (NCBI taxonomy): domain Eukaryota; kingdom Metazoa; phylum Arthropoda; class Malacostraca; order Decapoda; family Majidae; genus Chionoecetes; species Chionoecetes opilio. Next base: position 124,247 of record JACEEZ010001042.1, on the reverse strand, counting down.
TTTCAACGCTTGTATGGACTGGGTATTGGACAAGGTTGTAGATCAAAGTGATTGTGGAACATTCGTCGGCAACACCAAGATCACTGATCTTGTTTTTGCCGATGATGCAGTAATCTTTGCTGAGTCGCTGGAGGTCCTGGTGATGGCTCTCGAGGCGCTGCACGAGGAGGCAAAGCCTTTGGGACTTGAGGTCTCCTGGCTCAAGACCAAGGTCCAGGTGTTTGGAGACTTACTAGATGAAGCAGTAAAGTCTGTTCATGCATGTGGCGAGGACATTGAGATCTTGGAAAGTTTTACATACCTTGGTAGCGCAGTCCATAATGATGGCGGGTCACGTCAAGAAGTCTTACGGCGGATTGGCATAGCCCACAGTGTTATGGACTCGCTCAGCGGGAGTATTTGGCGTTGTCGGTACCTGTGCAGGAGGACAAAGATCCGGATCTTCAAGTCGCTTGTAATCCCTGTCTTACTCTATGGTTGTGAGACATGGACACTAAATAGTGACTTGAAGAGACGAATCAAGGCCTTTGGTAATAAGTGTTCGCAGAATCATGGGGTATCGCTGGGATGATTACGTGTCAAATCAGCGATTGCACCGTGAGACTGAATCGAGGCCTATTACCTGCATAGTCCGTCAGTGCCAACTTCGGCTATATGGGCATGTGGCACGCTACCCTGAAACCGATCCTTCCCATCGGGTTGTATCTGTAAGAGACAATCCGGCGTGGAGGAGGCCAAGGGGGCGCCCACAAGGCTCGTGGCTGGGGCAAGTTGATGTTTCTTGTCGAGAGCTGCTTGGTATGGGAAAGGAGCCTGCATGGGAACTCGTGCGTGGTGACCCCCGGGAGTGGCGTCGTAGGGTGGGCGAGGCGACGCGCCCCCCGGCGTATGCCCCCAATGATTGATTGATTGCCTGCTTATATGTCAATTTTTTGTGCCTATGTAACTTTTGGGTCATTTGATTAAGCATTATCTATCTATTATTCTTTAGTTGTACGTATGTCTATCCTTTTAAAAATGTACAGTAATACTTTTTTATTCACTGTTTTTCTTCATCAATTTTCCCAGATGCTATATCGTTCAACTTTTCTTGATATTTATCCCTTTTCCGTGATCTGGTGCAGTTTAGGTTTCAGTATAAGATTCTTTAGATAGTCACATCATGAAATACTTAAGCCCTTCACACCCAGATCTTTCCTTTGCTATAAAAAATTGTCTTTTCTTATCCATAAAATTACGAAAAGTCACTGAATATACCAAATGAGTTAGTGGACAAGGATACTAAACAGGTCATATCTATAAAACATTGCTTATATTAACTAAAAATTGTCTAATGGTTCCCAAATTACAGTGGAAATTACGTTCTGGGTCTCAAGGGGTTAAAATAAGTAGGATAATTAGTTCTTATTATTTCAGGGAGCTCAAGAGTTTGTGGTGCCCAGTAGACATCCAGGAAGATTCTATTCCTTGGTTCAGAGTCCTCAAACTTACAAGCAGTTGGCCGTGATTGGTGGATTTGACAGATATTTTCAGTTTGCTGTTTGCTACAGAGACGAAGGGGCCAAGCCAGACAGGCAACCAGAGTTTATGCAGGCAAGATTAACCCCTTCACGCCCAGATCTTACCCCTTCACGCCCAGATCTGACCCCTTCACGCCCAGATCTTACCCCTTCACGCCCAGATCTTACCCCTTCACGCCCAGATCTTACCCCTTCACGCCCAGATCTTACCCCTTCACTCCCAGATCTTACCCCTTCACGCCCAGATCTTACCCCTTCACGCCCAGATCTTACCCCTTCACGCCCAGATCTGACCCCTTCACGCCCAGATCTGACCCCTTCACGCCCAGATCTTACCCCTTCATGCCCAGAGCTTACCCCTTCACGCCCAGATCTTACCCCTTCACGCCCAGATCTTACCCCTTCACGCCCAGATCTTACCCCTTCACGCCCAGATCTTACCCCTTCACGCCCAGATCTTACCCCTTCACGCCCAGATCTTACCCCTTCACACCCAGATCTTACCCCTTCACGCCCAGATCTTACCAATTCACGCCCAGATCTTCCCAATTCACGCCCAGATCTTACCAATTCACGCCCAGATCTTACCCCTTCACGCCCAGATCTTACCCCTTCACACCCAGATCTTACCCCTTCACACCCAGATCTTACCGCTTCACGCCCAGATCTTTTCCTTGCTATATAAAAAATTGTCTGTTGTTAGCCAAAATATAACAAAAAGTAACTGAATATACCAAATTTGTTAGTCGACAAGGATACTAAGCAGGTCATAGCTATAAAATATTGCTTATATTCACTTAAAAATGTCTAATGGTACCCAAATTACAATAGAAATTACGTTCTGGGTCTCAAGGGGTTAAGAATGTATTTAAATTATCAATAATTTTAGTTTATTATTGTTATTATTGTAATATTTTATTTTTATTTTTAATGGAGAAAGTGAAAACATGTTCAGTAAAACAATTTCTGAGTGGACTTTTCATAGTATTTATCTCATAGTTTAAATCAGTACACACAAAAATATGATAGAGGATTCCATTATGAATAGTATATGTAGTTGCCCGTGCATTCATAAGCATTTGGTGGTGATTCTCTAGAAAAAGTTCATGGACTAGATTGAATACGTTCATAAACTAGTACATTTCAAGAGGCAGGCTACTAATGGAATAAAGGCCACAGTGTAATGGATTCAAGCTGGAAAAGTGTAGATTTAAAAAGGAAATAGGGAGAAACTGGTTCACAAATAGGGTGGTGAATGATTGGAATGGACTCAGTCGTCAGGTGGTCAATGCGGAGTCTATTGGGGTCTTTAAAAGGAGTCTGGATAAATTCATGGATAGGGAAGAGAGGTGGATGTAGGTAGAGTTAAGTAACAGGAACTACCTCGTGTAGGTCTCACGGCCTCTTGTAGCTTCCTTATGTTCTTATGTTAGTGTTTGAAAGGGAGGACGGATGAATGAAAGGATTGGAATGTGCAGCTGAAGTGTTCGGACAAAATGAACTGGATACTGCTTTATGTAGTTTTATAAACATATAGTAGTATACAGGTTGAAGTTCCCAAACTTGGCATCCCAAGACTCGGCAACACCCAAAACTCTGCTATGGTTCGGTTCGGTTATTTTCCAAAACCCGGCAGAACACCCAAAACCCGGCGCGCAGTTGCCGGGTCGGCCGCTGGGTGCCACCACACTAGGCCGCTTGGTTTCTCCCGCCGATTTGTTTGTTGTTATTGTTCAGTGGTGTTGTGACTGTAGAGTTGTGTACACTGTTATTTTGTGTACTTCTACAGGTCTGTTATTGGTATTATGGCTCCCAAACTTTTTCATGTGATTTTCATGCTTTTTTTCCCCTTAATATATCTACGTTCTAAAAGTCGGAAAATTCCATTAATCGGCTCGGCGCTGGTCCTGAGGTTGCCGAGTTTGGGAACTTCAACCTGTACATAATAACTTACACACATGCATTCCATATAATAAGGATTCTCTTTGTGTACAGTTAGATATAGAAATGACGGATGTAACGAGTGGGGATGTGCAGCAGTTGGTGGAGGATCTCGTGACATCCACCTGGCCGCCTCACCTGCCACCCATCGCTGCCCCCTTCCCCACCCTGACCTACTCCCAAGCCGTCAACTTATATGGAACCGATAAACCAGATACTAGATTTGATTGGAAGGTGAGTTTTTCAGAACTAAACAATCTCTTTTGTAGATGGAGAGTAAGAAAGGTAAAGTAGAGATACAGAGGCGACATTAAAAGAAAGGAAGAATGGAAATTAAATATGACCGGTACCTGGAACTGTCGCCGATCGGAACTCTCGCCGTCGTCGTCGAGTGTTCCAATTCTTGATATTACAGGACCCAATATATACATTTAATCAAGTGTTACCCGTGTTTGTGCATTCAGGGATGAAATACTATCGTTAGCTTGATCAGTTAGGTTAGATTAGGTGCCATTGTCCAGGTTAGGTTAAAATTTCCACGTCGACGAGTTCTAGTTTGTTGTTTCGGCGAGAATTCCCTTCGGCGACAGTTCCATAAACCCAATTGTGTTATCAAAAGGGAGTGAAAGTGAGATAGGAAAGTGGACTCCTCTGCTTATTTTGAATCTTAGATAGTAATTAGAACATGCATGATGACTATTTGTTACTTTGACATAGTTTGTTTTTATCTGACACTAGTGAGATGATGTTAACCTTTTCGCGCCCAGATCTTTCCTTTGCTATAAAAAAGTTAATGTTGTCCAGCCATAAAATTACGAAAAGTCACTGAATATACCAACTTTGTTAGTGGACAAGGATACTAAACAGGTCATAGCTATAAAATATTGCTTATATTAATTAAAATCGTCTAATGGTACCCAAATTACAATGGAAATTACGTTCTGGGTCTCTAGGGGTTATATGATAAAAGTAAAACTGGGAGAAATGGTTACTTGTACAACTTGTTTATAATGATGTGTAAGGATTCTTGGGCCATATATTTTGAACATTCATTACTTTGGGCAAATGTGGTTTATGATCTACATGTATGTATTTTAGATCATTCAGAAGATGCATGATATTTTATTAACCCCTTCACGCCCAGATCTTTCCTTAGCTATAGTATTAATATTGTCTGTTGTCAGCCATAAAATTAGGAAAAATAACTTAATATACCAAATTAGTAGTGGACAAGGGTACTAAACAGGTCATATCTATAAAACATTGCTTATAGTCACTAAAAAAATGGTCTAATGGTTCCCAAATTACGATGCAAATTACGTTCTGGGTCTCAAGAGGTTAATAACAACAAATTATACGGTTACAGCTACAAGATGTCACGCACCTTCTCAGAAATTGTGGAGCCTCAGTTTTAGAAAATGCTGTTCTGCCGCCTGGGAACTCTGCTCATTCCTTTGTCATTCCTCAAGGAAAAGTAAGTACCTATAAGTCTATTTTTTTTATTATGGTCAAAATGCAGTAAGGAAGCCACGCCCCCTGCCTCCCCTTCTATTCTATGGGGCAGCTGATTGGTGCATTCCTCGTATCATCACTACCAATCACAATATCCTCACTACTTAACAGCGCGTGACCACTGGACAGAGCAATCTTCACTACAAAGTTGTTTTTTTTTTTTTTCCACCCTCTGTAGTTAAGATTGGTCTGTCCAGTGGTCACGTGCTGTTAAGTAGTGAAGATATTGTGATTGGTAGTGATGATACGAGGAATGCACCAATCAGCTGCCCCGTAGAATAGAAGGGGAGGCAGGGGGCGTGGCTTCCTTACTGCTTTTTAACCATAATAAAAAAAATATACTAACTTCCGTTCTGTCAACTTTCTACCTACATTGACTCATACATGATATTTGTTTGTATGTAGAAATATAAAATATACTGATTTGTAGCACTTATTCTGTTTTTCAGGATTATATAAGCAAAAAGACTTGTGTTAACATGGGTGATTTGTAGCACTTATTCTGTTTTTCAGGATTATATAAGCAAAAAGACTGTGTTAACATGGGTGATTTGTAGCACTTATTCTGTTTTTCAGGATTATATAAGCAAAAAGACTGTGTTAACATGGGTGATTTGTAGCACTTATTCTGTTTTTCAGGATTATATAAGCAAAAAGACTGTGTTAACATAGCTGGTTTGTAGCACTTATTCTGTTTTTCAGGATTATATAAGCAAAAAGACTGTGTTAACATAGCTGGTTTGTAGCACTTATTCTGTTTTTCAGGATTATATAAGCAAAAAGATGGTGTTAACATGGCTGGTTTGTAGCACTTATTCTGTTTTTCAGGATTATATAAGCAAAAAGACTGTGTTAACATGGGTGATTTGTAGCACTTATTCTGTTTTTCAGGATTATATAAGCAAAAAGACTGTGTTAACATGGGTGATTTGTAGCACTTATTCTGTTTTTCAAGATTATATAAGCAAAAAGATGGTGTTAATATGAGAGGATACTGATTTGTAGCACGTATTCTGTGTTTCAGGATTATATAAGCAAAAAGACTGTGTTAACATGGGTGATTTGTAGCACGTATTCTGTTTTTCAGGATTATATAAGCAAAAAGACTGTGTTAACATGGCTGGTTTGTAGCACTTATTCTGTTTTTCAGGATTATATAAGCAAAAAGACTGTGTTAAAATGGGTGATTTGTAGCACGTATTCTGTTTTTCAGGATTATATAAGCAAAAAGATTGTGTTAACATGGCTGGTTTGTAGCACTTATTCTGTGTTTCAGGATTATATAAGCAAAAAGACTGTGTTAACATGGGTGATTTGTAGCACTTATTCTGTGTTTCAGGATTATATAAGCAAAAAGACTGTGTTAACATGGGTGATTTGTAGCACTTATTCTGTGTTTCAGGATTATATAAGCAAAAAGACTGTGTTAACATGGCTGGTTTGTAGCACTTATTCTGTGTTTCAGGATTATATAAGCAAAAAGACTGTGTTAACATGGGTGATTTGTAGCACTTATTCTGTGTTTCAGGATTATATAAGCAAAAAGACTGTGTTAACATGGGTGATTTGTAGCACTTATTCTGTGTTTCAGGATTATATAAGCAAAAAGATGGTGTTAACATGGTATTGTAGCATTCTGGGTTTCAGGATAATAAGCAAAAAGATGGTGTTACTGGAGTACTGATTTGTAGCACGTATTCTGTTTTTTCAGGATTATATAAGCAAAAAGATGGTGTTAACATGGGAGGATACTGATTTGTAGCACGTATTCTGTTTTTTCAGGATTATATAAGCAAAAAGATTGTGTTAACATGGGAGGAGTTGACACAGAAGGAGCACAGCCTAGCCGGGATGTCAGTGTTCAAAGTGGACAAAGATCTTATGCTGAGAGGGCCTAATGTGAAAAATATTCATCCTGATATCCAGACTGAATTATCAAGAACTCTTCAAGCACAAGCTGGTGATGCAGTGATCCTTGCAGCTGGACAGACAGGTAGTGTGGTATGTATCTTTTATCCCCTTGAGACCCAGAACGTAATTTTCATTGTACTTTGGGTATACCATTACACCATTTTTAGTGAATACAGGTTAAAGTTCCCAAACTCGGCATCCCAAGACTCGGCAACACCCAAAACTCGGCTATGGTTCCGGATTTTCCAAAACCCGGCAGAACACCCAAAACCCGGCGCGTAGTTGCCGGGTCGGCCGCTAGGTGCCACCACACTAGGCCACTTGGTTTCTCCTGCCGATTTGTTTGTTGTTATTGTTCAGTGGTGTTGTGACTGTAGAGTTGTGTACACTGTTATTTTGTGTACTTCTACAGGTCTGTTATGGGTATTATGGCTCCCAAACGTCCAGGAACACCTACTGGTGGAAGTGAAAAGAAAAGGAAGAACAATGTGTTAACCATTTCTGAGAAAATTGACCTTTTGAAGAAGTTGGATGGCGGAACCTCTAAACCTCTAAAAGTCGGAAAATTCCATTACTCGGCTCGGCGCTGGTCCCGAGGTTGCCGAGTTTGGGAACTTCAACCTGTACCATTACACGATTTTTAGTGAATATAAGCAACATTTTTTAGATACGACCTGTTTAGTATCCTTGTCCACTACCTAATTTGGTATATTCAGTTAGTTTTCGTAATTTTATGGCAAACAGACAATTTTTTATAGCCAAGGAAAGATCTGGGCGTGAAGGGGTTAACAGTCTCTTGCTTGAAGAAAAAAACCCACTGTGCTGCCAGACCCTATAAAGTAGACAGTAAGAGATTTTAGAAGGGGAGTGGGTCAATTTAGTTTTTGGGGTGTCTTATTACTCCTCTTTTGAAGTTATTAAAGTCGTAGGAACTTAGGAAGGTGGAAAAATAGAAACAGAAAAAGAGTTCCAGAGTTTACCACTGAAAGGGATGAAAGAGTAAATGTACTGGCTAGAGTGACAGTACTAAAGTCTAAGTGAGAGATCCCTTTCAGCTTGAATATCTAATAAAGAAATTCTTTTCAGCTTGGGTTACTTGGTAAATTACGCCTGCAAGCTGCCAAGACGCTGGAGACGGCAGGAGTCCATGTGCGTGATCAACACAGCTTCAACCTCTTGTGGGTCGTGGATTTCCCTCTTTTTGAACGTGATCCTGATAGCGGAAGGATTATGGCTGTCCACCATCCCTTCACTCTGCCAAAGGAAGGAGATTTGCATTATCTTTACAGTGACCCTTTGAAGGTGAATATAAGTGATATCTTATACATACATAAACAGACATTATAAATTATATTCGATTAGTGCAGAGGACATTAAACTCTTGAAAACTTTCAAGTCCTACATCAAACACCTTTATTACTTGGGAACAAAAACTACTAAAGTACTACTTACACTTATTCATGTATCATTTTGTAATTTCTTTATATTTCTTTCTCTATCTCTCATTGTCCTTTCTCTGTTCTGACTGCCTGTCCACACCTTCATTTTTCCTTCACTTTCTCCTTTTCCTTGTCAATGTTTCTTCCATCATTTTCTGTACTCAAGTATTTCTTTAATGCTCATGACGAATAACTTGTATAGAAGAAAATATTTGTCAACCTTGCTGTTCTAATACATAATGATTTGTGTTTCAGGCAAAGTCTCAGCATTATGACTTAGTGTTAAACGGATGTGAAATTGGTGGCGGATCCATTCGCATCCACGACCCCGCCATGCAGCGCTACGTGCTTCAAGTGTTGGGGATTGGTGATGCTAGTCTTGGATTCCTGAATGAAGCACTGGAGACTGGTGCTCCTCCTCATGGCGGCATTGCCCTAGGTGGGTGATATTACTGTCTTATAACTCATAGCAACGGCAACTTTTTTTCAGTAAGGGGGATCTTGTTTATCTTTCTGTTGTAATTTAGTAGTAAATAGAGATATTTTAATAACATTCTGAGAGCTGATGAAGTGTGTTTCAATATTAATATGGATACTGACTCAGAAACATTGGAGACAAGTTGCCTCACCGTAGATAACAGATAAGATAAGATTTTCATCCTATCTAGACACTTTGCAAGTACCAACTACAAGGTTATTGACTATACAAAGCGCCGCCACGTCAGCACGAACTAGGCGGACTCGAACCGGACCGAATGCACAGGGACGCTGCACATTGCGAACTCACGTCTCTACCAACCTTGCCACCCTGACCGTAGATAACAGATGGCATTTGAGACAAGTAGAAAAATAATGTATCGTGAGCCCACTGTTTACATGGATAATTAAGGAAGTAGGCAAGTCATATAAACAAAAACTCTGAATGGTGTCATGAGATCCAATATGATATGCCTAATAGGAGCAGTCAACAACTCCGTCATTCTGGTACAAACTCGTACGCGGGACCAAATTTGTGTCACCAGGGGCGGAGGCAGTTCTGTGCAAGTTGCCTAGTCTACAGTATTCCTCCCTTGCCCTCGCCGCTCAAGATTTTCTACTTACTCTCATCCCTATTCTGTCCATCTTACTAATGCAAGAGTTAACAAGTATCTTCACTCTTTCTCTGGTAAACTCTGGAACTCACTTCCTGTTTTTGTACTTTATCACCTTCCTTCGCCTTAAATTACTTCCAGAGAGAAGTGTCCAGACACCTCAAAAACTTTATTGGCTTTATTCCTTTTTTTATGACTCATTCTTTATGCTTTATGGGGATTGACATTCAGCATAATTTTTGTATGCCTCTTTTTTTCTGCATTTGGTCAGTCCCTTTTGATGTAAAAAGAAGAAGAAGAATGTTTGCGGCATTTACGTCAGGATGCATGGAGTGACAATTGAAGGGGTGTGTGGCCCAGATTATAAAGTGTTTTTGAGGTGTTTGGTACAGCGGATGATGATGCCACTTCACAGCAAGCCTGGTGGAGGATTAGAGTAGACTTCGAGAGAGAGAGAGAGATCCCAATTTTCTATTTTTTTATTTTTCTTAGACAGACGTTTCCCTTTAAGCCTAAATAAATAGTGTGGCAAATGACAACTAAGTTAACTGAGGATATTATAAAGATCAACATAGAGAAAAATATAACTATAGTGCATTAAGGAAAGCCAGAAAGTTTAGAAAAGGTGAAGGAGTGATGATAGTATAAATACAGCACCTACACCTTCATCTCCAAACTTTCTTTGTTCATAGGTTTTGACCGTTACATTGCCGAGCTGTGCGGCGCCAACAGCATCCGGGACGTCATTGCCTTCCCTAAGTCCACCGAGGGCCGCTGTCTGATGACGGGAGCTCCGGGAGAAATTTCAGAAGAAGAAAAGCAACTTTACAATTTAATCTTAAAAAAGGATTCTACGAAGAACTAACACTAAGATACTTGTTGATGAAAAATCTTTTCATGTTCAACATGATAATTAATGGTAGGAGGTCGTCGACTTGGGGAGGATAAGAAGTTTATATCTACTGTGATCCCATACAACCAGAATGCTATTCACGCGTTATGACGCGCTTATCGTGAATAAGTAAGACACACACCGGGCGTAGCACTGCCGTGACCCAATCCGCCTCTGGTCAAGTGTTAATAATTGTCTTCTCAGAGACATCTTTTGTGTAAAAAAAATCTCCACTCTATTTTTTACCAACTCCAAACAAGCATTGTGAGGTGAGCCCCTCCCTCCGTGTGGGCCATCCTGCACGTGGCTGTAGGATCCGTGACTGTCTTGTAGTCATGATACACTGGAGTGATGATAATAATATATGTCATTGCTTATCACGTTCTTAATTTTCCTATAGGAGACATTAACAACTAAGGATATTGCTCTATTATATGCCAAAAATGTGATTAACAACGAGATTGAAGTACATGCGATTTTATTGTGAATAAATTTGAATGCTATGAAAGAGTGACTAAGAGGTGCTGCTATATGGAAGAGACAATCAAGGAAGAATGACTAGTCAATCATGATGCACATACAGTACCATGAAAGAAAAATAGAAATATGGTAGTGCATAGTAACTACGGTAAAAGGAAAGTTACATATATAGATTGATATATAAAAAGATGCCTATTTGCTTTGTGCACCTAGCAGCAAAAAGGCAAATTGAAAGCCAGTGTTATAGACATTATGTAGTACACACTATTTGGATTTCAAATCCATCTCGAAGTTGGCGCCACTTGGTCCCTCGAGGAGAGATGGTTCACACTCACAGTGTGTGGCGGGACAGCGGCCAGGAGTATGAACACAGTTTTTGAAGCACCACACATCAGCACCAGGCAGCTGTTTCCACATCCCCACTGCTCTGCAGGCTGGCAGGTGCTGTCCTTCCTCGTTTGTGTGAATAGATTTGGGGTGACTCTCCGTGCTTCTTTCTTGGTGGCCATTCAGAGGAGTGATGGGCATTGGTAAGCCATTCCTGCAGAAATATTTACATTTGACCACAAGCACTAAATTCTTTTTTTCTATGTTAACATTGTATAATAAATTTGTGTGTGTGTGTGTATGTGTGTGTGCGTAATCACCTGAGGTAAGCTGGGAGAATAGTCACGTCAGCACATGCACGAAACTCCTCCTGAAGTCCGCAGCCCAATTCGCCGTGGCCGTCAGGACAGACGCCCCAGTTGTTGCCGGCCACATAGCGCCACTGCCAGGGGGAGAGCAATGAGGAAGGGAGAAGGATAACATAAGAACATAAGAAAATAAGAAAGCTACAAGAGGCCGTGAGACCTACACGAGGTAGTTCATGTAAAATTAGCTGGTACTAGGCAAAGCTAGACTTGATGATTGTCCCAGCAGGCAATAATCCTACAACATATGATTCATCGAATGTCCGTCTGTCTGTCCGTCATTCATTTCTGAACCGATTTTAATCCAATTCTCAGGAATGGTCTGGGTCATTCCTGAGATGGTTTTAAACTATATAAGGAAATGTTTAGTTCATTTCTTTTACATTGAAATAAAAAAAAGGTAATAGTAGATTTATAGCGACAGAAGACATGCAGCACTTACCTGAAGCACGCAATGAGTGCAGACAACAGTCGGCGGCAGTACCAGTTGTATGGTGTGCTTCCCAGTATAAAGGGAAATTTTATATTTGAAGCCTGAGCCATCAGCAAGCATCAGTGGGTGTCTGAAATTATATGAAATAGTATTTTCATGTAAATCAATAGCGTATGTCTCCAGTTACTAATACGATTTCACTTCAGAAAAAAAATAGGGAACAACTGGTTCACAAATAAGGTGGTGAATGACTGGAATGGACTCAGTAGACAGGTAGTTAGTGCGGAGTCATTAGGGAGCTTTAAAGAGGGGCTGGATAGGTTCATGGATGGGGATGAAAGGTGGATGTAGGTAGTGTTAAGTAACAGGAACTACCTCGTGTAGGTCTCATGGCCTCTTGTAGCTTCCTTATTTTCTTATGTTCTTATGTTCAGAAGGTAGAATTTTCCCGGACTTACTTATCAAGGCAGTCCTGCGTAGCTTCCACCTTTGGGTCAGGGCACAGGCGCACCTCGAAGTAGCCGCGATGGTTACTGGTGATGTCAGCAGTGAGGGTGATGACCTGGCCCTGGTTGTACTGTCGCGTGAGAGTTCCCGTGGCGTACAGACCACCAGGAGCCTCATGGGGCCGAGGATTCTCTTCCCAACCGTCACCACACACGCCACACTTCCCGCCATTGACTTGATGTTGGTGCTGAGAACAAAGCAGACAGATATTGTTAGTCCCTTCACACCCAGATCTTTCCATTGCTATAAAAAATTGTCTGTTGTTAGCCATAAAATTACGAAAAGAACTGAATATAACCACATTAGCTAGTCGAGAAGGATACTAAACAGGTCGTATCTATAAAATATTGCTTATATTCACTAAAATCGTCTAATGGTACCCAAATTACAGTGGAAATTACGTTCTGGGACTCAAGGGGTTAGACACAATGCTGTTCATTCGTAAGCTGTATTTTTTTTCAGAAATCACACACATGCGATAAACAGCTCTTAGTCACACACACACACCACACACACACACACACACACACACACACACACACACACACACACACACACACACATGCGATAAATAACTCTTACTCACACTGAAGCCCCCGCAGGATCCCTCATTATCGTTGTAGTCGATGGGCGTTGGCCAACCCATCCGCCAGGCAGAGGCTCTGGAAGGGGGCTCTATAAGGCGGCCGTGCCCGTGACATATGCTCACCGCCTGTTGCCATAGAGAAACATTGATTATTCATATTATCATTCATATTATCCATCATATATTCATCGTTAAAACTCACGTTACAAAAATAGTCTTGATTTTTCTCAAACATTTTTTTTTTCATTTGTAACCGTCATTGTTTTTCATCATTGTTAACCCCTTCACAGCCAGATCTTTCCTTTGCTATAAAAATTGTATGTTGTCGAGCCATAAAATTACGAATAGTAACTGAATATATCAAATTAGTTAGTGGGCAAGGATACTAAACAGGTCATATCTATAAAATACTGCTTATATTAATCAAAATCGTCTAATGGTAGTCAAATTATGATGAAAATTACGTTCTGGGCCTCAAGGGGTTAATGAAAGCATAAGCGACCATTCTAATCAACATCCTCAATATCATTTACATTATTCCAGGAAGAGTCAATAGAAATGGTCAGTGTTATGTTGGCTGTTAACTATTATCTCTATTAAATGGAAGCATAGCATTGTCTTAAGAGTGATATTTTTACCTCTTTTTTTTTGTGCGTGTGTGTGTGTGTGTGCTTTTTTAGAAGAGTGATATAGGGATCTTTGTGAAATTTAATGCGTTCCTCGAATTATTGAAGAAATATGAATCAAACTCAACTCAACAAAAAAATGGTTCACAAATAGGGTGGTAAATGATTGGAATGGACTCAGTAGACAGGTAGTTAGTGCGGAGTCATTAGGGAGCTTTAAAGGGAGGCTAGATAAATTCTTGGATGGGGATGAAAGGTGGATGTAGGTAGTGTTAAGTAACAGGAACTACCTCGTGTAGGTCTCACGGCCTCTTGTAGCTTCCTTATTTTCTTATGTAACTCAAAATGATTACCAGGCTTGAATGCTTGGCTAATTCATCCAGCCTTTTCTCATTTTTCCTGCATGATAAATATGTGGAGAGGAAAACTGTCATCAATCAATGTAACACAGCTATAGTCTATTTTTTTTAACAAGGCAAAAATTCCATTCTATCTTAAGGTCTTATGCTTAAAATGATGCCTGTGTTTACCTGATAATAGGGTTAACTGTGATAAAGTACAGGATAAATTTAGAAGAAGCGTAGTATTCCCTTCTCCTGGCATCAAATATCAGTCAGTAAGCAGCAAGGGGGCAGGATTTTTTTGCCTCGTTAAAAAAAATAGACTAGGTAGATAACTTACCACAGCCAATAACAGAACTCTAAGCCACACTGTGCCCTCCATTCTTGTGTACAGTCAGGAGCTACCGAGGAAAAATATCAGTAGATAAATTAAGGTGATAGAATGATATGTTAAAGGGCAAAACAAAATGCATGCCAATATTTATGTTAGGGGGCAATACAAAATGCATGCCAATATTTATGTTAGGGGGCAATACAAAATGCATGCCAATATTTATGTTAAAGGGCAAAACAAAATGCATGCCAATATTTATGTTAGGGGGCAAAACAAAATGCATGCCAATATTTATGTTAGGGGGCAATACAAAATGCATGCCAATATTTATGTTAGGGGGCAATACAAAATGCATGCTAATATTTATGTTAGGGGGCAATACAAAATGCATGCCAATATTTATGTTAGGGGGCAAAACAAAATGCATGCCAATATTTATGTTAGGGGGCAAAACAAAATGCATGCCAATATTTATGTTAGGGGGCAAAACAAAATGCATGCCAATATTTATGTTAGGGGGCAATACAAAATGCATGCCAATATTTATGTTAGGGGGCAAAACAAAATGCATGCCAATATTTATGTTAGGGGGTAATACAAAATGCATGCCAATACTTATGTTAGGGGGCAAAACAAAATGCATGCCAATATTTATGTTAGGGGGCAAAACAAAATGCATGCCAATATTTATGTTAGGGGGCAAAACAAAATGCATGCCAATATTTATGTTAGGGGGCAATGCAAAATGCATGCCAATATTTATGTTAGGGGGCAATACAAAATGCATGCCAATATTTATGTTAGGGGGCAATGCAAAATGCATGCCAATATTTATGTTAGGGGGCAATACAAAATGCATGCCAATATTTATGTTAGGGGGCAATGCAAAATGCATGCCAATATTTATGTTAGGGGGCAATGCAAATGCATGCCAATATTTATGTTAGGGGCAATACAAAATGCATGCCAATATTTATGTTAGGGGGCAAAACAAAATGCATGCCAATATTTATGTTAGGGGGCAAAACAAAATGCATGCCAATATTTATGTTAGGGGGCAAAACAAAATGCATGCCAATATTTATACTGTGCGATTACTATTCAAATATATCCTCAGAGTAACTATTTTTCATCACACACACACAGTCACACACTCATACCTTGGTTACTAGGAACGAGATGAGGCAGCGTGAGTGCAGTGTGTTGGCCTAGGGAGAGTTGTGAGGTAGGTCGTCGCAGTAGCAGTGATATCTCTTCGGAGGGCGAGGAGCCTTTTTATATGAACCATCGTGAGGGGACCACGTGTTGGGGGGCGCGAGAATAATGGCAAGCCCTTCAGCTGGCCTTTCCTGCCAGATTCCGTCATCAGATAAGCGTAGTGGCACTATAGATTGTAAACACAAAATATCTGAAGAAAGATTCTAAAGATAAGGATATGGATGTACGTACATACCTATTTTAGTCACACTCAGCTTGAATCAAAGTAATGATTGTTTTCTACTTTATTTTATTACATAGTTCAATGACATGCGGGCAGATAGATCGGCATCCGCACGATTTTTCGCAAGGGGGCGCATATATATATATATCAACGAGGTAGTGTTTGTAAGAAATATATTTAACAAAGAGGGGGGGGGGGGTTAAATGCCTCCTCCGTGGGGCCAGCATGCGGTAGTGGCCTGCCTCTACAACCTGGGTGGAAACCATTAGTAATAGATCAAGGCAGCGTGTTGTTGTTTTGTTTTATACTCTATTAATGATGCCTTCTCTATAGGTATGTTAGCAATCTTCTCGATTTCAATCGATCAACCTTAGAACACAAGAAAATATGGAAGCTACGCACAAGAAGCGTGAGAACGACACGTGGTAGTTCCTCTTCTCATCAGTTCATCCATCTTCTCGAGTGAATGTATCTGCAGTAGCTCTGTATAACAATCACGATGGTGCGGCCTGACAACTAATTCGACTTTTGATGTATTTATACTCGTGTACCTTTGTTTGCCTCAAATTGTTGTGTTTTAAAGTTGTGGCTGTGGTGCGCAGCGCGTGGCCTGATGCTCTCCCTTGGCACCATCTGCCTTACCTCTTTGTCTTAGCCCAAATGGGCCCCAGACATAACTACGTCACGGTTTGTTTACATCGGTGCATTGTGGGGATAAGGCGGGGTCGCCGCGGGTGGACCTACGAAGGGAAAACTACGGCGATGGAAGAATTTAGAGTTATTTTGCGCGAAATTGATATTCCAGGTGCTATATTACTGTGCTCTGTTCTCGCTGACAACACTATAGAGAAGACCTGAGGTAATGGCTGATGTGCAGAGGCTTCTAAACCAAGAAAACAGAGTCATAACAGAGCCTCGTCAAAAGGTAAGCAACTGGTAGGTACGTAATGTGTCCCTACCACTTGCTTACTTCTTAATGAGACTCTGCTGTGACTGTTTTCCTGGTTTAGAAGCCTTTGCACATCAACCATCACCTCAGGTCTTCTCTATGTTGTCAGCGAGCACGGAAATATAGCACCTGGAATATCAATTTCGACCGCAACAACTCGAAAAATTTTCATCGTCGTAGGCTTCTCTTTGTAGGTTGTACATATTCATGGTTATGATTGAATTAAAATACCTTATTAATTGAGTTCCTTTTGTTGTCTTTCCTCATAATAAGTAGTGGTACATCATGGTTTAAGTGTTACTTGACGAGCCAATGCATACTCTTGAGTCTATACCACGGTTACCGGTCATTTCGCCCACACGTCAATTCGCCCACAAGACATTTCGCCCTCATGTAAGAGTCAATTCGCCCACATGTAAGAGTCAATTCGCCCACTCTAAAGTCAATTCGCCCACACGATCCATGTCACGGAGTCATGGAGTCACATATCTTCCTCTAGCAGAAATGGAATGAACCACCTTGGGCGAAATGACGGTAAATTTCTAGTGTTTGACCATACTCGCCCACTTCCCCCAAACAAGTTTGGGGACCTGTGGGAATGCGGGGTTTTCGGGTGGGGAACAAATTATGCGTCGGAAACACGTAATTAAAGAGTTGTGTAGGGGGGTAAAATTCCCTAGATCTAGGGTAATTTCCTTATGTCTAGAGAAAATTGCTAATCAAAATAAACCTAACCTAATCAAAATTAAGCTACCCTAGCAGGGGGCTTGACCCACCGATAACCTAACCTAACCTAACCAAATCTAACCTATCCTAACCTAACAAAATCTAACCTAACCTAACCTAACCAAATCTAACCTAACCTCCTAGCGGGGAGGTTGGGAGGGTTCTCGACACACTAAACAAATATAACCTAACCTCCTAGCGGGGAGGTTGGGGGGGTTGGCAAGGATGGGTAATGTCATGGTTATGCAACTTGTTTATGGATGGAGTAATAAGATAAATCAAAGCAAAATCTAACCTAACCATTACCGTCAGCGAGTTTTCCCGATTTGTGTAGGGATAAAAATATCCCTTACACATCCTTACCTCAGGTACCATGAGGTAAGGATGGGTAATGTCACCGTGGTTATGCTACTTGTTTATGGATGGTGTAATAAGATAAATCAAAGCAAAGGTTGGTGATGTTTGATACAGGTATCCGGTCATTTCGCCCACATGCCATTTCGCCACACCATGGTGTCATTTCGCCCACAGGTCAATTCGCCCACACTATGGAGTCATTTCGCCCACACTATGGAGTCTAGGAGCTAGGAGGTTAGGTTATATTTGTTTAGTGTGTCGAGAACCCCCCCACCCCCTCGCTAGGAAGTTAGGTTAGATTTGTTTAGGTTAGGTTAGGGTAAGTTAGATTTGGGTAGGTTAGGTTAGATTTTGTTAGGTTAGATTTGGTTAGGTTAGGTTTGCTTAGGTTAGGTTATCGGTGGGTCAAGCCCCCTGCTAGGGTAGGTTAATTTTGGTTAGGTTAGGTTTATTTTGGTTAGGCAATTTTCTCTAGACATAAGGAAATTACCCTAGATCTAGGGAATTTTACCCCTCTACACAACTCTTTAATTACGTGTTTCCGACGCATAATTTTGTTCCCCACCCGAAAAACCCCCCATTCCCACAGGTCCCCAAACTTGTTTGGGGGAAGTGGGCGAGTATGGTCAAACACTAGAAATTTACCGTCATTTCGCCCAAGGTGGTTCATTCCATTTCTGCTAGAGGAAGATATGTGACTCCATGACTCCGTGACATGGATCGTGTGGGCGAATTGACTTTAGAGTGGGCGAATTGACTCTTACATGTTGGCGAATTGACTCTTACATGTGGGCGAAATGTCTTGTGGGCGAATTGACGTGTGGGCGAAATGACCCGGGAACCGTGGTATAGACTCAAGAGTATGCATTGGCTCGTCAAGCAACACTTAAACCATGATGTACCACTACTTATTATGAGGAAGACAACAAAAGGAACTCAATTAATAAGGTATTTTAATTCAATCATAACCATGAATATGTACAACCTACAAAGAGAAGCCTACGACGATGAAAAAATTTCGAGTTTCGGTCGAAATTGATATTCCAGGTGCTATATTTCCGTGCTCGCTGACAACATAGAGAAGACCTGAGGTGATGGTTGATGTGCAAAGGCTTCTAAACCAGGAAAACAGTCACAGCAGAGTCTCATTAAGAAGTAAGCAAGTGGTAGGGACACATTACGTACCTACCAGTTGCTTACCTTTTGACGAGGCTCTGTTATGACTCTGTTTTCTTGGTTTAGAAGCCTCTGCACATCAGCCATTACCTCAGGTCTTCTCTATAGTGTTGTCAGCGAGAACAGAGCACAGTAATATAGCACCTGGAATATCAATTTCGCGCAAAATAACTCTAAATTCTTCCATCGCCGTAGTTTTCCCTTCGTAGGTCCACCCGCGGCGACCCCGCCTTATCCCCACAATGCACCGATGTAAACAAACCGTGACGTAGTTATGGGTAGGGTCCATTGGGCCATCATTATTGTTCCAGTAATAGATATAAGGAATAAGGCCTGAAAAGAGAATCAGCTGATGACGGAAAAATGTACAAAGGGCCGTGTTTACTGGCTGACGAAAAGAATTATCTGCCCCCCACCCGAAAACAATTCCTGGGTGCGCCCCTGCACGTACACACACACCTTGCGATATCTTGGCTTAATAATAGTAACTACATCATAAAGATAAGTTGTGACGCACGGAACTATCTCATATAGGCTACCTACTGTTGTGCTATGGCCGCATGGCATTTCCCTTTCGTGATTCAGCAAGCTTGTTCAACGTTCGTGTTTGTTGTTTCTGTGAATGTCGGTTGAAGCTGCACATTTGAAGACATGGAGTACTGTAGCCATGTGGCAGTCACTGTGCCGTGCAGACACCTGGCGCTGGATTCACAGTGTGTGTTCACACATGTGGCGGCAGTGCGCGGAGCGCTGCGGGGACGTGCCCCCCCCCCCCATCAGGCGCGCATCCCCTTGGGGACCCTTAGTGGTAACGTAGGATAATTTGCCGAAGTGTTTATCTACAATCAGGGTTCCCAAGCGGGGCCCACCAGCGGCCACTGAAGCCCAGCGATGTGGGGTCCAAAGGCCCCCAGGCCATGGGGCCCTATAAGCCCCTAGGGCCCCAAGCACCTAAATGATCAGACCGCAAAAAACCCAGGGGGGGCCTTAAGCGCACCCCGACCCAATTGGATCTTCAGCTGCAAAACCCAGGGGCCCTTCACAGGGCCCCTGAATATGTGCCCCACAGGTAGTATCTCGTTCGGCCCCTCAACATCAATCAGTGGGCCATATAATATTGATGATCCACTAATTGTATTAGTCATGCTTGGGATTCATAAATTATAGTGATAGCAATAACATATGATTCATTATATTGATATATACAATATTGATGAATAATATATTAATATATGATAATATATTCATATTATATATATATATATATATATTGTTATATAATATATATATATATATATATATGTTATTTATATAATATATATTATATATGGATATATATATATATATATATATATATTATATATATATATTATTATATATATATATATATAATATATACGATATATGAAAGTTATATTGGTGCCCCCCAAACTTACCTGTGCACCCACGAGTGCCCCCCCATTTTTCTGTGCCCCCCGTTTTTACACCCCTTGTTCCGCCACTGTATGGTATTATTATCTAGCAATGGCCTCATACAGTAAATGCGTCCCTAATTCGAGGAAAATATATTTATTGCAAGAAAGACAATATTATTCACTTACTTTCCTTTTAACTATTGGGATGCTACCGTAGCAAGACATGAAACGATGAAAGCCTAAGAATTACAAAAGTATGACAACGGAGAGTAAGGCGTGAAACAGTCATGGAAAATGTGGCGGATGGAAGTTGTAAATTGTAAACACAGTAGAGTTTGAGGGTCACCGATACTGGATATGAGCAAATCCTGTAATGTATCTGTAGTCTGGTGGTGTGGTTGCCCATGCACTAAAACAGCAACGGCTTGTTTGATGAGGAAATGGGTGGTTTTAATGCGTAGAGTAGTTCATCATTGCAACATGTGTAGCTATTTTCTATTAAAATCTCCTTAAATCATAATGGAAAGATAATTATGCCTTGAAAATATGTCTAATACATGATTACTCGACGAGCTACACAGGGGTCGGTGTCATTAAGCCAAGGATAATATTTTTAATATCCTTGCATTAAACCCAGGACCGATATGATCGTCAACATTGAGTTGTACAGTGGCGTGAAGAACATCACCTATCCTTTCGTGCCCTGGCTACGTCACACAGCAGACCCACGCGGTAATGACCATAATATAATAAATAGGTTTTTTTCTTCATGTTAATGTGATCATCTTACTAAGTTTTATCAGGGGGGTTAAGATAAACGACATTCATCTTTACCCCAACGCAGTAGCTACGTAGTGATCGGGCCTTATTTATTTCATGCCCATCGATATCGGCATCATATCGCTATAGGCATATACATAAATATAGGCATATACATTGAATATATATAACTTTCCCCATCAGAAGAGTCCAGTTAATTATATATCATTCATTCAGACAGCAAACTGGATGTGCCTTGGTGAGGGAGAGCTAGGGCTGATACGGACATGTACTGACATACCATGAGGCCATAGCAATGTCATTAGTGTCCCTATATGCCTCATGTAAACTTACGTACTCTTCTCAGAATGAATGCGAAATGTCCAGTGCGACCAATGATGCT
This sequence comes from Chionoecetes opilio, assembly GCA_016584305.1. Classification (NCBI taxonomy): domain Eukaryota; kingdom Metazoa; phylum Arthropoda; class Malacostraca; order Decapoda; family Majidae; genus Chionoecetes; species Chionoecetes opilio. Next base: position 102,716 of record JACEEZ010001042.1, on the reverse strand, counting down.
ACTATACACTCTTTGTGACCCTATCGTTGAAATATGACATTGGTGGCAAGTTTAAATCCTGTATAGCGCGTCAGGAGCCGGGCAGTACCTAAGCACTTCTACACGAATATGATTATTTGTTTAATATGTTATCGATTGGCACGTCCTTGGATGTACCTAAACCCCTGCATCGATTATCTGGCTAACTGATGGCATAGATAGTTTGTTACGTATCTTTCTCCTTGGCCGTGCCATTTGTATGTGAAAACCAAACTACACATGTAATCGTATATATCCCTATACGATTCTTCCAGGGATAATGTGATAATATCCTTTACATACATTGGTCGTCTCTCTTTTCGTGCTCGGTGTCTAAAATATTATGTACTCATATCTCCTTATACTTCTCCTTCATCCCCGATATATTGGTGTCACTCTCTGTCTATACAATATATGACATAAGTAGTATATAGTGCCTTTTCTTCATGCATTACTTCGGACCACAAGTTTCATATTCAAAGTAGGACTATGAATAAATCTGAGTTCAAATGAAGTCATCAGATCATGTAACGATAAAGTCTTCCCTGTAAACTGCATAAGAACGAGGACGTCATACTGATGTTAAAAATTGTTGCTATCAAGCTGAGTCGAGGATGTGAGGGAATGAGGGAGGAAGTCAACAATAATAATGTGGCGGGAGTGAGATAGGGGCAGCAGGGCGGTCAGGGCCAAGCCAAGGCACTCGAAAAGAAATTTATTACAACACTTCGCCTTGATTGTTAGGGTGAAAAAAAACCAACCTCAGTATGTGCATATTATTATATTTTCTAATGTGGACATACGTAGGCCTACACTCCACAGTGGTCCTGCAGCTGATCAACATATATATTAACGAGGTTAGAATCAAATAGGTTACGCTGATTCTACATTATGCCTACCGTAGATAACACTATAGTCGCCAGTCACTCACCACTACACTAATGTCGCCAGGCACAATATATTACGAATTTTAGCCCCAAAGTTGGTAGGGGGCTGGCCAGTGAGTAGCCCCAAAGTTGGTAGGGGGCTGGCCAGTGAGTAGCCCCAAAGTTGGTAGGGGGCTGGCCAGTGGGTAGCCCCAAAGTTGACAGGGGGCTGGCCAGTGAGTAGCCCCAAAGTTAAAGGGGCTGGCCAGTGAGTAGCCCCAAAGCTGACAGGGGGCTGGCCAGTGAGTAGCTCCAAAGTTGACAGGGGGCTGGACAGTGGGTAGCCCCAAAGTTGACAGGGGGCTGGCCAGTGAGTAGCCGCAAAGTTAACAGGGGGCTGGCCAGTGAGTAGCCGCAAAGTTAACGGGGCTGGCCAGTGAGTAGCCCCAAAATTGACAGGGGGCTGGCCAGTGAGTAGCCCCAAAGTTGACAGGGGGCTGGACAGTGAGTAGCCCCAAAGTTGACAGGGGGCTGGCCAGTGAGTAGCCGCAAAGTTAACAGGGGGCCGGCCAGTGAGTAGCCTCAAAGTTGGTAGGGGGCTGGCCAGTGGGTAGCCGCAAAGTTGACAGGAGGCTGGACAATGGGTAGCCCCAACGTTGACAGGGGGCTGGCCAGTGAGTAGCCCCAAAGTTAACAGGGGGCTGGCCAGTGAGTAGCCCCAAAGTTGACAGGGGGCTGGCCAGTGAGTAGCCCCAAAGTTGACAGGGGGGCTGGACAGTGGGTAGCCCCAAAGTTAACAGGGGGCTGGCCAGTGAGTAGCCGCAAAGTTAACAGGGGGCTGGCCAGTGAGTAGCCCCAAAGTTGACAGGGGGCTGGCCAGTGAGTAGCCCCAAAGTTGACAGGGGGCTGGACAGTGGGTAGCCCCAAAGTTGTCAGGGGGCGGGACATTGGGTAGCCCCAAAGTTGACAGGGGACTAGCCAGTGAGTAGCCCCAAAGTTGACAAGGGGCTGGACAGTGGGTAGCCCCAAAGTTGTCAGGGGGCGGGACATTGGGTAGCCCCAAAGTTGACAGGGGACTGGCCAGTGAGTAGCCGCAAAGTTAACAGGGGGCTGGCCAGTGAGTAGCCCCAAAGTTGACAGGGGGCTGGCCAGTGAGTAGCCCCAAAGTTGACAGGGGGCTGGCCAGTGAGTAGCCCCAAAGTTGGCAGGGGGCTGCATGTAAGATAACCGCCATGTTGGTGAAAAAAAAAAGCTTGGAGCTCGTCTGACCGATCTTTGGGTAATGCTGGGACCTCACACGCCACATACAGCCCATCCTCTTGCTCAAGGGGGACAGTAACCGCCCACATTTGACTGTGAAATATCCCCGGGTGCGAGCGGGGATCGATCGAACGCGCGACCACAGAATGCCCTGGCACACGCTCCTAACCACTTGGCCACGCAGATGATGTAATGCATGTGTCATGACGGAAGAGACTGCGCTATCCTTATCACTGTAAGATTTACGGGTTGATTTCTTATTAAAGGAGCCGGTATGCAGCGGTATTTATGATCTGCAGGAACAAGGGAAACTTGTAAGAAGCAACAACAATAAGATAACTACAACATTGTCATAAACTTGACGTGCTATGTTATGTGGAAGTTGAAGAAATACATCCACTGAAGTGAGTTGGCAGAGAAGAAGGAATTGGCGCCAGGCAGGAAGGAGTACTACAATACACCTCTCCCTCACATCCGCCTTGCCTTCAATATTAACATTCCCATCATCCCATGCATGACGCTTCATTGAATCAAAGTTTAATACGTCCAGCGTAACAACATTGACAAGTAAAGTTAACACTGCATGTTTGGTAGTGTCGTGAGTTATGCAGAAGATTGGAGGATGGTAAACTACAGTAGAATGGCAGCTGTATAATCCATACCCAGGGCCAGTTAATTATGTTTGAAAGGATGAACCCACGGCAGATATGTCGATCATCTAATACTCTGAAGTGATTACAGCATTTGTGAGTAACGTGGGTATTTTAGGCTGTCCGACACAACAACTTGTAGGTGTAGTAGTAGGTGCGGTAGTAAGGAAAACTGATCGCTGATGGCAGACCCACTTTCGTGCCTTCCACCACCCTAACTGAATAGTCTGCCAGCTCATATTGCGGTCACTATCAGCCTCAGGGTGCACGGTCACCAAGCCCTTGATTAGGATGAAGCCACATATAAAACATCCATTGTTAATATTGATTCTCAAATTAAGTTCTGACTGAATGTTCGAAGTGATATTGTAACTGTACATAATACCTGCCACGTATAATCCTACCGGTAGGCCTACATTAGTCTTTTTTACATTACAACTAGTACAGTTTTGTTATGTACGATTAAAAAGGAATCTGGACTGAATGTAATATTGATTGTCACATTAGTAAAATGTCTGAAACCTCTCTATATAAACATAATTTCAGATTTTCGGAAAAACCTTGAGTCATCCAACAAGGTGTAGAAGAAACGCCCACTTTATGAATCCCATTTTCTTCAAAACGTATTGATTGTATAGCCTTGCTGGTGGCAGAAACACCAGCGATTCCTATGTAGTTATTTCTTATATGCATTATATAGGAGTATCATTGTATTTTATGTTATTACAAGCGGTGGGCTGTAGTAAGGCGTGAGGGCGGAGTACTGGGTCAGGGGGAGGACACAGCCGCCAGGGGTCTCCACACACCCTCCAGTGGGCGGCCACACGGGTTTCATGGCGGTGCCGTGATAGTCCCTCTTATCTGCCATTATTCTTCTTGCTTGCTCGCTTATTTTAATTGTATCTTCGGGAAAAAGTCATCGGTGAGTAAGAAAAATGATGTATTATTAGTATCTAAATGATTTACGTTGGATTATTAGGTTTAGTTCTGTTGTAATATGTTGTGGCGAAGGGGGCAGCAGGTGGCGGGTTGACAGGTCCTGTGGGAGGCAGAGGGGCGGTATTCTGTCCACTAGCAACTGCAGCGACACAGAGTTGAATGTGAGGTCATAGTGCAGCTACAGTACACCAGCCTTGACCTATGCTAAAGATAACACAAGCGAGGAACTATCAGCTGTTCGGTAAAGAAGTGCCTTTCAATATTGGGTTACCTGCCGTTTTAGGACCACAGAAAATCATTAATGTGATCGTTCTCTCCGGGCATGTGAACCTTAGGTGGTCCCGTGGTGTGCGAGGTGTGTGTTTAAGGCCTGTATGGAGCACCACAGTCACCACACAACCCGTAACTCATAGAAACCCTGGTGGTAGATTTTACCCGTCCGTGTTATTATTACATATGACAAACAATACTGTTTTCTTTTGGAATATTTCTGTATGAAATTAAATGCATGTGTCCTAGTTTTCTAGCTATGGCCTAAGGTTTGGGGAGTTATTAATCTGGTCATAGAAGGGTAAAAGTGCAGTTTCGGACACAACTGTCAGGCAGCTTTTTCATGGATTATGGTCCCCTCGCCGGTTCTGCTGCAGTTTAAAGCATTGCAAGGCACGTAGATATAACCGTCCTCAACTTGTAGATCTGACAATTTGCAGCATTTCTAAGTTCTAACCCCCACAACACACCGTCGGAAAGGAAAAATAACAAGGGGGGGTCTGAGGGGGGAGGAACCCCCCCCAGTGAGGTTAGGGCACATAATCAATGCCCAGGCTAGGTTAGTTAACTATAGGGGGGTCTGGGGGGCGCACCCCCACAGTTATGTCAGGAGAGTTGGTCAATATGGAGTATTGTACTAAACTGCAGTTTTACCCTCTCGTCCCTTAAGTAAACTCTACCGTCTGTCCTTCCGACCAAAGCATATTTTTATATCTCTGAAAGTAGTAATTTGCGGCGGAAACTCAATGAGAGAAAGTTTCTCAAAATCCGTTAAATTAAACTGACGTTAAGCCAAATCATGTAATTAATGGTAAAAATTGACCAAAATATCAAATTTTGGACCATTTTGAATTTGCAAGTGGTAGTTAGTTTAGAGCGAAGGATGGGAGGACATCATTTGGAAGTTGGTACTTTGTCTCAAAAGTGTTGCAGTTCTATTATCTAAAGTTACCCCTGTCCGTGTCAATACACATGATATTCGTGAAGGTTTATGGTACTCTCGTCTACCAGATCTCTCGTCCCCGTCAGCGATAGTTCCAACTTTTCACTTCGTCGAGAGTTCCTGTTTTCTACGACAGTTCCAGTTACAGATCTTGATATTACAGTACCCAATATATTTATCTAAGGAGCTTTTACCTGTGTTTCTGCATATCTAACCTAACAGTAACCTAACCTACCTTGACTGGCAGAAATTACTTATTTTATAAACTTCTGGGGGAGGATGGGGCGGTATAAGAAAAAAATATTAATTTCCGCCAAAAACGAGCTAAATTAATTCTGAACACATCAAAACTTAATAGAAAATAGTAATGTCTTCGAAACATGTGGTGTCCAATAATTAAATACCTTTTATTCGTCATTTTAATCCATTACAAGAGGAAATGTCAGCGAAAATTTCCACGTTGGCGAGAGTTCTCGGTTTGTGTTGGGCGAGAATTTTGGTAGACAAGAGTACCAGCTACCCTTTTTCTCTTTCCTTCTACTCAACAAGCCTTAGGAGCTAATGCCAAACTGGGGTTTCTGAGTGGGTGAAGTAAATGCAATTGATTTATGGCCCCACGAAACCGTCTAAATCACAATGTCCAAAAATTTAGTATAATTCCTTAAAACTATGGATTCCCCTTGAAATCTTTAGTTTAGAGATTTTGTGTAATTTTTACATGCAGTGATTTAGCCTATTTCAGGAGGTCATAAAGGACTCATGCCTGCTTTATCCGCCCCAAAACCGGTCTCAGCCGGTTATAATTTGTTTTATCGACTCTGCCATATCTTGTTTACTACCTTATGAAGGACTTAACTTGTCATATACGTCGTCCACTAACCTTCAAACCTCTTGGAGAATTGTTATTTCAGTTTCTGGAAACCAAAAATTTAACTTATTTTCACTCTACACGTATTAATGACCGAGTTAGGTTATGGTGTTGGTTAAGTAAGGTTTAGATTAGTTTTAGGCTGCATTTAGGTTAGGTTTAGGATAGGTTAATATAAGCAATCAGTAATCTAGGTACATGTGTATGTGATGAAATTTTGTGATAAAATTCTCTGAATCAGTTATGCAGAATCAAAGCGGAAAAGTAGCAGGTTTTTGAGTTAATTTTTGTTGTTAATCGTCTGCATAGCTAATATAAGGTACTTTTTTCCTTGTTGTCATCCCTATTTCCCTTGTTTTATTTGCAGCATAACACCAACCATGCCTGCTGTACGAGGAGATGGGATGCGAGGACTTGCAGTCTTCATATCTGACATCAGAAATTGTAAGTTTACAAATTTCATATCCTTAAGAAATCGTAATTTGACCTTTTTCTTCATATTCTGATAGTTGTGTAATGTTTTTGAAGTCTCAAGGGGAAAGGGTTTGAGGATGCGTGATTGGAACGAACAGGCAATTCCAGAACTATCAGTCATTTATCCACTAATGAAAACTGATAATTCTTCAAAGTACACATACATAATTAGTGATGGAAATTTTTCAGGCAAAATTTAGTAGTATGTGTTGTTAAGTGTTCAAAATTTAGTATGTGTTTTTGTGTGTGGTTAAGAGTAACACTAATTTGCACATAATTATGCATTGTTTCTGCCACTTATAGGGGATTTATTAAGAGGTTTGTTACACAATGTCATGATTTTCCTTTTCTGGACCCAAATTTCCTACGTTAGCATTTAATCCTTTTCTCTCCAAAGATCAATTAACCCTTTAACTCTCAGATCTTTCCTTTGCTATATTAAATCGTCTGTTGTTAGCCATAAAATTACGAAAAAGTAACTTAATATAACAAATCAGCTCGTGAACAAGGGTATTGAACACGTCATATCTATAAAACATTGCTTATATTCATTAAAAATCGTCTAATGGTAGCCAAATTACAATGGAAATTACGTTCTGGGTCTCAAGGGGTTAAAGACTGTGACTTGTGGAGATGTGTGTTTTTTTGTACCTTGTGTGATAAAGAAATTAACTTATGATGACATTTTAGGTAAAAGCAAAGAAGCCGAAATCAAGCGCATCAATAAGGAGCTGGCCAACATACGTTCCAAGTTCAAGGGCGACAAGACACTGGATGGCTACCAGAAAAAGAAATATGTGTGTAAGCTGCTCTTCATCTTCCTCCTTGGCCATGACATCGACTTTGGCCACATGGAAGCTGTCAATCTCCTGTCTTCCAACAAATATACAGAAAAACAGATTGTAAGTACTTAGCTGCACCATATGACAGTGCATTTTTTAACATCATAACTGGGCGACCAAAATGTCTCCCAGTGATGGAAAACTATCGCCCAGTAAGAACAATTTTAAGCTACTGGGCGACAAGATATTTGTTCATAAAACCCTTCCTGGATACAATGGTTCATCTTATCTGTGTGTGTTAGATCCAGAAGTGCACTCTTATTACTGCATATGATCTTTATTTATACACAACATACAAAAGGGTGAAGTTGATGTATCCAAAAATATATATTTGAACAGGTAGGCCTTTACCTTTCTGGATATCCAAAGAATGTCGCCCAGTAAGATTTGCCTAAAAAATGCACTGCCATATGAGGCGCTTATTTCAGAAAGTCAATAAGCGCCATCATTAAAAAACTTAAGAAAATGGCTTCCAAATGTTTCACTGTTCAAAATGTCATATCTTTTGAACATTGAAACATTTTGAAGCCATTTTCTTAGTTTTATATTGATGGCGCTTATCGGCTTTCTGAAATAAGCGCTTCATATACATATCCCCAGTGTTATTGTTGATTGAAAAAGAAAAAACATAAAACCTCTCATGTCAGCTATTTGATATATGGCACATTTATAGTAACATATAGACAAATTACTTCTTATTGTTACATGCAAAGTTTAGTATTCTCGAATGTATCACATATGACTTCATACATAATTGACACATCTAATATTTCTTCATCCTCAGGGCTATCTGTTCATCTCAGTTCTCGTGAACACAAACAGTGACCTTATAAAGCTGATTGTGCAAAGCATTAAGAATGACTTGAGTTCCCGTAATCCTGTCCACGTCAACCTGGCTCTCCAGTGTATTGCAAACATCGGATCCAAGGAAATGGCCGATGCTTTTGGCAATGACATTCCAAAACTTCTTGTCTCAGGGTAAGTTTTATTATTTGCTTTACAGGAACTACCACGTGTAGGTTTCCCGGCCTCTTGTAGCTTCCTTTTGTTCTACTGTTCTTTTTAACTTCATGAATTTCATATCAGATTCTCGTGTATTGAATGCTAGTTTAATGCGATCATGCTGTACTTACTTAGTGCATGCATGCCTCTGCTAGTATTTAAGTAACAGTGAACAAGGATTCTTTTTTGAGTATGCATTGAGCAATATGTTCAAAATCTGCTCTACTTTATGTCGGGTGCCACTCCACGTTTGTGAGGTCACTTCTGTGAAAAAAAATATACGTCAATATAGAGATATTTTTATCATTACAAATTCATATGTATCTTTTAATATGCTTTACGCTATAATAATTAAAGACAATTAACTAATTTATATCCACACCCAGTGAAACAATGGATGTGGTGAAGCAGTCCGCCGCTCTGTGTCTCTTGCGCTTGTTTCGCACCACACAAGAAATCATCCCAGGAGGAGAGTGGACTTCCCGCATCATTCACCTGCTCAACGACCAACACATGGGGGTGGTCACGGCAGCCTGCTCCCTCATCGAAGCACTGGTCAAGAAAAACCCTGATGAATACAAGGGCTGTGTGTCCTTAGCAGTATCAAGGCTATCTAGGGTAAGTAACTGGTGGCATCCCTTTCTTAGCCAAACAAATAAACACTTTAATGTGATAAATATGAGGAATCTAGGGTAAGTATCTGGTGGCATCCCTTTCTTAGCCAAACAAATAAACACTTTAATGTGATAAATATGAGGAATCTAGGGTAAGTAACTGATGGCTTCCCTTTCTTAGCCAAACAAATAAACACTTTAATGTGATAAATATGAGGAATCTAGGGTAAATAACTGGTGGCATCCCTTTCTTAGCCAAACAAATAAACACTTTAATGTGATAAATATGAGGAATCTAGGGTAAGTAACTGGTGGCATCCCTTTCTTAGCCAAACAAATAAACACTTTAATGTGATAAACACGACGAGTTGCATTGACACCCCAGGTAATTTCCGCCTCACCTACTTGTAAGCTCCAGGATATGTCATTGGGTTGAGTGTCTTGTGAATGATAGCTACTGGATGGAAAGTATCAATGTCCAATGATGCAAAGTATCTATAGGGGTCTTTAAAAGGAGTCTGGATAAATTCATGGGTGGGAAAGAGAGGTGGATGTAGGTAGAGTTAAGTAACAGGAACTACCTCGTGTGGGTCTCACGGCCTCTTGTAGCTTCCTTATTTTCTTATGTTCTGATGCGGGAAGTAGTGCAGTATTGTGAAAACCTAGATGAAGTGTACCATGATATCTTTTCCTTGCAGATAGTGACCGCTAGCTACACAGACCTACAAGACTATACTTACTACTTCGTGCCTGCACCGTGGCTGTCCGTGAAGTTACTGCGGCTCCTCCAGCATTACCCTCCCCCTGAAGACCCAGGCGTGAGGGGAAGACTCAACGAATGCTTGGACACTATTCTCAATAAAGCTCAGGAACCTCCAAAGTCTAAAAAGGTGGGAGTATTGGCCATTATTGCTGTGTTTTGCCGTGATATTGATTTAATGATTGTTGCCATTGCCATATATATTGCCATTATGTGTGTATTATTGCTGTGTTTTACCTTGATAGACCATTTTTTTTTTATTGTATTTTTTTTTTTATTTATTTTTTTTTATTTTTTTTTTTTTTTTTTTTTTATTTTTTATTATTATTATTATTATTATTATTATTATTATTATTATTATTATTATTATTATTATTACTACAAGGAACGTCCCTATAAAGAAGACAGTAAGAGAATAAAATAAAAAAAGAGGGGCGAGCCAATTTAGTTCGGGATATTTTCGTATTCTATCCTAAAAAGCCCATTTCATTATCGATAAGTTTTTCCCCATTTCCAAAGTCTCCAATGGTCCTTTCCTTTCTCCTTCTCTTCCTCTCTTCTCCTTTTCCATCCCTTTTCCCCTCTCCTCAACCCTTACGTATATTTATATTATCCACCTTTTAGTGTTTTCCAAAGATTTAATGAAAGTTTTCCTTAATGTTTTGTGTCCATTGCATGTTTTGTTTTTTCTTCTCCTTCCAATGACACGAATGTTTTTGTTAGAGTCAACATTCTAATAGGGCTCTTGTCTCTTCTTCCATCAGGTTCAGCACTCCAATGCAAAGAATGCCGTGCTCTTTGAAGCTATTAGTATTATTATTCATTCAGACAGGTAAGTGACTTCTAAGTTGATATATGGTGAAACAAAAAAGTGCTTTATGGGACTATAGGTTTTTTTTTTAACAAGGCAAAAATTCAATGTTATCTTAAGGTCTCGTGCTTAAAATTATGCCTGTTTACCTGATACTATGGTTAACTATGATAAGATAGAGCTGAAATTGAGAAGAAGTGTAGTATTCCCTTCTCTTGGCATCAAATATCAGTCAGTAAGCAGCAAGGGGGCAGGATTTTTTGCCTCGCTAAAAAAAAATAGACTATAAGTTGTCAGTGTGTATCAGTTTTCTAATGTGTGCCTTATGTTGACAGCGAGCCCAACCTGTTAGTGCGTGCCTGTAACCAGCTGGGCCAGTTCCTCTCCCACCGTGAAACCAACTTAAGGTACTTGGCCCTGGAGACCATGTGTCTGCTGGCCACATCAGAATTCTCACACGAGGCTGTCAAGAAGCACCAAGAGACAGTTATCAATGCCCTTAAGGTAATATTACAGCTAAGCTTATATTTTTTTACGAGAATTTTCTGTTCAAGATGTTAATTTGTTGTGGTTCCATTCACATGTTATGGTGTTTGTCAATAAACCTTCACTTTTCTCAGTTACAGAAGTAAGACTGCAGTGATGATTATGATGATGAGGAACAACATTATACTAGAATGTTACCTCAACTTATACTTAGAACTTCGAACTCAACTTAACTTAGAACTTTTAGACTTAGAAAATGTATCCACTATTGTCTATTCCAGACCGAACGCGATGTGAGTGTGCGGCAAAGAGCTGTTGATCTTCTGTACGCCATGTGTGACAGAAGTAATGCTGAAGAGATCGTGCAGGAGATGCTGAATTATTTAGAAACTGCTGACTATTCAATTCGTGAAGAGATGGTAAGAAAACATATTCTATTCCAGGTTCTGAAGGTGGCAAAGGAGAGATAGGAAAAGTTCTTACGGCTAGTAACCAGGGTAGAACAAGAAGTAATAGATTCAAGCTGGGAAAGCGTAGATTTAAAAAAGAAATAGGGAAAAACTGGTTCACAAATAGAGTGGTAAATGATTGGAATGGACTCAGTAGACAGGTAGTTAGTGCGGAGTCATTAGAAAGCTTTAAAGGGAGGCTAGATAAATTAATGGATGGGGATGAAAGGTGGATGTAGGTAGTGTTAAGTAACAGGAACTACCACGTGTAGGTCTCACAGCCTCTTGTAGCTTCCTTATGTTCTTATGTTCTATGTTTCTGTTGCAGGTTCTGAAGGTGGCCATCTTGGCGGAGAAGTACGCCCAAGACTACACCTGGTATGTGGACGTCATTCTGAACCTGATCCGCATTGCCGGAGACTACGTGTCTGAGGAGGTGTGGTACCGCGTCATTCAGATCGTGGTGAACAGGGAGGATGTGCAGGGCTATGCGGCAAAGACCGTTTTTGAGGTGAGGGTTTTTTCATTCTGCTATGTATTTGTGTTTTCTGGACATATTCCGTTTTCTTGTGAGAATTTTTGGATTCCAGATAACACCAGATTCACTTTGATGGACGAAATTTTTTTTTTCTGGTGAGTTTTGATGCGTTTTGAATTAATCTGTGTCACAAATGTTTTTGTTTTTTTTTTGTTTTTTTTGATAGTTTGGTAAAGGTTAGTTTTTTTTCAGTGAGGTAAAGGTTAGGTTAGGTATAAGTTCAGTTATGTTCAATTTTTTTTTTTTTTTGTAATTTATGCAAAAAAAAAAAAAAAAAGATTTGTGACAAATGGTTAGCAGATGATTAGTTCAAAACGCATCAAAACTCACCAGAAAAAAATTGTTTCGTCCACCAAAGGAAGTTCGCTGTTCATCTGGAAATTTACCGATTTTTTACATTTTTTTATCTTGATGAGATGGCAGGATATACTTCAAGAGAGGAGTATTAAGACACCTCCCAAACTGAAGCCCCAACCACCTTTCTAAAATCTCTTGTCAGCTTTGTAGGGTCTGGCAGCATAGCGGGACTTTTTTTCTTCCTTCTTTTTCCCAGACACTTATGATGTAAAAACAGATCATTTAAAAGGTCAGATATTTGAGTCATGTAAGGAAATGTATTTTTTCAAGTATTTGGAATGATGTTAATGTGAAAGTGGTGCAAGTAAGAGACATGTGATTTTTTTGTTTAAATACAGGGTCATGATATTAAATTTAGTATTACATTTTTGGCGTTAACCAATACAACTTTCTCCTGCAAGTCAAATTTCTTTTATGTGAAAAAATTAAAATACAATTGTTCATTTAAACGAGTGGGATGCCAAATAACAAAACAAGCAGATTATTTATTTTTGTTATACCAATAATTTATTCTACAGGCTCTACAGGCGCCGGCATGCCATGAGAATATGGTCAAGGTTGGCGGTTACATCTTGGGTGAGTTTGGCAACCTGATCGCCGGGGACACAAGATCTGCTCCCGCTGTGCAGTTCCAGCTCCTCCACTCCAAGGTAATCAGGAGTCTATTGGGGTCTTTAAAGGAGTCTATTGGGGTCTTGGAGTCTATTGGGGTCTTTAAAGGAGTCTATTGGGGTCTTTAAAGGAGTCTATTGGGGTCTTTAAAGGAGTCTATTGGGGTCTTTAAAGGAGTCTATTGGGGTCTGTAAAGGAGTCTATTGGGGTCTTGAAGTCTATTGGGGTCTTTAAAGGAGTCTATTGGGGTCTTTAAAGGAGTCTATTGGGGTCTTTATAAGAGTCTATTAGGGTCTTGGAGTTTATTGGGGTCTTTAAAGGAGTCTATTGGGGTCTTTAAAGGAGTCTATTGGGGTCTTTAAAGGAGTCTATTGGGGTCTTTAAAGGAGTATTGGGGTCTTTAAAGGAGTATTGGGGTCTGTAAAGGAGTCTATTGGGGTCTTGGAGTCTATTAGGGTCTTTAAAGGAGTCTATTAGGGTCTTTAAAGGAGTCTATTGGGGTCTTTAAAGGAGTCTATTGGGGTCTTTAAAGGAGTATTGGGGTCTTGGAGTCTATTAGGGTCTTTAAAGGAGTCTATTAGGGTCTTTAAAGGAGTCTATTGGGGTCTTTAAAGGAGTCTATTAGGGTCTTTAAAGGAGTCTATTGGGGTCTTTAAAGGAGTCTATTAGGGTCTTTAAAGGAGTCTATTGGGGTCTTTAAAGGAGTCTATTGGGGTCTTTAAAGGAGTCTATTAGGGTCTTTAAAGGAGCATTAGGTCTTAAAGGAGTATTGGGGTCTTTAAAGGAGTCTATTGGGGTCTTTAAAGGAGTCTATTAGGGTCTTTAAAGGAGTCTATTAGGGTCTTTAAAGGAGTCTATTAGGGTCTTTAAAGGAGTCTATTGGGGTCTTTAAAGGAGTCTATTGGGGTCTTTAAAGGAGTCTATTGGGGTCTTTAAAGGAGTCTATTGGGGTCTTTAAAGGAGTCTATTGGGGTCTTTAAAGGAGTCTATTGGGGTCTGTAAAGGAGTCTATTGGGGTCTGTAAAGGAGTCTATTGGGGTCTTTAAAGGAGTCTATTGGGGTCTTTAAAGGAGTCTATTGGGGCCTTTAAAGGAGTCTATTGGGGTCTGTAAAGGAGTCTATTGGGGTCTGTAAAGGAGTCTATTGGGGTCTGTAAAGGAGTCTATTGGGGTCTTGGAGTCTATTGGGGTCTTCAAAGGAGTCTATTGGGGTCTTTAAAGGGTCTAGGGTCTCTGAGCTATGGGGTCTTTCAAGGAGTCTATTGGGGTCTTTAAAGGAGTATGGGGTCTGAGCTATTGGGGTCTTTAAAGGAGTCTATTGGGGTCTTTAAAGGAGTCTATTGGGGTCTTTAAAGGGGTCTATTGGGGTCTTTAAAGGAGTCTATTGGGGTCTTTAAAGGAGTCTATTGGGGTCTTTAAAGGAGTCTATTGGGGTCTTGGAGTCTATTGGGGTCTTTAAAGGAGTCTATTGGGTTCTTGGAGTCTATTGGAGTCTGTAAAGGAGTCTATTGGGGTCTTTAAAGGAGTCTATTGGGGTCTTTAAAGGAGTCTATTGGGGTCTTTAAAGGGGTCTATTGGGGCCTTTAAAGGAGTCTATTGGGGTCTTTAAAGGAGTCTATTGGGGTCTGTAAAGGAGTCTATTGGGGTCTGTAAAGGAGTATGGGTTTAAAGAGTATTGGGGTCTTTAAAGGAGTATTGGGGTCTGTAAAGGAGTCTATTGGGGTCTGGAGTCTATTGGGGTCTTTAAAGGAGTCTATTGGGGTCTTTAAAGGAGTCTATTGGGTTCTTGGAGTCTATTGGGGTCTGTAAAGGAGTCTATTGGGGTCTTTAAAGGAGTCTATTGGGGTCTGTAAAGGAGTCTATTGGGGTCTTTAAAGGAGTCTATTGGGTCTTTAAAGGAGTCTATTGGGGTCTGTAAAGGAGTCTATTGGGGTCTGTAAAGGAGTCTATTGGGGTCTGTAAAGGAGTCTATTGGGGTCTGTAAAGGAGTCTATTGGGGTATTTAAAGGAGTCTATTGGAGTCTGTAAAGGAGTCTATTGGGGTCTGTAAAGGAGTCTATTGGGGTCTTTAAAGGAGTCTATTGGGGTCTGTAAAGGAGTCTATTGGGTCTTGGAGTCTATTGGGCTGTAAAGGAGTCTATTGGGGTCTTAAGGAGTCTATTGGGGTCTGTAAAGGAGTCTATTGGGGTCTTTAAAGGGGTCTATTGGGGTCTTTAAAGGAGTCTATTGGGGTCTTGGAGTCTATTGGGGTCTGTAAAGGAGTCTATTGGGGTCTTGGAGTCTATTGGGGTCTGTAAAGGAGTCTATTGGGTTCTTTAAATGAGTCTATTGGGGTCTTTAAAGGAGTCTATTGGGGTCTGTAAAGGAGTCTATTGGTGTCTGTAAAGGAGTCTATTGGTGTCTTTAAAGGAGTCTATTGGGGTCTGTAAAGGAGTCTATTGGGTTCTTTAAATGAGTATTGGGGTCTTTAAAAGAGTCTATTGGGGTCTTTAAAGGAGTCTATTGGGGTCTTTAAATGAGTCTATTGGGGTCTTTAAATGAGTCTATTGGGGTCTTTAAAGGAGTCTATTGGGGTCTTTAAAGGAGTCTATTGGGGTCTTTAAATGAGTCTATTGGGTTCTTTAAATGAGTATTGGGGTCTGTAAAGGAGTCTATTGGGTTCTTTAAATGAGTCTATTGGGGTCTTTAAAGGAGTCTATTGGGTCTTTAAAGGAGTCTATTGGGGTCTTTAAAGGAGTCTATTGGGGTCTTTAAAGGAGTCTATTGGTGTCTTTAAAGGAGTCTATTAGGGTCTGTAAAGGAGTCTATTGGGGTCTTTAAAGGAGTCTAATAGGGTCTTTAAAGGAGTCTATTGGGGTCTGTAAAGGAGTCTATTGGGGTCTTTAAAGGAGTATTGGGTTCTTTAAATGAGTCTATTGGGGTCTTTAAAGGAGTCTATTAGGGTCTGTAAAGGAGTCTATTGGGGTCTTTAAAGGAGTCTATTAGGGTCTGTAAAGGAGTCTATTGGGGTCTTTAAAGGAGTCTATTAGGGTCTGTAAAGGAGTCTATTGGGGTCTTTAAAGGAGTCTATTAGGGTCTGTAAAGGAGTCTATTGGGGTCTTTAAAGGAGTCTATTAGGGTCTTTAAAGGAGTCTATTGGGGTCTGTAAAGGAGTCTATTGGGGTCTTTAAAGGAGTCTATTGGGTTCTTTAAAGGAGTCTATTGGGGTCTTTAAAGGAGTCTATTGGGGTCTTTAAAGGAGTCTATTGGGGTCTTTAAAGGAGTCTATTGGGGTCCTTAAAGGAGTCTATTGGGGTCTTTAAAGGAGTATTGGGTTTTTTAAAGGAGTATTGGGGTCTTTAAAGGAGTCTATTGGGGTCTTTAAAGGAGTCTATTGGGGTCTTTAAAGGAGTCTATTGGGGTCTTTAAAGGAGTCTATTGGGGTCTTTAAAGGAGTCTATTGGGTTCTTTAAAGGAGTCTATTGGGGTCTGTAAAGGAGTCTATTGGGGTCTTTAAAGAAGTTTATTGGGGTCTTTAAAAGGAGTCTGGATAAATTCATGGATGGGGAAGAAAGGTGGATATAGGTAGTGTTAAGTAACAGGAACTACCTCGTGTAGGTCTCACGGCCTCTTGTAGCTTCCTTATTTTCTTATGTAGGTAAAGGCGTCCCTAATACTTGGTTCCCCATTATTCACATTTTTGTACAAAGGGTTGTATTGATTGCTTAGAATATTAAGAAACTGAATTATGCTAAGGGGAATCAGGTCTGTGTAATTGCCAGCATAAGATCAGCATAAAAGGGTCATGATACCCACATTGAAGGTAAAAAATGATGAGGGATTTGATTGAAACTGTACTGTAAACAATCTTTTTTTATTATTATTATTATTATTATTATTATTTATACATCTGTGCCTATTTTTGCCTATTAGTTTGTCTGTAAAGTATAGTAATTTGCATGTAATTAAATTGAATAATAGTTCTAACAGCCTTTTTCTTTTCTTCACAGTACCATTTGTGTTCTGCCGGGACTCGTGCGCTGCTGCTCACTACGTATATCAAATTCATCAACCTGTTCCCAGAGATTAAGGCACAGATTCAGGATGTCCTCAAGTCTAACTCTAACTTACGTTCATCGGATGCAGAGCTTCAGCAGCGCGCCTCAGAGTACCTCCACCTGTCCATCACCACCACCACCGATGTGCTGGTAAGGGACCATGAACAGTATAAGTAATAGTTATGTGAAATTAATGCAGAGAATTTGTACAGTTAACCCCTTCACGCCCAGATCTTTCCTTTGCTATATGAAATCGTCTATTGCTAGCCATAAAATTACGAAAAGTAACTTAATATACCAAATTAGCTCGTGGACAAGGGTACTAAACAGGTCGTATCTATATAATATTGCTTATGTTCATTGAAATTGTCGAATGGTGGTTATATTACAATGAAAATTACGTTATGGGCCTCAAGGGATTAAAGTTTTAAAATACATACTTCTTCTGCATAACTTACCATTTATTGTAAAAAATGTAATCATTTTTGTAAAATTATGTCTTTCGTAAGATAGAAGATTTTGCTTTGGAATCTGTAGCTTTTTTGAAGATTTATCAGTTGTCTTAAAACCATTTTGTATGTTTAGGATGTTCAAACTTGAAATGCTGTTTGTCTATCATTTGTTCTACCCTCTTTGTATGTACTCTCTATTGTATGTCACTTGAACATTTGGATAAGTTTAAGAAGACAGACTGCATAGAACACACCTAATTGTTGCAGGCCACAGTACTGGAAGAAATGCCGCCCTTCACTGAAAAGGAGTCCTCCATTTTGGCTGTGCTGAAGAAGAAGAGTGGCCGGATGTCTGCCCAGGAGGCTCAGCGCGAGGCTCGTGTTCAGGCCCGGGAAGGGAATAATGTTGCTGTGGCAGAGAAATCCCAGACTGCTCAGGTGTGTTATGGTGTTTGTTATAAGAAGTGGACTGGTGACACGCATGTGAAACTCATTCCCTTCAGTCCTCCAGTTTCTTCTAACTTCCATAATAGCCTTGCCTTTTATGTATGACTTTCTCTTTATAGTTAATGATAATAATAATAGATCAGAGTATCTACAGTCTGCCCACCCATTCCTCTCCTGTGTTGTATCTATTATCTTAAGTTAACTCTTTGTCTTGTTGTTGTTGCTTTTTTGCCTGTATGCCTCCGGGTGATATTAAAATTATTATTATTATTTTAGAGGTATAGAGCTATTATCAATTATTTGCTATAGTACTTAAGTTCATTCCCTCGTCTGTATATTATGTTGTTGTTTTCTTGTTTGCCTTCGGGTGAGAATAAAATTATTATTATTATTATTCTAGAGTAGAAACTCAATGTTGGTGACACATGCCCTTCCTTTTCTGAATCTAAATTATCTCTAACATAATGCATTTTCTTGTTTACAGTTGAACAACTCGACATCGGCTGATTTATTGGGATTATCTACACCACCTGCCACTCTGAATAGCACACAAAGTAACACTGGTAAGTGATGGTCAGCAACTTTTTATTCATCTATTGTGGTTTACAGCGGCAAATAATCATAAGTTGTGTGGTCACATGATAAGTGGCAAATGGCTGTTTATATGTATTCAGAAACTTCACACACAGCATGTGCTTATGTAGATTATTACTTGAACCTCATTAACTCCTACAGTGTTGCCTTGAGGTGGAGACAGGGATGATCTGTATGCTACAACTATATAAGCCTAGATAAATACACAACCTACTGAATTAGTATTAGGTTAAGTTAAGTTAGGTTAGTTTGACGGTTAGGTTAAGTTTGGTTAGTGTTAGGTTAAGTTTGGTTAGTGTTAGGTTAAGCTAGGTTAGGTTAGTTTGACGGTTAGGTTAAGTTTGGTTAGTATTAGGTTAGTGTTAGGTTAAGTTTGGTTAGTGTTAGGTTAGGTTAGTTTGACGGTTAGGTTAAGTTTGGTTAGTATTAGGTTAGTGTTAGGTTAAGTTAGGTTAGTTTGACGGTTAGGTTAATTATGGTTAGTATTAGGTTAGGTTAAGTTAGGTTTAGTTTGGTTAGTATTAGGTTAGTGTTAGGTTAAGTTAGGTTAGTTTGATGGTTAGGTTAAGTTTGGTTAGTATTAGGTTAAGTTAAGCTAGGTTAGTTTGACGGTTAAGTTAGGTTAGTTTGACGGTTAAGTTAGGTTAGTTTGACGGTTAGGTTAAGTTTGGTTAGTTTGACGGTTAGGTTAAGTTAGGTGTGTATCCTTTAGTGAGTCATTGATATTTTGTGACAGGAGTGTTGGTGGATGTGCTTGGTGATCTGTATGGAGGGAGCGCCACCAGCAACCAGAATGGCACCTCAACCCCAACCTCAATGTCAATGTCTGGTGCCACGGATAACATCAAAAAGTATGTGCAGTTTTGTGCGCTGTATTAGTGACAGAGGTTGCATCATTCTTCATACAAAGAATGACCTTTAATTGTGATACATAATGCAATTTAAATTTCAGCATTATATCTGCACATAATTTATAATCTTATTCAAAATGGGTCAAGTTTTAGTATATATATATATATATATGATTATTTTTCAGATTTGTGTGTAAAAACAATGGAGTTTTATATGAAAATGACATCATCCAAATTGGCATCAAATCAGAATTCCGCCTCAACCTTGGCAGGATAGGAGTTTTTTACGGCAACAAAACTTCCATGCCTCTGCAGGTAAATGATAGGTTTACATATTACAACGTTTACCCATAACCTTATATTTATCCCCACTGAGGGATTCATCCAGGAATGTTTTCACATATCTGAACTTATTTTAGATTCAATTAACATATAATGTCAAGCTTCATACACTAGGGACCCTTTCATATACATTTGTAAATAAAGTGGCTCCCTTTTGTATGAACTTTAACCACAATGCTTTTTTGTTCAAGTTCTTGAATGATATGAAAACTGTGTCATAACCTGTGTGTGGTTTTCAGGGCTTCAACCCCACTGTGTCTGTGCGTCCATCACAGCAAGGGAAGGTTACAGTACAAGTGAAGCCCGTTGAACCCTCCATTGACGCTGGAGCTCAGGTGCAGCAGCTGGTGAACTGTGAATGTATAGAGGACTTTACCGGTGAGACACTCTTCAGGAGAACATTATGGTTTTATCCCCAAGGTTTTTAATATGTAAGGCAATATGTGAATTTTATACCAGTGTGTCAGACAATCATCTGGGGGTGACACACTGCTGAGATGCGGGACTTTAAACCGTAAGAAGTGGCCGGGGTAAACCACTGGCCTGGACCTGGCTGTGGAGGAACCTAAGGCTGAGATGAGAGAATTAAGTTAACGTATGAGCTTTCGTTGGATTACAGTTTGGTTGTTTTGACAGATTTGCCGGACATGATCGTGAGTTTCACCTATGGCAATGTACCCCAGCGTCTGGCTCTCCATCTGCCTCTGTCCTGCAACAAGTTCTTTGAGCCGACAGATATGAACGGGGAATCCTTCTTTGCTCGATGGAAGAATCTCAGCGCGTGAGTATCTTCATTCATCCTTTATTATTGCTACACTTTCCTAATGCAAGGAGTGGAGTTAATAGCAGGGGAAATTAAGACCAAATAAGGAGAAGTGTGATAACAGCAACATAGGCTGAATATAGTGATATTTTCAAAGATTTTAATGCACCGTTGCATTTTTGTATCAGGCCCGCTCAAGAGGCTCAAAAGATTTTCAAGACTGCCAGTGTGATGGAGAATGCTTCCATCAAGACAAAGCTGTTAGGGTTTGGCATGCAGCTTCTTGAAGGCATCGATCCTAACCCCGAGAACTATGTGTGTGCCGCCATCATCCACACCCGCACTCAGCAGATCGGGTGCTTGCTGCGCCTGGAACCCAATCGTCAGGCCCAGGTGAGGCATGGAGGGACTTCATTGCTTTGTTTGTATTTGTAATAATGTAGTGCAGATTTTTACTACTATTGAGACTACCTCGTGTAGGTCTCACGAGGTCTTTTGTGAAGGTAGGGTGTAGGTCTTTTAGCTTCCTTATTTTCTTATCGTTCTTATTTTTACTACAATCAATGCTAGGAATATGCTTAATTGATATGCTATTTTTGACCTTTGCATTGTCCTTCCCCAGATGTACCGGCTCACCATCAGGGCCAGCAAGGAGTCCACTGCTAGCATAATGGCAGAATTGTTGGTGGAGCAATTCTGAATTATGGAAAATTGTCCTGCTAATACTGTTGAGTTCCCATCGCCCTGAGCCATGGCAAACATGACCACAAGGTTTCATGATGTGCACTTTTCAGATGACCAGTGTGCTATGGAGAGTAGCCATACTTTGTGCTTTTTATACTTTCAATTGTCCCAGTATGACCATCCAAGGGTTGCAGTGAAGCCAAAGTATACTGTTTATATGGCCAACATATTAACACATGCATTGGAACAAACCGAAGGTGTGAGTAATTAATAGTTTCTTATGCTTCCTGCATTGTTATTTTACTGAAGTTATAATTCATAATCAGTATTATGATTTCTCTTTACATTTTCATCACATGTAGTTTATGAACATAAATTGAAAACATTTATTGATATCTATAACTATACAGTGATTGCATGCTCCCCTCAAGCCTCACTTGCTGGACTGGTCAACTTGAAAGCGTCATCTAGTTATTTAAGTTATAATTATTACTAGTTTGATAATACCTGTAAATAGAAAAGTAAACCTATCGAAGATAAAGGAATAATTAAGTTCCTTAGAGAAATGTTGTGAAAGGAACACTTAAGACATAATTATATTGTGTATAGATGATGTAGTATTGAATGTGTGTAGATAGTCCAGGGAAGAGAGTTGGCATATAGTAGTTCTTGACGATATATATATATATATATATATATATATATATATATATATATATATATATATATATATATATATATATATATATATATATATATATATATATATATATATCACACACACACACAGGAAGTTGACAGAAAAGACATACTATTGAAGGCAAAGCCAAGAGACTTGATATTTGAGGGACAAAAGAAAATACAGAAAGTCAGATGCTTGAGTAATAACACAGACACAGCTTTGCTCCTCTAGGTGAAGGCGTCTGGCATGGACTAGAAGCGTTGAGAGCAGCAAAGAGTTCCTCAATGGCCTCAACAAACACAACCTATATTGATATAAGTGTAGACAGGACAACACTCGTATTGCTTAGGTCCTGTAGGCTACAACTATAGCCATAATATGAAAGTTGTCCCCCCACTCTCTCTCTCGTCATGTACAATTGAAGGTTATTCTGATAGCCAGAGTATACTGTAAAGGACATATTTATAAGTCATTCTCAAAAAAATTAACAAATTATCAAAACATCTTACCCAAGTGTGCATTTAGAAGTCAGAGCTAGATAAAGCATGCATGAAGCATGATCAAATTAACATGAGTTGAATGGAATTTTGCTGGAGTTAGGTCAATTATACACCATTAATTACCCTACTTATGAATTTTACCTTGAACAAAAACATCACAGCATTTACTTAAATGCCAGGATCAACCAATAGTGTGTGTGTGTGTGTATTATATATATATATATATATATATATATATATATAATATATATATATATATATATATATATATATATATATATATATATATATATATATATATATATATATATATATATATATATATATATATATATATA
Source organism: Chionoecetes opilio (assembly GCA_016584305.1). NCBI lineage: Eukaryota > Metazoa > Arthropoda > Malacostraca > Decapoda > Majidae > Chionoecetes > Chionoecetes opilio. The sequence goes on along the minus strand of JACEEZ010001042.1, from coordinate 80,268 downwards.
TATATATATATATATATATATATATATATATATATATATATATATATATATATATATATATATATATATATATATATAAGATAAAAAATATCAAGCTCTAGTTTGCGAATCTTCAGATTATTGTTATATATGTACCACAATTTCTTCAAACAAGCAAATATATGAAGGCAGCAGTTGAATGCTTGCACAAGTATTCCAATGTTGTGGCTACACATGTGCATTTGGTTTGGCTTGTTTGTAGGGAGCAACCAGCTGTCTTCTGGTACCCTAAGAATTGGTGGTCGGTGTAAGTGAGGGTTCAAGTAATACCTGGTTCATAATGTGCACATGTGGCTTTGATCACTTATAGAATGCTTGTTAATAGATGTAAAAACTCTAGTAGTTATTTCATTCCTCATGTGTGACCTATGTAAGCTTCTCAGAGAGCATGAATGGTTGTGTGTATGAAGGTCACTTGTTGTATAGCTTTACTTAAGTAAGTTATTGACGTAGCGCCGTATGCTTTGTACGGCCTCACCGGCAACGATCAAGCATAGTCAGACGACAGAGGTGTGTCACGGTTACATAGATTGTCTGGTGCATTACTGCCATCTGTCTAGCCATAGGTATTTTGAACCTTAACATAGTGTATCTGTAAATGCTATCATGTCAATTTTATATTCACAGCTCTTCTTCTTCTTCTTCTGACTGCTTGGTTCGCTTGGTACTACTTCTTCTTCTTCTTGTGACCTTTTCTGCTTATTATCGCTTTGTAGGTCGTCTGTCAAGCTCGGGGTCGAACTTGACACATATCTTCCTTCTTTGCCCCTCTGTAGCCCTTTCTTTCCCTGCCACCTGTGGGGAGAGAAGGGCACAACAGGGCAGTATAGACACAGACATAAGTCCCTCCTATCAACTATCCTCCTATACGTCTTCTACATTCCCACGCAATCTTTTTTCCCAGGCCTGCTTTAAAAACACCTTAGTTATTTCTACTATTTTCCTTCTCTCTTCATTACTCCCATACAGTTCTAGCACAGTAAGGATTCCCCCATCCACCTCGTATATCCTTCTATCCCATTCACCGTCTCCTATCACTCCTAATATGGACTGTATCAGCCTCCTCCTCTGCTGCTGGGGCTTTTAAGAATTTGAGGAGCCGATTACCATTGTAATATACAATGATATTTTAGTTCACTGTACATGATAGGATGCCTTTTTATGGATTTGTAAATCAACAAGAACAACCAAAACCAAACTTTGTGGTCACAAGATTGAGTGTTAAGTAGGCTATTACAGGGAATTTAGAAAATGTAGAAAAGGTTTTATGCAAATTATTTTCTGTCGTAGAGGCAAGAGGTTCTGTGTTGGTTTCTACTTACACCACTTTTTCTTTGACACCTCTTACAGGACATCAAGCACAGATTAATTCAGTACCTCAACTTTGTTCAAGTTAATCAATTGAATACTAAAATGAAGCCACATATTACAATAGTAAACTTAAGCTTCACCTTATTAATGAAGCCTTTTCGTACTCGAAATTATATATTTGGATTGTATATTGGCTGAATGTTTAGTGTAAACTTCTTACCCACCAAAAAATGGACAACTTTAGCAGACGTGGTAACAATATCGGTAAGAATTCAAGGCCTTTGCATTTGGTGTTGTCAGTATTCACATTGTATCGAATGTTACCATTGTGATAAATTTGAACTCTATACTTGTAGATATTGCTGGTGTCTTGAAGCATTAGTGAACAATTTTCATCTAGTCGTGAAAATACTGTCAAGGAAATCAATTGTACATGAGAATCTCAAAAAGTGTTCACACCCTTTAATTCTCTTGATAGTTTTATAGTATCCTTAAAGCATTTAAAGGATAGTATTCCACAGACTTCTTCATGACTAGTCAAAAATGGAAATTTTCTTGGTCGTCTACTGTCTGTGGGTTGAATTTCTACGTGTTGGAATATTGTAAACCTATTGAACATATGTTGTTTGGTTCATTTAATGTCCTCTATTTCCAGACCTAGAATTGATATTGTCTTGGATTGTAATCCGTGATATTTAGACAAGTAAACCTTTGGATTTCTTTCACATTTCTCCATGAATTTTTGTCTCAAGTAAGCCTTTGAGTTTTGGTCAAGATTTCAGAAAATACAGTTACGTGCATAGTTTTTATTTTATTTTAGTATCCAGAGCTAATTTTCATCACATTTCTATGGATAAAAGTTACCCTTGAACTGACATTGTCATTCCTGACTCAGAAGTTGTTGCAGTTTCAACAACACTTCTTTGAGAATGTCTGTCCCGTCATAGATCTTAGCACAGCCTCTTAGTCCACTCTCACCCTCTAGATACATGTCTGCCATTTTTGCTAGTAGAATATTTTGGATAAAACTTCTCAGACATTCCATTCAGACATGTTTGATCAGTTGACTTCATGATGTAGGGGATTGCTTCCTGCCCCATGACAAGAGCTTGTACATACATGCTACTCCTTCACAGACCAAAGGATTGAGACAATACTTTTAAGCTTTGTGGCAGCAGAGGTATTTAGCATTGATAGCTTTTCAGATGGTGATTTTTCTCTTTATTTAACGTGTCGCAGAAGCATGTAATCTCAATGGGTGGATAAATTGTTAATCATGTTGTTAAAGTATTGTACTGGTTATTGTAGCATAGGTATGGCAGTGTCATCATTTTTTTTCTTATTATAATGCAACTTGATCTTTTCTGGACACGGAAGGTTGCATGCATATATACATTATATATCGCAAACTATACAAACACACATTACATGCATACATCAATATAGGGTTGGTTTCTAACTGAACTGTTAAATATGTATTATTTTTGAAACTACAGTCAAATTCTTACCTTCAGCCATCACTGTTGCCAGCACAAACTATGGTTTGCAACAATGTTCTTAAAAAGAGTCACATTTGATTATTATTTTGAGTATAGAGAGCAGTTCATGATATTATTAATACAAAAAGATGAATTATGCAGGGCTGTCTGGGATGAGAGAGGGAATGGGAAGTGTAGACCAATACCATAGTGACTGACCCTCCCAGGTTGTAGGAATTTGGAAGTGGCCATTGTTTGGTATAATTGTTGATTGTGAACATACCTCTAGGGAAAGCCAAGGAAACATGTTTCATCATATGTATGAAAATGTATTATATTACTGATACTATGATTTTCTTCTTTTGTGTGTGTGTGTGTGTGTGTGTGTGTACGTGTATGAGTGCATGCATGTGTGTGTGTGTGTGTGTGTACGTGTATGAGTGCATGCATGTGTGTGTGCCCATGCATTTTTGTGTGCGTGCATATGTGTATGTGGGCTATGTGTGTACGTATGCACATGCATGTGAGTGCATTCATGTATGCACTTGAAGATTTAATGGAAGGCTTATTTGCTGTGCTAATGACCTTGTATCATGGTGTTGTGGTTCCTAGAAATAGTTTTGCCAGTATCCCTTGACACTGGGGTCATTATCATCGGGTTGTAGGAAACATTGTCGTTTCTTCTTTTGTCAAATTCATCAACTTACATTGAAGTTTCAGTCAATCTTTATCCCAAGGTGGACGGCAATATGAGATGTACATCACAAACGTTCTTACTTTTTAGAACCCCGACAGTTACCTAAATTTTCATTACAAACCTCAGGGGTATTGTCTTTACAGATAAATTAAAATACTCTCACTATACTTTCCATTTTGCTTTTTGAGAAACATTATAAATTTATTATTTTTTACGAACCATACCTTGTGCAACCTGTCATTGGAAGTATCAGCTCTGATCACTGGCAATGGAAAGCTGCTGTTCAACACAACACAACAGCAGTCCTCAGTGATGCTTCTGTCCTGCGCACACTTACCTTTTGCAGTTATCGTGGTGCAGATTTCTTGTAGTTGCCATAACAATTTAAAACAAAAGTGTGTTCCAGTGCTTTGCAGGACATGATTCTGTGTCATGCAGGAACATGTATATGTGACAACTATGATATTCAAAGAAAATTAAACATTAAATTCAAGATTCTTTCTGAAATGCATTATGAGTTTCTGACAGCATTCTTGTGTGTGTGTGGATGGATGTGTGGATATGTTTGTGTGTGTGGATGTGTTTGTGGGTGTGGATTTACGCATGCACGTCATCTTGATATTGACTGAGTTATCTTTCCCTTTGTTTCCTTGGGAGTTTCTCTAAAGGCTGTCATGTGTTCCATATTGAAATATTATAAGTGAATGGTAAATAAATGTGTATATTGAGTATCATATTTGATTTGACATTTTGTATGCAGTAGCCTCAGGGTTAATCTTGGTAACTTGTCCCATCGCTCCGGAGTCCGGAGCCTCGGGGCCCACCCAAGCAGAGGTGCGCATTGTGCCTCAGTAGAATGTAGTGTTGCAGCAACCAAGGTACATAGAAGAGTATATTGTACCTCTTGTATCTTCCTTGGCAGCAACCTCTCTGTGACCCCCATCCCAGGTAAGTGGGAGGAACTAAAAAATCAAAGCAGTACTACGTAGCTACTCTGATATTCCATGGAATGCTTATTGCTTGCATGTCAGAGACCCATCACATCGTGTAGTAGGGTGCATGACTGAGGACATTGTCTCTGACTTACATTCATGGAGGCATTCCACACTTTTTCTAAATCTAATCCTAAACCCCGTAAACCTTGGTTTAGCTTAGCCAGTAAGTAGTCTCCAACAAATTTTCTTCATCTTCTATGCTTCACCCGGATGTCTCCACAGTTGTCTCATCCACATTGCTGAACTCTTCGCTCAGACCTTTGGACCAAAAAGTTGATGTTTTTTAAGAGACATGCTTTAGGAGGCTATATCATATATGTTGTCATTTTTCAGTGGCATTTGATCAGTCTGAGAAGTTAGCATTTTTTATAGCATACCTGGCAACCTGACATTATTTCCTGACTGACAGACTGACAGCTGATGGCAGCGAGCGAGGTGCGCACTGCGCAGTGAGTACCAGCGGCAGCGACCCGCGGGACGCAGCACGGGACGCGGTGACGGGCCGTGGCCCGTGGCAGTGCCTTGAGGCGGTGTACCTTGTGTGCGGCGTCATGGCTCCTGATCAGTTCAAGAATATAGATGTAAGTAATCACGTCCTTTGATCTCAAGTTTGGTGTGTCCTTTGGCTCCTGACATGTGGCTGGAGGTAGACAGAATGTATAAGTGGCTGTCGAGGTGGTGGCATTAACCGTACACACAATGGCAGTTCCTTCCCGTTGTGAGCCTCGGTGTCATCATTGATGGGGTCATTTGTTGTGCCACTTGTTCCACTCCACTGATGACACTTGCCTAGGCTGTGGTTGTTGTGAACACTGGAACTGTCCAAGGATGCTATACTGTCTTGTCTCCTTGGGATCAGCCCGTCTCGTGGTCCATGTCTTGGCGTGGCTGGGAACCCTGCTGGCCATTGTGGGCTGGGGCCATTGTTTACACTATCTGACGGGCGTTTAACACAGCAATGGAGGAGAACCCTGCTTAAAACTGCAGTTTAGTACATTACTCCTATTGACCAATACTCTCCTGACATAAGACCTCCCCAGTTAGTTCACAATCCTGGGCATTGATTACGTAACCTAACTTCAATGGGGGGGGGGGGTCGGGTTCGTCCCCCCCAGACCTCCTTTGGGCTAATATTCGCAGGAGTTGGCGGGCTCCAAAGGCCTTACAGCTTACTTTTTCTCTGTTATTTTCGGCTCATTATAATGTGCAGTAGCTAGTTATTCACTTGCGGAAACCAAAAATATAATACTTATTTTTATATAATAATTGCTAGGTTAGGTTTGGTTAAGGTTATGTTAGGCTTAGGGTAGGTTTGGGTTAGGTTTTGTCGAGTTATTTAGGTTTAAAAATTAATTTGATGGTGCGCGATTGCCCTTGCCAAATTTATTTACTTGTACAATGCCATGTATTGTATTGCCAATTGGCCGATTTTCTAAACATGGACTTGTCTAACCTAAGACTAACCATGGCTTTAGACCAGACATTTAAGCTTTTTAACCATTTTTCCAGGGGGTTTAGTCTCAGATTGGAATTGCTAGACACTCACTAACCTCTCCAACATCCAAGTCTAATGATATTATACCCCGGACAAATGTTTAAAGCACTGAAATGTCTGTCTAAAGCCATGGTTAGTCTTAGGTTAGCCCATGTCAATGTTTAAAAAATCGGCCAATTGCCTAGTTTGTATTTTGTTGTGTGGGGGACGTGCACGGGGCACTTTTGATAAGTACTACTGTAGATATTTGACAGGAAGGAAAAAATGGATAGAGATTGAGGACTAGAGGATGTCATTTATGGGTTAAGGCATAAATATAACTCTGCTTTATTTATTTCAGGAAGCTGTGAAGAAGCTGTGTGTTGAAGCTGTGAAAGTAGAAAAGGAACTGAAGGAAGCAGAAGGTGAAGCTTCTTTAAAGAAGAATTGTATAGTTACAACTCGATTACAAAATCAAGAACTTAAGGGAGAGATAGTCTATTTGGAAAGTCAGAAGTGCAAAGCTGATCATGATTATAAGACCTTCGAGGAAGATATTGCCTACTTAGTGCAAAGGCTTGGAGCACTTTCCACATGTTTAGTAACTTTACAGTTAGACAAAAAGTTCATCAAGAATTCTTCAACAAACAATGAAAATATTAAGGCAACTGTAGTACAACGCATGAAGGATTGGAAGCTATCAGTGGACAAAGGGTATGGGTGCACTGCAGAGGAAAAGACACTCGTTGCTGCTCAACAGAAAGTTTCCTCTCTCAAACACAAGCGTGATGCCCTGCTGAGAGTGCCAGAGAAAGTGTCTGTGCTGCAAAAAAGCTTGGATGATCATTTAATGAATAAAGAATTTCTGAAGAAGGAGGTTAGTATGGCAAGACATTATTTCATGAAAAATGTTCAATGGCAGTTTTGATCATTCAAGTAGACCCTGAAATGTACTATGTTGATTAACCCCTTCATGCCCAGATCTTTCCTTGGCTATAAAAAATTGTCTGTTGTTAGCCATGAAATTATGAAAAGTAACAGAATATACCAAATTAGTTAGTCGACAAGGATACTAAACAAGTCATTTCTATAAAATATTGCTTATAGTCACTAAAAATTGTCTAATGGCAGCCAAATTACAATGGAATTTATGCGCTGGGTCTCAAGGGGTTAAAAATGTATTAGCGTTGATCAATAAAACCACTTGCCTTGGATTAGGTGGCAATGCTGCAGGAATACCAGATGAAGAAAGAGCAGCCGCTGAGCCACATCAGGCAAGAGGTGCATGTGTATGAGCAGCGCAATCAGGATCACGCCTCTCGGCTCAAGAGGGAAATTGATGAGGTTCATATTTTTTTTTTTACATTTGTTTGAACTCCTCCTGTGATAGGTTTTGTTGTACTGTCTGTTTGTATCTCTGATTGTGCCTTGCATCATGCAGTGTTTGTCGTAGTTAGATGTGGTTTTCACATGTTTATCACCCCTAACATCTCAGAAGCATAAGAGTGAAGCTAGTGATGGTGATACAGGTTGAAGTTCCCAAACTCGGCAACCTCGGGACCAGCGCCGAGCCGAATAATGGAATTTTCCGACTTTTAAAACGTAGATATATTAAGGGGAAAAAAAGCAGGAAAATATGCAAAAAAGCATGAAGTACACAAAATAACAGTGTACACAACTCTACAGTCACAACACCACTGAACAATAACAACAAACAAATCGGTGGGAGAAACCAAGCGGCCTAGTGTGGTGGCACCTAGCGGCCGACCCGGCAACTACGCGCCGGGTTTTGGGTGTTCTGCCGTGTTTTGGAAAATCCGGAGCCATAGCCGAGTTTTGGGTGTTGCCGAGTCTTGGGATGCCGAGTTTGGGAACTTCAACCTGTAGTACGTATGAAGCATTGAACTATGTATACTGTTTAAGAGTGGTGAAGTATGCTGTTGACTTATCAGGGTAAACCCGTCCCATACAAATTTTTTTTTTTATGTGTGTATATATTTTATGTTTTTATGTGTATCAGTTATAAGACTCATGTTGGACTTACGAACCTTTTAAGTGAACGAACCTCAGGAACCTAATATGTTTGATCAGCAATGCCTTTGAAGCATTTTTCTCCACTTGCTAGGTAGGCTGCAGAACCCCTCGTGTTTGTACAAGTTTGCTCTCTTCAAAATTTGACTTTACTTTTGTTTGGAGCACTGGGATCCACCCACTCGTACACATCAGTGCATGAATGCTTGATGAATGGAGTGAACAGGAGCAATGGGATCACAATTAACCCCTTCACGTCCAGATATTTCCTTTGCTATAAAATAATCGTATGTTGTCAAGCCATAAAATTACGAAAAGTAACTGAATATACCAAATTAGCTGTGGTGGACAAGGATACTAAATAGGTCATATCTATAAAATATTGCTTATAACTAAAAATCACCTAATGGTAGCTAACTTACAATGGAAATTACGTGATGGGTTTCAAGGGGTTAATAGTACACGTTTCATAGAATAATAATTCATTTCATAGAATTGCTTTTGGCAGCATTTTAGGTTACATAATTTTGCATTACAAGTATTTCCCTTTAATCCTGTCACAATGACTATTGATCTGATCTCCTACACTGTTGTTTCAGGTTTCAGCCTACAATTCCTGGCTGAGTCTGGAGCTAAGCAGGGTTGAGGGAAAGGTCACACAACTCAGAGACCAGATGGAGGGATGATGAGGATATTTTGTAAGTACTTTTTTTCTTTCCTTTTTTTTTTTTTTTTTTTTATACACACACACACACACACACACACACACACACACACACACACACACACACACACACATTTTAAGCCTATAGCGCTAGTAGGCTATTTATCTTATGGAGGGACGTGATGGTTGGTCCTCCGCCCGTTGGTTGGCGCAGGCTGGATTTTTTTATAGTGACACCTGTGATGTTATAGCTGAAAGAACAGTAGTATTCATTTCAATTTGAGCAGAAGCAAATTATAAAGTACTGTTAATCCTTGTCTGATCTGATCCCACAATTATTGATGTCAGAAAATCCAGACAAAATATAGGAAATACATGTTATAGTGAAATATAAAAGATGTTAAATTTGAACCAATGCCAATTTTCACACTACTTGTGTAATAGTTGATTTGTTGGTGACAGTCCTTCATTGCTATAAGGATGGCTGCATAGTGTGTGTGTGTACAAGTGAGTAGTGTACATGGCAGTCCTTCATTGCTATAAGGATGGCTGCATAGTGTGTGTGTGTACAAGTGAGTAGTGTACATGGCAGTCCTTCATTGCTATAAGGGTGGCTGCATTTTGTGTGTGTACAAGTGAGTAGTGTATAGCTTAGTCTGAAGGGAGGGAGTATTTGAGTGAAGGAAAGGAGAGAAGAGAGGGAGGTAATATGGAAGAGAGGTGGGTCAAGAGAGACTTTTAAAAGAGAGGAAGAGGAGTTTTGAAAGGGAGAGGAAGAAGAGTTTAGGGAGAGAGATAAGTTTTAGGATGAAAAGGAGGGTGGTGCTAGAAAGGGAAACAGGGGGTAAAGGCCAGAAAGCTGTGTATTTTTAAAGCAAATATTACTGGGCGACATTCTTTGGATAGCCAGAAAGGTAAAGGCCTATCTGTTAAAATATAGTTTTTTTGAATACATCAACTTCACCCTTTTGCATGTTGTGTATAAATAAAGATCCTATGCAGTAATAAGAGTGCACTTCTGGATCTAACACACACAGATAAGATGAACCATTGTATCCAGGAAGGAATTTATGAACAAATATCTTGTCGCCCAGTAGCTTAAAATTGTTCTTACTGGGCGACAGTTTTCCATCACTGGGAGATATTTTGGTCGCCCAGTTATGATGTTAAAAAATGCACTGCCAGAAAAGGTCTACACGCCACACCCGAAGCGGTAAGCAGGCATTTAGTATAAAAAAGAAAGAAAAAAAAAAGGCCTTATTGGTTATGTATCATTTGAAGTTAATTTTGAGGATAGATTAACATAGTAAATATTGTGGCATGCTGATATGTACTGATAAAAACCCCTTCACGCCCAGGTCTTTCCTTTGATAATATATAATAGTCTGTTGTTAGCCATACAATTACGTACAAAAAAGTTACTAAATATACCAAATTAGTTAGTCGACAAGGATATTAAACAGGTCATATCTATTATATATTTCTTATGTTCAGTACAAATCGTCTAATGGTGGCCAAATTACAATGGAAATTACGCTCTGGGCCTCAAGGGGTTGATCCATCCACGCTGGCATATGCCGTATTTTATGGCATATACTACACACGGAATATTTAGCAAAAAAAGTACGGTATATATTTGTTTCACTTAAGATGGAGGGTGATTTTTATTTTATTTTTTAATCTTTTATGACAGAAGTATTTTTCACTATTTCTTGTATGCTGTAAAATACTATACCTACTCCTTTTCGACCCTGTTTGTTGACCCATTATACTTCTCATTCACTGTTTGTTGACCCATTATACTTCCCATTCACTGTTTGTTGACCCATTATACTTCTCATTCACTGTTTGTTGATCCATTATACTTCTCATTCACTGTTTGTTGATCCATTATACTTCTCATTCACTGTTTGTTGATCCATTATACTTCTCATTCACTGTTTGTTGATCCATTATACTTCTCATTCACTGTTTGTTGACCCATTATACTTCTCATTCACTGTTTGTTGACCCATTATACTTCTCATTCACTGTTTGTTGACCCATTATACTTCTCATTCACTGTTTGTTGACCCATTATACTTCCATTCACTGTTTGTTGACCCATTATACTTCTCATTCACTGTTTGTTGACCCATTATACTTCTCATTCACTTATTTTGTTGGACCCATTATACTTCTCATTCACTGTTTGTTGACCCATTATACTTCTCATTCACTGTTTGTTGACCCATTATACTTCTCATTCACTGTTTGTTGACCATTATACTTCCCATTCACTGTTTGTTGACCCATTATACTTCTCATTCACTGTTTGTTGACCCATTATACTTCTCATTCACTGTTTGTTGACCCATTATACTTCTCATTCACTGTTTGTTGACCCATTATACTTCCCATTCACTGTTTGTTGACCCATTATACTTCTCATTCACTGTTTGTTGACCCATTATACTTCTCATTCACTGTTTGTTGACCCATTATACTTCTCATTCACTGTTTGTTGACCCATTATACTTCTCATTCACTGTTTGTTGACCCATTATACTTCTCATTCACTGTTTGTTGACCCATTATACTTCTCATTCACTGTTTGTTGACCCATTATACTTCTCATTCACTGTTTGTTGACCCATTATACTTCCCATTCACTGTTTGTTGACCCATTATACTTCTCATTCACTGTTTGTTGACCCATTATACTTCTCATTCACTGTTGTTGACCCATTATACTTCTCATTCACTGTTTGTTGACCATTATACTTCTCATTCACTGTTTGTTGACCCATTATACTTCTCATTCACTGTTTGTTGACCCATTATACTTCTCATTCACTGTTTGTTGACCCATTATACTTCTCATTCACTGTTTGTTGACCCATTATACTTCCATTCACTGTTTGTTGACCCATTATACTTCTCATTCACTGTTTGTTGACCCATTATACTTCTCATTCACTGTTTGTTGACCCATTATACTTCTCATTCACTGTTTGTTGACCCATTATACTTCTCATTCACTGTTTGTTGACCCATTATACTTCCATTCCATGTTTGTTGACCCATTATACTTCTCATTCACTGTTTGTTGACCCATTATACTTCTCATTCACTGTTTGTTGACCCATTATACTTCTCATTCACTGTTTGTTGACCCATTATACTTCCCATTCACTGTTTGTTGACCCATTATACTTCTCATTCACTGTTTGTTGACCCATTATACTTCTCATTCACTGTTTGTTGACCCATTATACTTCTCATTCACTGTTTGTTGACCCATTATACTTCTCATTCACTGTTTGTTGACCCATTATACTTCTCATTCACTGTTTGTTGACCCATTATACTTCCATTCACTGTTTGTTGACCCATTATACTTCCATTCACTGTTTGTTGACCCATTATACTTCTCATTCACTGTTTGTTGACCCATTATACTTCTCATTCACTGTTTGTTGACCCATTATACTTCTCATTCACTGTTTGTTGACCCATTATACTTCCATTCACTGTTTGTTGACCCATTATACTTCCATTCACTGTTTGTTGACCCATTATACTTCTCATTCACGTTGTTGACCCATTATACTTCTCATTCACTGTTTGTTGACCCATTATACTTCTCATTCACTGTTTGTTGACCCATTATACTTCTCATTCACTGTTTGTTGACCCATTATACTTCTCATTCACTGTTTGTTGACCCATTATACTTCTCATTCACTGTTTGTTGACCCATTATACTTCCCATTCACTGTTGACCCATTATACTTCTCATTCACTGTTTGTTGACCCATTATACTTCTCATTCACTGTTTGTTGGCCCATTCTACTTCTCATTCACTCTCAGGCAATACTATTTCCTGATACTCATGGTCATTACCATAGGTGGGCGTTATCGCGATAACGATATCGGGTTATCGGTTATCCGATACATTTTTTTCTCGCGTTATTGATTCATCGGTATCGCCGATACTTTTGGTTCCAAACTAGCGATAATCGATAATTAAATTTTTTGGTTCCCGTTTAGGCTGTGCAAAAGACATTTTTAGTAGTTTAAACTTTCAAATGTAGTTATTTTACTTAAAAACAGTACTTTTCATTAGTGAAGAGACAGGATAAACATTGAATTTAGAAGATATTAGTGTGCAAAAGGTAAATGAAGGGTTTTCTAACAGTTTACTGAGAGCATTTAAGATTTTTTATTTAAAATATCAATATCGTTATCGCTAGTATCGGAATTTTGGATTTATCTTTTTATCGGTTATTGCCTTACCGGGCGATAAATTTATCGCCAGTTATCGATTATCGCCGATAAGGTTATCGTTATCGATTTATCGGTTATCGTGATAAATTTTTTCTTTATCGCGCCCACCTATGGTCATTACCCTCCAGTAAAACCTTACCTCTGCTCTCTGTTCGGTTTTTTCCTTGGTCTCAAGTGTCTTAATCTTTGTTACACATGCCCATCACTCTTCAGTATAACAGTGCACTCTCTTCCTGTGTTTTCCCAATTTCTTTCAATTCTTACAATTTTTCATCGGTCTCTCTCTCTCTCTCATATGCATCACTTTCCATGCTTCCAGGCTTGTACAGGACTGAATGACGACACAACAACAAACCTTTTCTGATATATATTTCTTTAATCTGATCACATACACGGTAGGCTTTCTCTGTATGGACATAAAAAGTCACTTTTTTTTCCTTTTCAGATTTTATCATTACCATCAACTTCACCCTCTCGCTTATACTTAAAAATCTTGATAAGTGCTTTTAATGATTGCTTTGCAGTGGTAATATCACAACTAAGGAGATAAAACTGTCACAAAGTTGCAATCTCGCACTAATACAAAACCTGACTACAATTATTTAGGAGATAAGCCTGCCATTTAGAGTCAGGGTTGCCGGAAAGCTGCTTGGCTGTAAAAAATGTTACCTAGGCCATGAAAAATTAGCCAATGCTTTTGGACATTGTTAATTTTTGCTTGTAATATTATTATTATTATTCTCAACCCTTGACTCTTCTCATCTTTGCCTTCAATTATATTATAGTACAATACAAATTTCATTATTGATTCCTTGAATAATAGTTTTTTAAATATTTGGCCGCAAAAATTGGGAATTTGTCCGTAAAGTTTGTCTCCAATCCGGCAACCCTGTTTAGAAATGCCTTTTTTTTTTTTTTTTTTTTTTTTTAAAGTAGATAGCCTAGCACTGTGGACATTCTGTTATAACTCCTAAGTAAAATAGAAATAATGAGGGCATTGTAAAGGTTTTTTTCCCCGTGCTACTGACGACCAACTTCACTGTTTTAGTAATCTGTGAGTGGCTGGGGGGGGGGGGGGGGGGACTGACTATAGGCTGATTATGGCACAAGAATGGGAGAGCAGGTGGAAGGAATTTTGAATTTTTTGTTCCTTCTGGGTCAAGGAATGACTGGGAGACAAGGAGGTTTGTAGATAGCAGCTTTAAGGCCCGCCTACACTATCAGTGGGCACCTGTGGTTTTGGAGCACGGTAACAGCGAGTACCTGGAAAATGATAGTGTAGACGCAAACAACTGAAGCACCATCCCTGACCGAGGCAGTTCATGAGCGAGCTATATACGTATTCGGGCGTGGCCGCGTGTGAGCTACATCCCAGCAGTGTTACCAGATGCACAGAAACGTCTGCGTTGAACTAGACAGTTAATCTCCATGCCAGACGTTCCGGTGTATGGGTTATACAGTGTGAAATTAGTAGAACATTGATAGTTATGGAGCATACGGTCTGCAAATCCCTGGGATGTACCTGGTACGTATGTATGATGTATCGTAGTATTCCACTGGGTTGATAATGGCCCATGTTATCTGACACAACTGCACGCCAGTACCTATCGCTCAACCAACACGGGCAGCAGCTACCCGCACACTGGATAGGGGAGAACGTAGGGGACTCGGTACAGTGTGAACTGCTGGTCGGTGGTCTCTGCCATCTTTCACCACCATCCCTCAAAACTGCTGAGTTGCGTGCTCGAGCACCATAGGTGGCCACTGATAGTGTAGACGGGCCTTTAGAGGGAAGATAGTCACCAGAGATCACGGTAGCAATCTTTATGTAGAGATGGGTGGTGTGGTTGAAATGTTCCATACATAAGTATGGCAACATGTACCTAAAGCAAAGTTAAAACCCAGCTAAAAGGGTATGGACAGGTAGCCCTATTTATACCACGTACAAAGCTACTCTCTTATTTCAGCTAGTTTTTACTGAAGCCGAGGAAATGTCGATTGTAAAAATCTAAAATCATCTAAAATCATTCGAACTTCAACAGAAGTTCGAATTATCCGGGACTTACTAGTGCGAGTCCGACTTCTCCCATGCAGTGTGGGCCGCAGCTGCCCAGCGTGGCCAGATATACGATAAGTATCGTATAAATACGATGGTTTTGGCGAGTATGAGTAATACAATCTGTGCTGTTTTGGCATGTTTGAGCGAGTTCTTATTGTATGGAGGTGCTAGAGGTAACCATCGGATAGTTTAGACTTTTGGCTAATTCGACCCAGGTCTCTCCCCAATTAGTTCAAATTAGAGAGGGTTTACTGAATGCCACGATTAGGTAAAAACAAACTGGGTAAATGCATCATGCTATTATTGAGTTTGAAAAAAAACCTATCATGGTGTTGCCAACAAGTATCCCTGTGACTTGTATTTGTGTTTGCATGCTGCTGATGCTCTGATCCAGATGACGGTTGATAAATGGGGCTTCCCACAGGTTGATCTTTGATGCGGTAATGGCACAGTTCCTGCCTTCTCTCTGCTACATTCCATAACTTCATCATTTCATGGCTAATTTATATATAAAACGCAAAGGTAAAGATCAATAAAATCAATGGTAAGAAAACATTACCTCAAACATAAATAAAATCAATGGTAAGAAAACATTACCTCAGATCAATAAAATCAATGGTAAGAAAACATTACCTCAAACATAAATAAAATCAATGGTAAGAAAACATTACCTCAGATCAATAAAATCAATGGTAAGAAAACATTACCTCAAACATAAATAAAATCAATGGCAGGAAAACATTACCTCAGATAAATAAAATCAATGGTAGGAAAACATTACCTCAGATAAATAAAATCAATGGTAGGAAAACATTACCTCAGATAAATAAAATCAATGGTAGGAAAACATTACCTCAGATAAATAAAATCAATGGCAGGAAAACATTACCTCAGATAAATAAAATCAATGGTAGGAAAACATTACCTCAACACAATACAATTTGATTTAGAAAAGGTAATGCAAATAATATAATTCAAATTATTTAGTAGATTTTTTTTTATTTACTTTTTTTCAGTAACTTGCTAGCCTTCACTAGTCCATCTGGGGCTTCTCATAAGTTATCAACGAACCCTTACAGCCAGAGAGAAGCACAAGACACCACAGGTACCTTCTTTGCATCCCAAGCCTATTCCTGGTAATGTCACTTGTGGTGATATCCTATAACTTAATTTATCACAGTAGAATATGATCACAGGTGACACTACTAGTAAAAGTTCTGGACTGAAGTGACATCAGTAAACACTTGTTGAAGGCTACTGGTGGTTTGCACGGTGTGGCCATTTCAACATAACTGGGATTCAATTTAGATTCTAATAATGTGGTTGTACATTCATTCTCAGAGTTTCATTATATCTACTATACTGAATATGCATTTTTGTATCTGTTCATCTTCCATTATGGTTGTGAGTTTACAGATGAATGACAGACCACAAATACTCGTATAATACTATATTCCTTAATAACAAAATGCAAAGTTACTTTGGTATCAAGGACAATGATGCATGATATGGGTGTGTAATATATAAATGGACAACGAAAAGGAACAGGTGCAGATAAACTTCGCTGAATGTAAAATGAAAGAACACTTAACAGACTGTCAGAAAAAAATATTTGTTTCTACAAAAGTTGAAAGGAGAAAATAAATTTACTTATTTAATAACAATAGAAACTATAAAAAAATGGCAACTTCTTCAAATGACAGAATGAAAACTGACCCTACTTAGACATTTAACCTTTCAACTTCTGTATTTCATCCCTGTGACATTCTGGTAGCTTCTCATAAGATTGAGACATGGCTTCTTCATATTGTATATACACACACTCATGCACATACACACACAGTATAACTCATTTCCCATATATCACAACTTAATAAATACAACTAAGTAAACACACACACACACACACACACCGGAGCTGGGTACTTCTACAATAACTTCCACAATTGTGAAAGTGTAATTTTGTGAAAAGTTTGTCTGCAGCAAATTTTGTGATAGTTTCATCAAGTTTTGTGATTGCAAAAGCGATAGAAGGAGTGCAAACCTGTTCCACAAACGTCCACGTTGCTGGCCCAGCACTTATGTGTGAACGAGTCACTGAAAGGGTTGGGCCATGCCATGGTGGTGCCTGCGCGGACTCACCAGCCCGTCTCCTGTGAGTTCCGGTAAATCACTCGGCAGTATACTTACATACATACCATTCCTTGTGAATTGACTTGACATTTTTTTCACCTTGTGAACACTCATGACTCAGTCAGAGTGAACTGTTCTGTGCACTGCTGGTGCCCCATGTGTCTAGGTGAAGGACGTATATATGAAATAACAACCCTTCAGTAACTCGCCTCCGTTTACTCTCGTTTTTGCAGTGAAAAACTAAAAACGGTCTAGTATGACAAGTACTGATGTAATTCAAGGTATATATTTTATGATAAATATAATTTCATATATTGCTTTCAGCACTACTAACAATTTCCATAATTCATAAACCTGTTGTTAGTCAGAAACTCTTGTTAATTAAAATAAAATAGTAGAGGATCAACAGTTTAAGTAGAGATGGTTTAGAACCTCTTGATTATGAAAACTATCCTTAACGTCATGCAATAGTCTAGTTACCGGTATCCAGAAGAGAATTACACACGCCATGGTACTGAGAGTAGTGCACATGGCTTGAGAATGTATGGCTGCACAAGATAATCGTGTAAGGTTGTGTTGAGTTACAAAAGCAAATTTTCATTTAAGAATTATACAAATGGGTTGTCTTTGCTAAGCTTTTGAAGCTTAGGTAAGAAAAGCATATTTCAATAACTTTTATAAATTTGTGGCACCGGAAGGAACTGCAAATATGCATTAGCAGAATTTGACTGAATTTGCAATGCCCAGCTCTGACACACACACACACACACACACACGCACTCAAGCACTTTAATTAAATTTAACAATTAACAAATCTGGAATCTCAGAAGATTATATCATCTGAATATAGTAAAGATTTCCAATAGATATTATTAACATAAGAAATTCGTATCCATCCTATGTTTGCTGAGGTCATACCTGAGGAAGGTTCGGGGGGATACAGTCCACATAATTGGCTGGAAATTGTCCCCACTTTCCATTGCACTGTCCATACAACCACTGGTCATTGAGGCGGCCTGTCACGTGTACGGAGTCCCCTTCCTGGAAGAATGAAATGATGGGTGCAGTCATTAATATCACTTATCCAGTAAGTTTTACATCTTTTTTGGAAAAAAAAACTTCAAACAATATTCAGACAAATTGGTTACCCTGGTATAAGAAATGATCACTGTAAAGGAAATGGCTAAACTTATTGGATGTTTTGTTGACACTGTTGAGTCACGTGTATCCTGACTGCTGCCGGAGACCCTAAACTCGGCGCAATTACATCCCATAATCCTTGCCATGGAACATCAAAGAGGACCTCCAATGGTAATAACATGATATCAAGATGATAACTATCCTTTGAGGTGAAGTGACCAAAAGTACATTCGTGTCAACCGGCCAGCTGAAGTCTATGCACCCTGTCATTTTGATAAACTTGGGCGACTGTGCACTGCTGTACATAGAAGGGCCTCGGCCTGCCATCGAGCTGCAGTAAAACTACTGCACTGCTCAGGTTGCACAGGATAGCCAAGAGGATGGAATTTACACAGATATCAACAGTAGATGGATATAACATGAGATATCAAGTAGATGGATGTACTTTTCAGAGGTTTTCAAGGCAAATAGGTGCTTCGGTCAGGAAGCTTGAACTGGTATAACTTGTGGATAAAAGTGAAAAACACCAAGACAAGGTTATGGTCTGAGGTATTTTCAGTGGCAGTAAAGTTACTTTGGTCAACACTTCCTTGAAAAATAGTAATTATGCATGCTTGTAATTAATTATTTGCAGGTGAACAAAATTAAATGGTGAATTTTCTTATCACACACACACACACACACACACAAGCTACCGTCATGAAATGATCTTTTAAGGGATTACAGTACTTACTTACACCAGACTGAGTATCAATAATACTGAATAAAAACTTATTGCACCCTGGAAAAATAAACAATTATGATTATGTTAACCCCTTCACACCCAGATCTTTCCTTTGCTATAAGAAATTGTATGTTGTTGACCCATAAAATAAAAAAAAGTAACTAAATATACCAAATTAGCTAGTGGACAAGGATACTAAACAGGTCATATCTATAAAACATTGCTTATATTCATTACAAATCGTCTAATGGTACCCAAATTACAATGGAAATTAAGTGATGGGCCTCAAGGGGTTAAAATCATCTGGGGTGGGTTGGTTAACTGATTGCTGCTTTGAAACATACATGCACTGTGAGATCCTCCGTAGCTTCTGCCAGGAAAGTGTACAGGACGGTCGCCGTGTGGGTGACGGCCGTGTTCGCTTCACGTGCAGCAGGTTGCGGGGAAGCCTTAGATTTAGTTGAGCCTGATGTGTCAGTTGGGGCGGAGTGACTAGTTTGTATCTGCTCACCGGCAAGAGGCACCACAATCTGAAAATACACGTGGCAACTAATTTAATTAAGAAAATACATACCTTCTGCTTATTTAGAGAAAAATAGAAACTCGCCAAGCTGCCTATAATTTTTGGATTATTGCCTATTTGGATGTAGTTGAGTATTGAGAATAAGATGATGCAACAAGGTCATTGTCGCTTGTACCCAATATATAGTCACCTTGAAATCGGTCCAGCCTGGAGATATTTATGGTCCCCTCTCGTGATAGGGACTCCAAGGCTGGTTTTGGGTAAATAATCATGATTTTGATAAAGATTTTGAGTTCATGGAGTGTTGGTGTGTGAAGTGCTTGTCATGTAGTATGAGTAGCAAGAGGAGTCTGCTTTAGAAGGCAGCAAACAGCTACTCTCTTATGTAACCGAGACATTACGAGATACAGTCTGAGAGGACGTAGAGTGTGTAAGTGACAAGCCTGCAGCAACCCCCCCATAAGTACCTCCCTGGGGGTATTTACCATGGCGGCACCTGACTGCTACTTACTCCCTTTGAACCTGTAACCCTATGAGTCCAAGAGTCATTGGAAAGATTTAGTGAAGTACATACAACCAATTTATAATAATTATTTTTTAAATTAATTTACTATTTTCCTCAAAAGGCATTCAATCTTATTCATGACAGCCTTGAGACTGACCTTAATGAAGCACTGTGGGAACATTCCCTCCTTGGGGCCGCACCGTCCAAACAGCCACTCGTCACTCACCCGGTACAACAGCTGCACCGCGTCGCCCGGCTAGACAACAACAGGGAAGGAAGGCCAATAAAAGTCTATTTCACATCTTGTTCACTAACTGACTTTTCCAATCAGATTTTTTTCAATATTGTACATCAGGATAAGTACATCAGCAGTACATTGAAAATGTAATTCTGTTTATCAGTGTAGAAATTTATTTAGCAGAAATTTATATTGGCAGAACTTCTTCATGCGCCAATTACTCCCAAATTAGCAAATTTATCTACTGTAATAAACTTAGTTGAAACATCAAAAATGGAGTTTGTTTAAACAATGCCAAATTCTAATTTAATAGTAATTTTGATAAATGAATGCATAATTTTACTTCCAAGTGGATAATTTCAGTGTGGAAATACTTCCTGCCTGTGTTGATCAGATGGTTTACTGTAATCAATCCCTGATCTTCTCAAAGGCTTACTTACCTTTAAAGACAGATCATCCGACTGTGAGCCAACAAAGTCAAAATCTGCGATGCCATGTGGTCTATCGTGATCCTCTTCCTGTAATGAAACATAAATTTCTTATCAGGCATTTCTTAGGTGAACACAAAAAGATCATGAAGTGCAAACTAGGGCAGCATATTGCATTCCTCTATACCATACAGTAAGATTCAGGATAATATTTACTTCAGCTTCTGGTCGTGGGGGGAGTGGTGGCGGCTCCTCCGGGATGGTCTGCTCGATGATGTGGGGGGCACTGGCGTCCCACGTGGCTGGTGGCTTAGCAGTGTAGCCTTTCAGTGCAGCACCCCAGTCTATGGTATCCAGCTGACCCATCTGAGAACCTATGACACTATCCCCTGCTCTTTCCACTTGAAGGCTGGATACTGGAGCTTTTGGACGTATTATAGTGGGCTTACATGCACTCTTATATTCCGGCTTGGCAGTGCTGCTTTGTGAGTCATGTTTCACCACTGAATTAAGCGGTGTAGTTATCGGCCTGGAGGTCACAGTTACGGTGCTGTTCTGAAGTTGTTGATTTTGAATATTATATTTACTTGCTCTGCTTGCTAATGTATCAAAAGGATCCTGAGTTTCCCGTAGAGTTGAGAAATTTTGAGTGGCAGAGATTGGAGGAGTCGACATGTTTGAGTAAAATGATGAAACTCCTACTTTTTTAGGTACTGAGTAAATATGATTATCTTGTATGGAGCCAAAAGGATCAAAGCTATCGTCAAATCCCGAGCTTTGGTTACCCGTTGATGATTCACTGCCAAAACTGTTCACACTCAGACCATCGCTGCCAGACCGAGTGGCAGGTGAGCCCGGCGGGGAGGACAGGTCTATGAGGGACGCCTCGGACACGGGCGTGGCGGGGGCCGAGGTGGAACTGTGGCCGTGTGGCTGTCTGGAACGTGATGAAGGCGGACCACGAAGCTTACCAATGATGCTGCCCATCCCACTTCTTGAAGAGTTGGAATGGTCATGCTGCTGGCGAGACTTCTGTTCGGAAAGAAATGCATACATGTATCATATATGTGATTTATACTTGACTGTGCTTATCATATGCTGTGTCTGAAATATATGTGAATTTCTGAATGTCCAATGAAATTTTCCTACAAAATTGTGGTATACAGCAGTTTCTTTTGCTTACCGTTGCATTACATTTCTACACGTAACAGTGCAACATTCAACATGTCATGATGATGTGATACACCCATGAGTGGATACAGGGCCATAAGTGTAATGTTTTGCTTGTGTTTAATTATAACAACTAGTTTGCTTTTCATTCTTTTTAATAGCAATGTAACTGTAAACTTTTCAATGGTTTATTAATTGTTCCTAGATTATATCTACATAAGAAAATGGAAAATAAACAGGCTTTTAGTAACGTCTTCAGTAAAAAAAATGTACACCACTGACCACTTCACAGTTATCATATGTATTATATAGGGATATGTATTATATATAATTTTTTTTTATGTATTATACAAGGATAGACATACATACAAAAATAATGCATAATCTACAGTGTCACTAGAACATGAAAAAAAACCCTCACATTTTATCTCTGCTACAGTTACGAAGTCCAAAAATGAAGCTTATGAAAAAGACAATCCTATAGTCTGACTGACCGTGTAGCTTGTACGGACTTGTAAAGGAATGGTAAAAAGTACTACTGACTGTGTAGCTTGTACGGACTTGTAAAGGAATGGTAAAAAGTACTACTGACCGTGTAGCTTGTACGGACTTGTAAAGGAATGGTAAAAAGTACTACTGACCGTGTAGCTTGTACGGACTTGTAAAGGAATGGTAAAAAGTACTACTGACCGTGTAGCTTGTATGGACTTGTAAAGGAATGGTAAAAAGTACTACTGACCGTGTAGCTTGTACGGACTTGTAAAGGAATGGTAAAAAGGACTACTGACCGTGTAGCTTGTACGGACTTGTAAAGGAATGGTAAAAAGGACTACTGACCGTGTAGCTTGTACGGACTTGTAAAGGAATGGTAAAAAGTACTACTGACCGTGTAGCTTGTACGGACTTGTAAAGGAATGGTAAAAAGTACTACTGACCGTGTAGCTTGTACGGACTTGTAAAGGAATGGTAAAAAGTACTGTTGAATAATACTAACCTGTGTTGGAATGACTTTGGGTGGGGGAGGCCTTGGAGGGGGGGTCTTTTTCTGCATGCCGTTGTGGAGGGGCAGCGACGCAGACCTTGGCAGGCCATTTTGAGACGGCCGCGGGGACGGCATTTTGGTCTTGGTTCTGCAATTGTATATGTTTTCCTCCTCCTGTTGGTCTATGATGAGCAGGTCGTCATTCCTGTAGTACATTTGATTTTTTGAATTATGAATGATCTTTAAATGATTACAAAAAATAAAAATACAAAGTTAAAATACGAGTGATTTCCCTTCTACGTACTTTCCCCAACTTCTCGTCTACGCATAACCACCGCCTTTCCATCAGTAGAGAACATGTGTTGAAATAGATTGCCTTTATAAGATTGCCATCTAGAAGCTGTGGAAATGACATGCACAGGAATGTGGGTTCTTCAAAAGTTCATGGAAATGCATATTATAAAAAAGACCAGGTATGGATTTCAAATTGCTTTTGCAAAAAATAAATTCTTGCTAATATGTGACAGTATATCTGAACAAGATCTGATTTGGACTTTAGGAAGAAGACATCAGTTTGAAAACAGTTCCAACCTGAATTATGCTAATATTGAGGCAAGGAAAATGTCAAAATCTTGGTGAAGCCTGGGTGGAAAAAAAAGTGAAATCATTGATGCTTTACGAAAAGCTTACAGGACAATGGTGCTAAGAAGTCAGCCGTTTACAAATGTATACCTCGGTACACAACTCAGACTATTGTAGCTGAAGAAACTCTGCTCAAAGGCTGCCAAAACTGTTGCACCCACACCAGCTGCCGATGAAAGCTAGTGTTTCGATGCAATTTCAAGAAAGTGGGATTAGGATCTAAATTTTTTTTTTTCATCAATATTATAACAGATGTAAAATGGCTTTACCAGTAACACCCTGAATACTATAAAAAAAAAAAAAAACCAGCTACCAAGAGGTGGAGGTAGTCTAGTCAAACTAAAAGTAAACAGGTCAAGAGCCTAGGTCATGACAGCAGTTTTTAGGGATGCTCAAGGCATTTTCCTAGTTGACTTTCCGAGGGGCAAAAGATAACGTCTGCTTATTAGGAGTGTTCTGAGAAAGTTAGCCGAAGCTTTAGCCGAACAATGCCTGGGAAAACTTCATCAGTCCTTCTCTACCACAACACTGCTACCGCTCTGTCGCTGACCACCGCTAGAACCTGTACACCACAAACTTACTTACAGGAGAACCTCATTTAACCGGCATTCAAAACAACGGCAGCCTCAAAACAACGGCACTAATCCACCCAGGTTTTTTTTTCTTTTCTTCACCCCTCTTTTTCCTTTTATTCTCTTACTGTCTTCTTTATAGGGACTGCCAACTAAGCGGCCTTTGTGTTACCCATTTTTGTTGTGCCCTTGGCCAGTTCCTTGTGATGAAAAAAAAAAAAAAAAAAAAAAAAAAAAAAAAGGGATTTTGGGGGATTCCATAAGAGTAACTCTCAAAACAACGGCAAAATGAGTTATCCGGCATGCGCTGCCCCCCCCGAGGGTGCCGGATAAATGAGGTTTTCCTGTACTTAACTTACTTACAGACATCGTATATTATTATTTTCTAAAGAGGATTGACATACATACAAACGACAATAGATAGATATAATGATATACCAAATTATTCAAAGGTTACATAGGCACAAAAATATTGAGAATAACCAGTCAGTTATTGCCAAAACTTGCATCATCAAGCAGATATTGCTCGTATAACCAAATAGGGTGCAAATTCATCAATCTCTTATCATAGTTCTCGTATAACATGAGTATACTGTATGTGCTTTCAATAATAAATCGCCTTGAATTATAAATCCTGACCCATTTTCTTCTTTAACTGTCACTGTTTACATATAGACTCTTAACCCCTTGAGGCCCAGAACGTAATTTCCATTGTAATATGACTACTATTAGACAATTTTTAGTGAATATAAGCAATGTTTTATAGATATGACCTGTTTAGTATCCTTGTCGACTAACTAATTTGGTATATTAAGTTATTTTTCGTTATTTTATGGCTAACAACATACAATTTTTTATAGCCAAGGAAAGATCTGGGCGTGAAGGGGTTAAGTACATTAATTTGTTTCCGAGACATGGCACTCTTTCACATTGAACTCTTTATCTTGTAAACCTGGCTTGTATAAGTTTTTCACATCAATATTATAGTCATAATTTTTGTATCATCTGCAACATTTTAATGTGGCAACTCTGTCCATCAGGCAATTTAATTACTTTGATCAAAAGCATAACTTGGGCTAAGACTGACTCCTAGGGCAAACTACCTGTCTCATTTCTCCACCAAATAACTTGATAGATATCTCTATAGGTGTGTATGGATCTATAACTACAGGAACTACCTCGTGTAGGTCTCACGGCCTCTTGTAGCTTCCTTATTTTCTTATGTTCTTATGTATGTGTGGCATGTATGGTGCAATGCATCTATGTACAGGGCTGACCTAAGTTTGTCTAGTTTTGTTTCTAAACCTGCTTCTATCTCTTTCCAAAGCACTTTTAAAATCATGAATATTCCTTGATGGCCAAATGCTAAAAACTAAATTATGAAAAAAGTCCCCTTAACCATCACCCGCAAACATTAAACATTGAGTTCTGAAAAAAAATGTAGCCAATTTACTTCCATAGGTATCTAGATACTTATGTGCTGAAGCATAAATCACAGGAATATGAGGAAGGTGAAAAAACAGTCAGTGTTCCACGGGCTACCATTAAAAGAGATGAAAGGGTGAAGTGATTTAGTGATGTGGACAGAATAGAGTGAAAGTAAGTATAGTCTTTCCAATGTATCAAGTCACTTTAGTCACTTTAATTTCTACCCATTACCATTATAATTATAATTACAGTATATACATACCTACTCTCCCCCTACGGTGAGCGAACAATACCTCACAAGGGGGTGGGGGGGATAAAATGACCACTCTACTAATAATCGAGAGGGTGGTTGGTGGATAATTTCCCCAAGTGACTTAATAAAATGGAAAGCCTATAGTACATCAAGACTACAGGGGAGAGAGGGAGGCATGCAGTTAGTAAGTTCAGGAGACCAATAACCATCAAAACTGCAATGGAACATAGTATTACGAGACAGTGCCAGACAGGACAAGAAAGTTGTCGATATTAATAGCTCTTCACTCTACCCTGTTTAGAAGTGCTGTGAGTGGAGCCCCAACCCCATACAGGTGAACTCCATACATCAGTGGACAAGGTCCTTGTTTAGAGTCGCCATCTGAGAGGAGGAGAATTGACGGAAACGAATAAAAACACCCAACTTTATAAAAAGTGACTTATAACTTATAACTGACTCAGTACTTGGTACTCGGGCACCAATGTATCAACTCCAAACACCAATTCATCTCAAACGCTCAGCTTATAACAATTTTCTAAGTGAATAATCTATCTAAATAATGCTGAAATCAATTTGATCGTGGCTGATGCATTACTATTATACTATATATATATATATATATATATATATATATATATATAATATATATATATATATATATATTATATATATATATATAATATATATATTTTCACAGTATACTCGCGTTATACGAGCATTTGATGTTACGATATTCATGAATTTGAAACCTCCGCATAACGAGCAAATTCCATTCGCTATGAGTTTTTGGCATTTTTGTAATCTTATTGATATGTACGCCTACCCATGTTAGAAAGGGAAACAAAGGGGTGTAGATGTATGAGTATTGAGTGCATGTATTAGAGTCTACGTAAACAAGGGTCAGTGACGTGTAATAATCTGGAAATATCAAATATTAAGTCTGTGGAGGTGACGTCTTTATTAGAAAGAAAAGATGGTATCTCTACACTACCTCATTTAAGTCATTTTGTACCACAAACTGTCCAAGTCAGAGAGAGAAATGAGGCACCTTTCTCTCCCTATGTCCCCCGCACTGCACATCAAAGCTATATGGTACATTCCTATGACTAATGTATGTATTGTTGTAATTACCTGCTTTAATGTATGTATTGTTGTAATTACCTGCTTTAATGTATGTATTGTTGTAATTACCTGCTTTAATGTATGTATTGTTGTAATTACCTGCTTTAATGTATGTATTGTTGTAATTACCTGCTTTAATGTATGTATTGTTGTAATTACCTGCTTTAATGTTATGTATTGTTGTAATTACCTGCTTTAATGTATGTATTGTTGTAATTACCTGCTTTAATGTATGTATTGTTGTAATTACCTGCTTGTTTTCTATTACTTTCTGCCACATAACCTTTCTCCTAATTGTAACATATTTACAGCACCAGAAATTTTCCCATAAGGCCTCTTGAGACTGGCCACTACCTCCCCCCCCTCTCTTTTTACATGGAGACATACTTTAACTTTTGAAAGAAACTTGAAATTAAGGTGATAATGGTGAGTAACGCCAAAGTTCTCATTGCCAAATTTCGTCATTACTCTTACTCTCTTCACTACTCTTTGTTATTACTTCTTCTCTTCAATATTCTTCTTCTAGCCGGAGACATTGAGAGCAACCCTGAACCCACCTACAAATACAAATATCCTGCATGCTCCAAACCCATCACCTCTAGCTGACAGACAAGGGGTTCAGTTCTATGCCACTCATGCAAGAGCTGGACCTACTTCCAGCCACAGTGCACTCTAGGTTAACCCCTTCACGCCCAGATCTTTCCTTTGCTATAAAAAATTGTATGATGTCGAGCCATAAAATACGAAAAGTAACTTAAAATACCAAATTAGTTAGTCGACAAGGATACTAAACAGGTCATATCTATTAAATATTGCTTATATTCACTAAAAAATACGTCTAATGATGGCCAAAATACAATGGAAATTACGTTCTGGGCCTCAAGGGGTTAAATACATGATGGTTGTGTGGTCTCCGAACAAGAAAAAGGATACAGAGAGAGAATCGAAAGTATTAAAACACACAAATCGTTCCCAGTCCAGCCGACTTTGCCATAAAAGGAGAGATTAGACATATTGAGTTTACCTACATTGGAGGAAAGCTGAAAAAGAGGAGACTTGATATTTTTTTTAAACAATGATGGGAATGGATGGATTGATTTAATGCCAAAAAGGTGAATGTGCCAGACATCAGAGGTCATATGGCACGATGGGAATGGAAAGAATTAACAGGGATGACCAGGGATGACCTATAGGGTGCAGGAGCCACACAAGGGACACAGATACAGTGAAGAAAAGATGCATAAAAGGATGTTAGGAAATACAGTTTTCAGCACAGACGTATTGATGGGAGGAATTGTGCAGTCTAAGATTAGTTTCTACTTTTTTTTAATCTTTTATTTGACATCACAAAGGACTGGCCAAGGACACAACAAAAATGGGTAACACAAAGCCCGCGTAGTTGCCAGTCCCTATAAAGAAGACGGTAAGAGAATAAAAAAAGGGGGTGGGCCAATTTAGTTTCTACCTATGAGAGCACTGTCTGTAGTCTAGTGTGTGCGTACATACTTGACAACAAATGGTAGAAGGCACAACATCATAACCACCTACAAAAATACCCACTCACCACAAATAAATTCTTAGGTGCAAAAGAAAGACATGGAAAGACAATTGTTAGTTCTAATTAAATCATTCACATAAAATATTTCATATCATCTATAACATGTAAGTCCTGACACAGCAGTCTTTGCCTGAACTCAAGTAAATCATGTAGCTAATGTGCACTCCTTTATCACTTTTCCTCTTGCTTGTACAGTAAAACCTCTCGTATTCGGACCCACATTATTCGGACTTTTGACATTATTCGGACCTCCTCTTTTTTTTTTTTTTTTTTTTTTTTTTTTTGTCGAAATTTCCTAGCTTTCCGAAATTTCGAAATTTCCTACACCTAGATTTTTTTTTATTTTTTTTTTATTTTTTTTTAGTGGTCGAAATTTCCTAGCTAGTATATAATATATATACTACACGAATTATTATTATTTTTATTTTTTATTTTTTTTTCTTACATATCCCCCCATTATTCGGACCCTTGCATTACTCGGACCACTCCTTGGCCCAATTAGTCCGAATATGAGAGGTTTTACTGTATTTGGAAAAAACACCGTTATTTTCATAATGCAACACTACTCAAAATGGTCAATCAAACTTAGCAAATGACACTCAAGTCAAGTCACTCACCGAGGTTGTGGTGCCGCCTTCTTGAGTGACGGAGGGGGAGGCGCCCGCCGCACAGGACGGAGGTCTGGGGAAGGCAAAGGTGGTTGTACTGATTGGCCCCTTGTACTGAGAGCATGAAATGAATTGTACTGGGCACATTTGAAGGGTTACTAACTAACTTTGTGTATTCTTAACCCCTTGAGACCCAGAACGTAATTTCCATTGTAATTTGGGTACCATTAGACGATTTTTAGTGTATATAAGCAATATTTTATAGATATGACCTGTTTAGTATCCTTGTCCACTAGCTAATTTGGTATATTCTGTTACTTTTCGTGATTTTATGACTCGACAACATACAATTTTTTATAGCCAAGGAAAGATCTGGGCGTGAAGGGGTTAAGGTCATGCAAAGACACCAGGTATTACCCTAGCAGCCTGACTGGTCACTTTGTATATGGATGTAAGAACGTTGGCTGTAGCAGAGTTATTGATGGAGATTCACAGGACGTGTCCACTGAGGCTGGCAGAAGCAGCCAAAGCTTGTTTAATCACGGAGGGTAATTTCCCCTGAGGAACACCCTATGACCCAATAACTTCCTCTATTTTCAGTATAAGACTTCATACATGACATAAATGAAATGTTCAAATATTGCATAGAATTATAAACTTGCAAGAATTCATAAGGCTACATACATGATGTGGTATAAATGTTTGAATAACACTTTGCTTTCTAAGACTGTCAGGTTTTGTGTTCAATGTTACTTGCCTGTACTGATCAAAAGTATGCCACTTTGATTTGAATCATAAAACTGCTCAATAAAGGGATAAAAAGAAATAAAACTATCACTGCATTTTGATGAATTAGACCAAGGAAAAATAAATCCATCAGAATGTTCTTTGTTTCATAAATAGCTAATACCTGCATACCACTGAATAGAGGTCACTTGCAAAAATGTTAACCCCTTCACGCCCAGATCTTTCTTTTGATACATGAAATCATCTGTTGTTAGCCATAAATTACGAAAAGAAACTTAATATACCAAATGAGCTAGTGGACAAGGATACTAAACAGGTCATATCTATAAAATATTGCTTATATTAACAAAAAATTGTCTAATGATACCCAAATGGCAATAGAAATTACGTTCTGGGCCTCAAGGGGTTAAGAGGCTTGTTTGAAGGATCAGATCACCTAACAGTAAATATTACTAAAAATGGAAGCACGTACATGCAGGATGGAGGTTCAGAAAACAGCAGCTTTGCTCTTGAAAAGGTCAATAGTGAAGAAGTTGAGTATAATACCTGCAAATATTAAAAATGAAAGTAGTGGATGTGTTTATTCATTTCAATTTGGTTTTTGCTTTTCGATAAGGAGGTTAAAGCATGAGGGTTAGGTTAGATTTAGGTTTATTTTTTAGTTTTTTTGTCATTTTTGCAAAATAAATAAATAAATAAATAAATAAATTGCGACAGAAACGGTTAGCAGATTCATTCAAAACAGATAAAAAAAACACACTAGAAAAACATAAGGCACATCAGAAAATCGTTGGTTGGGTGAAACTAAATTAACCCAAAGACGTAACAGCTAGGCGTCCTACCCGGCCAGGCTAGGGTAGTTAACTAGCCGAGGGGGGGCCGCAGCTCCTTCAGTTATGCAACAGAGTATTGGTCAATAGTATTGTACTACCCTGCAGTTTTACCCAATTCTCTTCCCATAGAAGGCTTTGTTTTTCCTTTAGTGAGCCACTATTCAGGTGTGGGACAGGGTGAGAGTACTGATAGGAGTGGGACAGGGTGAGAGTACTGATAAAAGTCTGTGAACTACCTAACTACCTCTGCCTAGTGTACGCATTTTACTGATTTATCACTTTGTATTTTCCCAGATCCAGGCAGCCGCGCAAACCTTCCCGCGGCGATGCTCCCTACCCTTCCTGCCTCAGCCTAGGTACGTGTGGCATGCATGTTGTGTAGTATAGACTATAGAGTACAGAGTGTTGCTGGGCTACTGTACCTCCCGTCAGCAGGTCGTCCATGGTCACCACAACCCACTTGCCACTTCCTTCACTGACGTCACTCTCAGCTGATACTGCCTTCAGCCTTCACGTCAAGGTTATCTTTGGCCTTAACGGTAGTGCTATATGGTGGCTAGTTTTTACTCTAGGACCAGAATTCTCTACACTATGGTTTCTGTTTACCTTGGTGGATTCTGATCAACTTTCTCTCTCTGAGTTTCCGTCGCAAATCACTATTTTCGCTGATATAAGATGTTTTTGTTAGGAAGGAGAGGAAAATGTATTAACTTTAACCCCACCTTGTGACTCACTATAGCCTAACCTCATCTAAACTTACCCCACGTTTTTACCTCCTAACTATAGCTAAATTCGCATTATAAAGTGTCCGCGGCAAGGGAAGAACAGGCGATGCAGGTCACAAGAGGAAGAAGAGTGAGGCGCACGTAAACACTTTTCTCAACATGATTATCTCTTAAAATATTAATTTGCGACGGATGCTCATTTAGAAAAAGTTTCCTAGAATCCAATACGGTAAACATAAACCATACTCCCAATGGACCCTACCCATAACTACGTCACGGTTTGTTTACATCGGTGCATTGTGGGGATAAGGCGGGGTCGCCGCGGGTGGACCTACGAAGGGAAAACTACGGCGATGGAAGAATTTCGAGTTATTTTGCGCGAAATTGATATTCCAGGTGCTATACTTACTGTGCTCTGTTTCTCGGTGTGCAACACTATAGAGAAGACCTGAGGTAATGGCTGATGTGCAGAGGCTTCTAAACAAGAAACAGAGTCATAACAGAGCCTCGTCAAAAGGTAAGCAACTGGTAGGTACGTAATGTGTCCCTACCACTTGCTTACTTCTTAATGAGACTCTGCTGTGACTGTTTTCCTGGTTTAGAAGCCTTCGCACATCAACCATCACCTCAGGTCTTCTCTATGTTGTCAGCGAGCACGGAAATATAGCACCTGGAATATCAATTTTGCCCAAAACAACTCGATTTTTTTTCATCGTCGTAGTCTTCTCTTTGTAGGCTGTACATATTAATGGTTATGATAGTATTAAAATACCTTATTAATTGAGTTCCTTTGTTGTCTTTCTCATAATAAGTAGTGGTACATCATGGTTTAAGTGTTACTTGACGAGCCAATGAATACTCTTGAGTCTTATACCAACATACCCAAACCTTTGCTTTGATTTATCTATTACTCCATCCATAAACAAGTTGCATAACCACGGTGACATTACCCATCCTTGCCTCATGGTACCTGCATGGTACTGTCGTCTACGGATATTTTTGTCCCTACACAAATCGGGAAAACTTGCCGACAGTAATGGTTAGGTTGGTATCCGGTCATTTCGCCCACATGCCATTTCGCCACACCATAGAGTCATTTCGCCCACAGGTCATTTCGCCCACTCTACGGAGTCATTTAGCCCACACTACGGAGTCATTTAGCCCACACTATGGAGTCTATAGGAGCTAGGAGGTTAGGTTATATTTGTTTAGTTTGTCGAGAACCCCCAACCCCCCCGCTAGGAGGTTAGGTTAGGGTAGGTTAGATTTGGGTAGTTTAGGCTAGTTTGGTTAGGTTAGTTTAGTTTAGATTTGGTTAGGTTAGGATAGGTTAGATTGGTTGGGTTTAGGTTAGCTTAGGTTTAGATTTGGTTAAGTTTATGCATAATCGGTGGGTCAAGCCCCCTGCTAGGTAGGTTAATTTTGGTTTTGGTTAGGTTTTTTTGGTTAGGCAATTTTCGTCATTTCGCCCACAAACATTTTGTCCACACGTAAGTCAATTGGGCCCACATATAAGAGTAAATTCGCCCACTCTAAAGCCCATTCGCCCACACGATCCATGTCATGGAGTCATGTAACTTCCTCTGGCAGAAATGGAATGAACCACCAGTAACCTTGGGCGAAATGACTAAGGGCCGTACTTTTAAAATCTTTCGCCAGGGTTTGGCGAAAGCGTTCGCCAGGCGCTCAGTGATTTCTTACTTTTAAACGCCACGAGCGCTCCGCCGGGCCCTTTGCTCCGCCAGGGCTGGCGAAGGAGAAGTATTGGAATAGCCTGGCGAACGTGAGTTCTGGTGAGACGTCCCTCTCACCGGGCGATCAACATTTTTTGCATTCATTTTATACTTTTTACAATACTACAAAAGCATTTCATGAGATGGAAACCTATTGCGACGGTAAAAATGTGAAAGGCAAGTTCTTTCAGGGAAAATAAGTCATGTATATTATTTTCAAACACCATCGAGGTTCCAACGCAGCTGACAGCACCAGACACCCCCACCCCCCCCCCCCTCCCCGAGGTGAGGGGTATTTTGCCTTTTCGTCCAATAATATTGGGTTTTTAGGGACCATATTGCCAATATAATGATACATTGGATGTTTTGGTGTGGCGTTTTACACTAAGCTATAGCAGGGCCTCTCACCCTCATAAGAATTTCAGTGAGACGTGACTATGATATCATTTGTGCTCCCGCCACTAAAAATTTTATTTCTGTTGTATATCAGATAGAATTGAATGTGTTATTTTGTACAATGTCAGGTTATGTTTTGGTGATGGCGTCTTTACCTTTGAGCTATATGTCAAGGCCTCTGACCCTCATACATTACACGTGAGACGTGCTTATAATGTGTTCTCGCCGACACTAAATTATTTTTTATTTGGGTAAATTTTTTACACTAGGACCAGAATTCTCTACACCTTTGAGAGTATGGTTTCTGTTTCCCTTTAATAGATTCTGAGAAACATTCTCTCAATGAGTTTCCGTCGCAAATCACTACTTTCGGAGATATAAGATGTTTTTATGGGAAGGGGAGTGTATAGGAAGGGGTGCAGTCATTCGTTCACAAGTTGTTTCGTACACCAGTAGATTAGTAGACCAAAAAGTTTGTTTCGTAGTCTATATGAAGCCATAGTCTTTTTCGTACACTCAGCTCAGGTTGAACTTTACTACTAGATTTTACGAAACGCATCACGTATGTACGCAAAACTAAAAATCATGTACGAAAAACTAACAAAACCTGTGTACGAAACTCCCTGTAACATATAGGAGATATGAAAATTAACTAACCTAACCCTACTGTTACAGGGAGTTTCGTACCCAGGTTTTTTTTAGTTGTTTTCGTACACTAAATTTTGAGTTTTTGCATACATACGTGATGTCGTTTCGTAACTCTAGTAGAAAACGTTCAACTCTGAGCTGATTGAAACAAACGACTATGGTTTCATATAGACTACGAAACAACTTTTTTGGTGTACGAATCTACTGGGGGCAACGAAATGACTTGTGAACGAATTGACTGCATCCCCTCCATACACTCCCCTTCCTAAGGGAGTGTATACACTCACCTAACCAAAACCCCATGTTTTTAACCTAACGAAAGTCAAATCCTCATTAAAAGTGTCCGCGGCAAGGGAAGAATAGAGGTGATGCGGGTCCCAAAGGAAGAAGAGGGAGGTGCACATAAACACTTGTCTCTCTCCTCCCGAAAAATAGGATGTTATATTATATCTCCAAAAGTATGATTTGCGATGGAAGCTCATTGAAGAAAGTTTCCTAAATACAATAAGGTAAACAAACCATGCTCCCAATTGTGTAGGGAATTCTGGTCCTAGTGAAAAATATTATACCTTTTATTTATTTGGTTAATCAGATAATTGAATGAGTTACAACTTTTGTTACAATTAGAAGGGAAAATATGCAGTTTCAATCAATACTCACTATTGAAATACCCTACTGATAAACTAGGGGCATGTGCCCCCCCGGCCCCCCCTTGCTAGTTCACTAACCTAACTAAATTTTCATTTATGCGCATTACTTTTTTTTGAGGACGAACTTTGTCATGAATAGTTTTAAAATATGTTTAAATTTTGTCTGATACTTTTTTTTGGGTGATTTATTTTCTCGGGATTTAAAATCACTTACAGTATTTTTTAAATGAATGTTAGGTTTTATATGTTTTCATATATTATTTTCCGATTATGGACGCACTGCTAGATTTTGAAGATATAGAAGTGCTTGATCCAGCCAAAGCAGAATGGATCGTTTGCCAAGACAAACTGTGAAAGACAGAAAGACAGCCTAGATTTGTTCCTGAGCGAGACTGAGTTGGAATTAAAAGTTGGTTGGTAATAAATCATCCCTGAAAACATTTCCTAATGTTTAATATCACAAACCTATATATTTTTTTGTCTTTGTACTTTTTAAGTGGTGAATGAATTAAATGATTAATATCACAATTGCCTTTGGAAGTATGATTGATTGTACATGTTAGGTTAAGTGGTGAACTATATTTAATGATTTATATCACCTGCTGGAAGTATCTGATAGTGTGTAGCAGGTTAGGTTAAGTGGTGAACTATTTTTTAATGATTTATATCACTGCTGGAATTATCCGATAGTGTGTAGCAGGTTGGGTTTAAATTTGGTGAACTATATTTAATGATTCACATCACTACTGAAGTATCTGATAGTGTGTAGCAGGTTTGGTTAAGTGGTGAACTAATTTAATGATTCACATCACTACTGGAAGTATTTTGATAGTGTGTAGCAGGTTAGGTTAAGTGGTGAACTATATTTAATGATTCACATCACTACTGGAAGTATCTGATAGTGGTTTAACAGGTTGGGTTTAAGTGGTGAACGATATTTAATTATTCATATAACTACTGGAAATATCTGATAGTGTGGCAGCATGTTAAGTGGGGATGTTAGGTTAAATGATGAATGGTTTCTGTTTACCTAAATAGATTCTGAGAAACTTATCTCAATGAGTTTCTGTCGCAATCACTACTTTCAGAGATAAAAGATGCTTTTAGTAGGAAGGAGAGTGTATAGGGGGCGGGTGCAGTCAGCTCGTACACAAGTTGTTTCGTACACCAGTAGATTAGTACACCAAAAGTTGTTTCATAGTCTATATGAAACCATAGTCGTTTCGTACACTCAGCTCAGAGTTGAACTAAGTTACGAAACGACATCACGAATGTACGAAAAAAACTAAAAGTCAGTGTACGAAACAACTAACAAAAACCTGGCTACGAAACAACTTTTGTACGAACACCCTGTAACCTATAGGATAGGAAAATTTTAACTCCCTACCTTTTAGACTCACTAACCTAACCCTACCTTTAGACTCACTAACCTAACCCTAACATTTTAACCTATCAACTAAGGCCAAATCCCCATTAAAAAGTGATGACTTTAATATCGATACTGGAATATGATCGATTGCTGCATGGTTAGGTTAAGCGGGATAAATTATATTCAATAATACAATTACTGGAAGTGTATGGTCGATTGCTGCATTTTAGGTTAAGTGGTGATTGATCTTTAAAAATATCCCTACTGGAAGAAATATGATATACCTATTTTTTGCACGTTAGATAAGTAGTGAGCGAGTTAAATTATAAATATCAAACTATCTTTTGGAAAAATTTCGGAAGTGGGCATTCACTGATTTCGAGGTCGAAACTTAGTTTTCCTGAATAGTTTGATGTGTTTTGAATGAATCTGGCACTCGTTTTTGGGGGTGAAAAATGTTTTGTTTACAGGTGTTGGGGGTGCCCGCCCCGCCCCCGCAAACCTTAATTGCTCCGCTTCGCACTGCCATATTATGATAATTTTCTTTTTTTCTTGATATCTTTTTACTAACCAATCCCACCTCTAACCTAATCTAATTTAACCTAACTTTACAGTTTATGGCTGAATAACGGTAGATTTGGGTAGTAGCCTACATGTAACCCATTATTATTCGATTGCACCATGGGAAAGGGGGTTCAAATATTCATAATGAATAATTCTACACGATGATGTTTTGTTTTTTTGTTTGTTTGTTTAGGAGGATAATTCCTCAGAGCCGTAGTGATCTCCGCTGCAGCAATTAGTGTGGCCGAAGCCACCACCCCGGAGGGGTGTCACAACCCCCGCTAACACCCGTCCCCATTCACTGCTGGGGACAGGGGCTGGGGTTTAAGAAAGACCACCTATCTATCTTTGCTCCGCCGGATCTAACCCGGGACTTCTCGGTTGTGAGCCGAGCGTGCTAACCACTATACTACGGAGTACCGTATGTAAATGTAGGTAAGAATCCTAGGACTTTTGGAAGCCCACTACCGAACTAATACCCTATCTTTGAAACGAGTTGGGTTGGTAAAAAGCTTAAATGGTTAATATCACAACTGCCTTAGGGAGCATATGACATATTTTTTGCTCGTTAGTTTCAGTGATGAACGAACTTTAATTATTAATACAGTACTGTCTGGAAAAAGAGAAAGCTAAAAGAGAAATCACGGCATATAACTTGGTAGTTTTGTCATTTATGCCGTCAATATACTCCTTGATGAGGTCAATGAGCATCCCCTTATCCACAGTGGATATAGGAGTTGCCTTAAGAGAGCCAGCATCGTCACTCGTAGCAGTGGTGTCGACTGTAATGTAAACCAACTTGAATTTCCCGCGATTTCAAGCGCCATTTCGCCGAGTCGAGCGAGAATATAGGCGAATTTTGGTGAGAGAAGCCATAAGAACCCGGGCTTCTTGCGGCTTCTCTCTCTTTTTTTCGTGCCTCGCCAGAACGGCCTGACAGTGGGGGTCGAGGCTCGCCCGCTCGGCGCTCACAGCTGATAACTGTAAACATAAAAAACCACACTGACGAAAGGTACCGTCGAATGAAAGCCATTAATAGGTTACGTAACTGCTGACGATATTGTGAATGGATCACACACATATCCTTCACATTAATGTTTTTTTACTCCATAACCAAGGACTATTAATAGGCAAGGTAAAGGCGGGCACCTACGGACATCATATGGGGCTGGCTGGGTCGAGTTCCACTTAGTGACTTTTTTTTTTATTAACTGCTGCACCTGATGGCAAGGGTCAGGTATAATGAGGGATTTCATTACTGGCCATCATCTGCCCGCCAGTGCCCGGGATTTTCCGCTTTGGTGGTTGGGCTGATTTATATTTTGCTTTGGGAAAATAGGGGGGGCCGTTTTCATTCTTGGCTAATTTTTGGCATTAAATTAATCTCTCTCTCACTCTCTCAGCTTTAAAGAATTACTGTTGGGTATATGGGACTCAACAAATACTTTCTCAACTTTACTTTTTTAGCGTTTTAAAACTGCAAAATATTGCAGCTAAACTAGCTATTGGAGGAGCTAGAAAGAAGGATCACGTTACTCCTATCATAAAGAGTTTTAAAATGGTTAACCCAAATTAAAGACCGATATATTTATGAAAAATGTTTCGCTGTTTATAAGGCTGTCAATGGTTGTATCCGGAGTGGTATCTAGTTTTTTCCCTTGTCAGGGAAAAACAGCCAGTACAACAAGGCAGCTAAAAGACCTTTTGTGCCAAGAGCCGAACAGACTGGTGCCAGACCCATCACTGTACAAAGGCCTTAACTATGGAACAATTTGCCTTCATGCATCATTAATTATGGAAGTCTACACTTTTAAGTCTTGACTTATAAATTTACTTTTATTGACCCTAAGTGAACATAATTTGTTTCCCCATAAACCCAAAAAGCAGTTTGTATATGTTAGTATATTTTAAAGAATTTTGAAATTTACTTTTGTTCTTATTGTTTAATGTTATAATTATTTCCTTTTAATGTTTCGTTTGACTTTCTTTTTATGTATTTTTTTTATTTGCGTGACTTTCGAAATTTCATTTTTAGTATATATTGCATAAACATCTGTGATGTAAGTTGATAGTAAAACCATGTTTCATGGGAAAAAAGATATTTATTTATTTTTTACTCCCCCTCCCACTCCTTCTCTCAGAGTCTTCTCCTTCATCTTCGGTTGGATAACACTTCATGCAACCAACACATACATACCTGAAACATAGACTGTGTTACTATTGCAGATTAAACGATTTTCCATGAAAGGAATAGAGACAGACAGCATTATGGGGTGTTTGTTCATACATGACAATAGTCATGTTCATAGTTTCATCCTAAAGTTTACCGATATTTGCCACCTTTATAGATAAACAGGCTAAATATACAAAGGAAATGCAAATAATAAAAAAAAGTATGTTGTTGATGTGTACCTTTTTAGAAGTTTTATAAGGACAAAATAAAATTATAACAGAAGCAAATAATCCACTATACACTAAAATAAAAAATGTTTTTAAACCTCAGATTTTAATGCACAAAGGGCCAGTGTAATACTGATTGGTCTGATAAATTTCAACCAAAGTAGCCAGTAAATACGATTAACATTCATATTCAACAAATACAATTTTCTCATAACTATTTCTAATTTTGTATTTCCTATATGCAGAAACACTCTTGACCCATAACCTAATCCTACTTTAAAGTCACCAAATCGAACGTATTGGTATATACACTGATGCTCCTGTAGGGACTTTTTCAAGTTTAGTGTATACACTGAACCCTCGCTTTTTACGGACCTTTATATAACAAATATCGGCTTCAACACTTTTTCTGCCAGTCCGGTATATGCGTGCTTTTACCGAATAAGTTTCAGTATATGCGTTGTACGGTTCTGATTGTTTTTAAATTTCCCTGTATTCTGTAGTATTTGTGATGGTTGCATGTATGTAAGTGTAACACGAGAAAATTTCATTAATGGGAAGAGATGAAATAACACATAAGTATCATAAGCTAAAGAGGAATTTTTTCCCCCACGCCTCATTCCTGAATCACTGGTTAGGCTATATTTTAAGCCAGTAGTAATTAGACACGTAGCGAAACGAGGTGGAAAAGAGGATTCTAGGTTAGGATAATTTTAGAAGCAGCTCGACGTTCATTGAGTTAAGTCGCCTGTGGGGAGGTGATATTCTCGCCCTTGGTAAAGGTATGTTATGAAATGTTTGTTTAACTGAGATGTAGACATGACTTACTGGGGATTCCTTTTGTTGACCAGGACAATAAAGTGTATTACTTAGGGTCCCCAAGGTAGGATGCGTTGGCGGACCAGGGGCCCCAAACGCTCACAAATTAGCAAAGGGGCAACTACCGTGTATCACAGCCAGCTGTGTCAGGACAAGGCGAAAGAAGGAAATAAAAATAAATGAGAGGGAAACGTTGGAAGTGGGATAGACTACGTTAAAATTATATCAGGAAACGACTTGAGCATTACATGTGCGTATCGTTAAAGGGGTAACAGTGCGACTGAAGTTACCAGAGATAGTAACTATATTAGGATGACGACTTGAGCATTACATGTGCGTATCGTTTAATGTGGTGACAGTGCAACCGAAGTTACCAAAGATATAAACTATATTTGGATAACGACTTGAGGGATTTCGCGTGCGTATCGCTAGGAGGGAAGGAAGACTTAATATTAAGATAAATTGTGAATGTATAATAAATTTCCAAGTGAGACAGTAAAAAGTTTAAATATATTATAATTAGAAATATATTAACGCGTTGTCATTCATTTCCAACCAGGACTTACATATTTTCTTAAATCTTTTATTTTTGTTCATTCATATATTTTTTCCCACTTAATGTGGGT
Source organism: Chionoecetes opilio (assembly GCA_016584305.1). NCBI lineage: Eukaryota > Metazoa > Arthropoda > Malacostraca > Decapoda > Majidae > Chionoecetes > Chionoecetes opilio. Next base: position 39,714 of record JACEEZ010001042.1, on the reverse strand, counting down.
GGTGGCAGCGGAGTAACCCGGACTGTAGAGTACACTCCCCAAAGGGGGGCACTACATAATGGTGACAACGGTGTAGATGGTCAAAATGACCACTACATAAGTATACGAACTTTTGTCAGATGTAACGGACAAAGTTCACGATACACGGAATTAGTCGGAAATAGGGAACTTTCACCTAATATAACGACCACAATTTGTTATATGCGAAAAGTTCGGATCACTCGGATAATTATAACCTCGCATCCTTCCCCCAATTTGTTCGTCAAAGCGAGAGTACATCATTTAAACCATTAATTATATGTCAACATAAAAATCAGGTACACCAAAAAATAGCCATTAATCCTTCTTTCATAAACATACTAATTTAACAAAATATACAGAAATACACCATATATATTATAATATATTATATATATATATATATATATATATATTGGTAATCTTAAGAACAAGGGGTCTACCCCCTATCTTCTTTCCTTCTTATAGCCAACAAGCTTTGGGACATGGTGGAAACCGGGGTTTTTGGGTGGGGGAGCACACACATAAGGGAAATATGGCCCCCCCAAAAAAATCCATAAACTAGGGAAATTTCCTAGTTCATTTGACTTTATCGGGGCCCTATTTTTCCTTATATGTGTGCTCCCCCACCCAAAAACCCCGGTTTCCACCATGTCTCCAAGCTTGTTGTCTATAAGAAGAAGAAGAAGAAGATAGGAGGTTGAGCCTTTATTCTAAAAGATGACCAAAACTCTACAGACCTAACCTAGCACCCCCTCTCGAGCCCATCGGGCTGTGCACTAACCTAACCTAACCTGACCTGACCTAACCTAACCCTACTGGACTTGTTTTTCTCAAGAACCTGAAATTTAAAATCTGCCATGTAGGCAAAGTAAGGATCGGCCTCATTAAAATCTAAACAGATGTGTTAAGGACAGTAAGTATAACACATAGAGCCAACATTTTGGGGCAGCTTACCGTGGAGCCCTTGTTCTTAGATTTTCCCTCAACGCAATGCTAGTCATTTCCACAATACCTATCAGCACCTCTACCTACACATTAATATTGTTCTGTCCGTCAACAGTAATGTAATGCATACTTAAGATATCTTGCAATGTTTTGTGGTGGAATTCGGATGATGGTGAAGGTTTATGGTCTCTCGTCTCCGTCGGCGAGAGTTCCAACATTTTCACGTTCTCAACAAGTGTGAGAGATCTCTTTAAAAACCAAAATTGGAGCATAATGGAATCAGCGAAAACGTTTCCGGTCTGGTTTTGATTGCATAATTAGTAAAATTAGAAAAACAACGTCTGGTGTTATGGTTAAAAAGACTAGAGAAAGTTATTTCACCCGACGATCGACGTTCTCCTATCACCATGTCATTCCATTTTAGCTCTTATTAGTGTGGTCCTTAAGTTAAGCCCCTGCTACTAAATGTACAAATCAGGCTAATTTGTGCCATATTATCAGCGAAATTCAGCAAAAACTGCTACGTTGCAGCTAGCCTATCGTCACCTGATAAAATGATCATTCTTTCACCAGTTTTAAAGTGTCCTGTCGTGTCATTAACCTTGTATATTCTTGTTCGTGGTCTTAAGGTAAGTGCATGCTTCTGAATGTACATCTATGTGTTTACTTGTTGTTTCCCGTTATCTGTAATTACAGTATTTTTTACGACGATCTCACTGTGTCAGAATCTCTGCCCCCCTCGCCATATTTGTTGTTATCTCTGACGTCACGGCAACAAGCGGGAAGAAGCCGTGGTAAGCGAGCCAGGGGCAGATGCTGAGATTTAAGCTAGGGCGCCCTATCCACTAGGGCGCCTGTGGTAAGGCGAAAAGCCCTCCCCCGCTATTGCTCATTTGAGATTGCTGCCTTAGTGGCACCGCTAAAGGCGCTGAAAACTAAGCATGGTCGACCCTGACTTAGTGAGCTGCTGTGGGCCTTTGAAGACATTCATCTTCTGTTTATAAAGCAAATACCAAACCTTGTTTCAGTTCCTACAACGTAACAATTGGGTGTTTACGTATTAATAGTGTTGCAAGGTGTGTATGAATTGATCGTGCAAGACTAATGCGGCATTATGGGTGTTATATGCTGGTGATAAGAAATGTTGTGTTTTTGTGTTGGTTAGGGCGGGCGGGGGGGCGGCGGGCGGCAGGTGCTCCGCCCGCACTAAAATGTTGTACTATTATACGATATTATCATACTACCAGATGATATTAGGAACAGCTGAACATACCATCATCTTCACGAGACATTAGTGCATATCATGAATGTATAAAAATTGCAGTAAACTATACCTATAATGAGATAATGAGAGCAAAATGAAATCGTGTATAAACTTTTTTTTCACCTTTTTTATTCATCTTCTCCTTATTCCTGGAATGTTGCTTGCATTAAATTTTCACTCACTGTCCCGGAATCGGCACACCTTAACGATTACCATGGTGTATGGCACGTCCCAATGCAAAAATATATAAGTGGTCAAAACCTGCGTTGAACGTCAAACTTGTGATGAAACAGCTTTTGGCGGGGGAGAGCGGTGTATCCTTGCCATAAGTGCTTGGTTAGGGGGGGAGGACAACATTCCTTGCTTCAGCAGAGACGTGTTCAAGCCTTGTGATTGGTCGAAGCTGCCTAAGCAGCGCTCAGATAGGCAACGTGATTGGCTAGTAGGATTCTCAGACCACGCCCACGCCATAGGCTTTGGAGGTGTAAGGCAGTGCAAAAGCGCCTGAACTTTCGACTGTACATGGGCTTTAGTCGGTGCCTTAGCCGGGCCGTTACAAAAGCGCCTGAAGACGGGTAAGGCCTCTTTTCGCCTTACCTCTATGGCACTTCTCAGCATCTCCCCCCTGGCTCTCGCTTCTTATGGCTTCTTACGGCTTGACCAGCTGGGCAATCCGTTAGAAGCCGGCTTCTTAAAGTGCCTCGCCATAACAGAAAACGCAAGCTGCAAGAAGCCGGCTTCTTACGGCTTCTTCACCAAAATTCGCCTTATGAGAAGGTTTAGCGCTGGCGAACACTCACGTCCGCCAACCCTGGCGTTCGCCAGGGTTGGCGTAAGCCAGTGTTTAAAAGTAAGGATTTCCTGAGGCTGGCGTTCGCCTGGCGGAGCATCGGCAGGCGATCGCCACCCGGGCGGAAGGTTTAATAGTACGGCCCTAAATTTCTAGTGTTTGCCCATACTCTCCCACTTCCCCCAAACAAGTTTGGGGACCTGTGGGAATGCGGGGTTTTCGGGGGGGGAACAAATTATGCGTCGGAAACACGTAATTAAAGAGTTTTGGGGGGGGAAAAAATTTCCCTAGATCTAGGGTAATTTCCTTAATCTGGGAAAAAATTCCCAAAAACCAAAAAAATCAAACCCAACCCAAAAATTAAACCTACCTAGCAGGGGGCTTGACCCCCCGAAACCTAACCAAACCCAATCTAACCTAAGAACCTAACCAAACCAAAATCAAACCCTATCTAACCTTTTATTTTTGGTTAGGTTATTTTAGATTAGATTGGTTAGGTTAGGATAGGTTAGATTGGTTAGGTTGGTTAGGTTACGGTGGGTAAAAGTTAGGGTAGGAATTTTTGGGGTTAGGTTTATTTGGTTAGGAATTTCCTTAAAAAATTACCCAGATTAATTTTTCCCCCCCAAAATCTTTCTTTCCAAAAAAAAAAAAAATTTTCCCCCCCCCCAAAAAAAACCCCCCATTCCCCACAGTCCCCAAACTTTTTTGGGGGGAAGTGGGAGAGGGGGGAAACACTAAAATTTTTCCCGTCATTTCGCCCAAGGATGGGGGGCTTTCCCTTTTTTGCCAGAGGAAGATATAGAAGACTCCGTGACATGGATCCTGTTGGCAAATTTGACTTTAGAGTGGGCGAATTGACTCTTATATGTGGGGAATGACTTAATGTGACGAAAGGTCTTGTGGGCGAAATGAAAAAAATTTCCTAACAAAAAAAACCTAACCAAACCCAAAAAATTAACCTACCTAGCAGGGGACTGACCCCCCGAAAAACCTAACCAAACCCAAAATCAAACCTAGAACCAAAAACCTAAAAAAAATTTAAACCCTACCCAAACCTAACCAAATCTAATCTAACCTAACAAATCTAACCTAAACCCCCAATAAAACCTCCCAAACCCAACCTAAACAAATCAACCTAACCTCCTGGGGGGGGTTGGGGTTCTCGACACACTAAAAAAATAAAACCAAACCTCCACCCCTATGACTCCATGGTTTTGGCGAAATGACCCCATAGTGGGGCGAAATGATCCATATTTGGGGGCGAAATACTCCATTGGGGCGAAATATCTTGGGGCAAAAGGGCATGGGGGGCGAAATGACCGGATACCAACCTAACCTTTACTGTCGGCAGTTTTCCCGATTTTGAGGGAAAAAAAATATCCGGGGGACGACAGAAACCAGCAGGTACCATGAGGCAAGGATGGGTAATGCACCGTGGTTATGCAAATTGTTTTTGGATGAGTAATAAGAAAATCAAAACAAAAAGGTGGTGATGTTGGTATAGACTAAAATATTCTTGGCTGTCAAATAAAACTTAAACCAGATTTTCCCCCTACTTAATGAGAAAAGACACAAAAGGAACTCAATTTTAAAAAGGTATTTTAATACTATCAAAACCCGAAAATGTACAGCCTACAAAGAAAATTACGACGATGAAAAAAATTCGAGTTGTTTTTGGGAAAAATTTATATTTAGGGGCTATTTTCCGTGCCCCGGGCACTATAGAAGACTGAGGTGATGGTTTTTTTGCGAAAACTTCTAAACCCGGAAAACAGTCCCGGAGTTTATTAAAATTTAAACAAGTTGGGGGGCACTTACGTCCTACCCGGTTACCTTTTTTTTTGGACGAGGCCCCTTGTTATACCTTTTTCTTGGTTTAGAAGCCCCGCACACGCCTTTCCTAGGTCTTCTCTATATGTTTTCACGAGAACAGAGCACAGGTAAAAATAGCACCTGGAATATCAATTTCGCGAAAAAAAACTCGAAATTCTTCCATGCCGAGTTTTTCCCCCGTGGTCACCCGGGGGACCCCCCGCCTTATCCCCCCCAATGCCGATGAAACAAAAACCCTGACGTAGAGTCTGGGGGCCCCTGTGTAGGGCAGTGATATTCAACCTGGGTGGGACGGGCCACCTCAACCCAAAATTCAACACGAAGATACCTCACTCGCAGTCCCTCCAAGCAACTTCTTTATCCCCGACGGTGGCGCCGCCGTGCGCAGGGGTTAAAAATAGTTGCTGGCCCCCTTCACTTGCTGCATAGACCAAAAAAAATTTACTTCAACTCTCGCCATTTAAAACTTTGCGAGTCAACATTTATCATGAAACATATCAATAGAAGCGCAATTTTATTAGCTTTCCATTGCTATATTTAGATTTCTGATAAATGAATTACAACCATGCATACATTACCGTTAACTAAATAAATAACATCATCAATCGGGTAATTTTCCCGATTGATGTTATTTATTCACTTATATATTTCGTTTTCTGATAAATGAATTGGCACCATGCATAAATTAGCGTTAACTAAATAAATAACATCATCAATCGGGAAAATTACCCGATTGATGATTTTATTTATTTAGTTAACGCTAATTTATGCATGGTTCTAATTCATTTATCACAAAACGAAATAAATCAATGGAAAGCTAATAAAATTGCGCTTCTATTGATATGTTTCATGGTAAATGTTGACTCGCAAAGTTTTAAATGGCGAAGAGTTGAAGTGAATAATAAGTTCATGCATATTTCTTCAGTCTCGTAATGGCATTTCCTTAGCGTGTTTTACTGTTTTTTATTTGATAACATTATAGAACAAACATTTACGAAGATATAACATTATATCATAAAATTATATACTGATAACCCATAGTCTATATGATTTTCATTGATAGTCATATATGCAGCAAGTGAATGGGCTAGCAGACTGGTTAACTCCTGCCGCACGGTGGAGGTCGATTTAACGGGCACCACAGGGCACCCCGGAGTGAGGTATCTTGTTGATGAATCATGAATGTCTTTGGTATAAGCTCGACCACCACCACTACCTTTGTGTATTTTCCTGCGTTATTTCTCGTGTTCTCTAGTTCTAACCCTCTCACGTGCCCCTCTAGTAGCTACTATATATCAAGATTAATAGACTACCTGTTCAGTGGCGTACCCAGAAAATTAAAAAGGGGGGGCCAAAAAAAAAAAAAAAAAAAAAAAAAAAAAAATATATATATATATATATATATATCATAGAACACTGTAGATATAATGGTCTGTGATATATATATAGGTATTTATTTATTTATAATAAATATATTTTATTAAAAAAAAATTGCAAAGGGGGGGGGCATGGCCGCATGCCCCCCCCCCCTCGGTACGCCACTGTACCTGTTGTAGTCTGTTGATCCTGCTATATACCATCCTTCCTACAGCATCACGCTACGTCACCAACACACCCTCTACAGGCCGTGAAATAGATAGTAATTATTAGTGACTTGAAAAATACCGCCACGACTGCGATAGGGCAACACCTGTGGGATAACCCCGCTATACAGAATCCACTTGTAACCGTGCAATAGCGCTGTTTGTCAGGATTGTAGCGCTATATAGGTAGGGCAGGGAGTGAAGGAGGATATAGTGAAGGGAGTAACGGGTGTGTCAGAGGTAAAAAAGGGAAAGGAAGTAAGGAAAGCAAGGAGGTTTTTATACTGCAATGTTTTCTGAAAAGGGAGCGAGCGGGGGGGAGACAGGTAACGTCATCGTGAGTTTACTTTACTTACTTGTTTACTTGTTTCAAGTTTAGAGGGTCATGCCTCACAGTCGTGGTGGTCCACCGCTGCTTGTAGTCTTGGTGTCCCTGTGTAGAAGGTCCACTTGATCTACGATTGAGTTGGGGGCTCGACAGCGGGCAGTGTAGCCAGGCACTGGGGCTCATCTGGTAAGGTCCTGAGGAAACCTGTCTAGAGCGGCCTTGAATTTGTCCCACACTGCCCCCACTGATGCCTCCCCATTTCCTTAGGTAGAAACATTGAATTTTCTTGGTCCAACTGACTCAGACTGGCAGCCCAAAAGAGTCTTGATTCTGCTGGAAGCGTGTGATGGCAGGGCTCTCCTCAACACACCTACGTCCATTGGGGTTTCGCTGGCATGGGACACTTCACCACAAGGTTGTTGGGTCAGGTAACCATTTTTTCTAAATCTTCCAGATATAGATGGCTCAGTACCTATCCCTTCTTTCTCTGCTGGGAGAAACAGACCCAGCCTCTGAAGGCGCTCCCAGTAATTGGGGCCCTTCATGCCCCAAATCCGTCTGGTGAATTGCCTTTGGACAGCCTCCAGCCTTTGTATGTCACCTGTCTGGTGTGGCGACCATAGCTGGCTGCAATAGTCCAGGGGCCAGATGCTGAGAGTGAGCTAGGGCGCCCTATCCACTAGGGCGCCTGTGGTAAGGCGAAACGCCCTCCCACCGCAATGCTCAGTCGAGGACTGCGCCTTAGTGGCACCGCTAAAGGCGCTGAAAACTAAGGCAGGGTCAGACCCTGACTTAAAGTGAGCTGTTTGGGCCTTTGACAGACTTTCATCTTCGTTTATAAAGCAAATCCCGCTTGTTTCAGTCCTTAAAACGTAACAATGGTGTTTAGGTATTAATAGTGTTGCAAGGTGTGTATGAATTGATCGTGCAAGACTAATGCGGCATTATAGGGTGTTATATGCTGGTGATAAGAAATGTGTTTTTGTGTTTTGGGTTTAGGGGCGGGCGGCGGGCGGCGGGGGGCAGGTGCTCCGCCCGCACTAAAATGTTGTGCTATTACACGGTATTATCATACTACCAGATGATATTTAGGACAGCTGAACATAGTATCATCTTCACGAGACATTAGTGCATATCATGAATGCATAAAACTTGCAGAAAACTATACTATAATAAGATAATGAGAGCAAAATGAAATCGTGTATAAATTTTTTTTTTTCACCTTTTTTTATCATCTTCTCCTTATTCCTGGAATTTTGCTTGCATTAAATTTCACTCACTGTCCCGGAATCGGCACACCTTAACGATTATCATGGTGTATGGCACGTCCTAATGCAAAAATATATAAAGTGGTCAAAACCTGCGTTGAACGTCAAACTTGTGATGAAACAGCTTTTGGCGGGGGAGAGCGGTGTGTCCTTGCCATAAGTGCTTGGTTAGGGAGGGAGGGAAAACATTCCTTGCTTCAGCAGAGACGTGTTCAAGCCTTGTGATTGGTCGAAGCTGCCTAAGCGGGCGCTCAGATAGGCAACGTGATTGGCTAGTAGGATTCTCGGACCACGCCCACGCCATAGGCTTTGGAGGGTGTAAGGCATGAAAAAGCGCCTGAACTTTCGACTGTACAGGGCTTTAGTCGGTGCCTTAGCCGGGCCGTTACAAAAGCGCCTGAAGACGGGTAAGGCGCTCTTTCGCCTTACCTCTATGGCACTTCTCAGCATCTCCCCCCGGGTTTGTGGCTGGATTAGGGATTTCCCCAGTGTCAACATGACCTCTGGTTCCCTGGAGGTGAATGTTCTAAACACCCACCCAGCCATCCCCCGGGGCTTTCTTCACCGTGACGCTGATGTGGTGCTTAAAGGGTTTCCCGTCCTCACTCAGGTGCGCCCCAGGCACTTGACGTGAGGCTGTGGAGAGATGTCATGGCCATTTTCTGTCATCAGGTTGGTGGTCTCTTTGATGACTCTGTTTGGACCACATCTCATCATCTCAAATTTTTGGCTCATTAAAAAGCATATTGTTCTCCTTGGCCCAGGCAAACACTGTGTTGAGGTCTTGTTGGAGATGTTGAACCTCACTGGCATCACTTACAGTTTGTGATGGTGGTATCATCAGCAAAGGATGAGAGAAAGGAGCTATGTACAGCGTTGCCAATGTCCCCCAAGTGTACAGGAAAGAGGAGTGGGCCCAGCACGACCCTTGTGGTACTCCGCTGATCACGGCAGTTTTGTGCCGAGTGCTGTCCTCCCACGACCACTCGCTGAGTCCTTCTATAAGGGGAAAAATGTGAAGCCACGTCCATAGATTTTCCCGCTATGCCAAGGGACTTGATCTTGTGAAGGAGTGATGTTGTGGTCCCCCCTTTTTCAAAATGCCTTGGCAAAAAACAAAGGGAAGATTTCGTCGGCATTTTTCCCCTCGGCCAGCGTTTCCCTGATCCATCATAGTGGCTCAGGGGAATGCTGAGAAGTGCCATAGAGGTAAGGCGAAAAGAGCGCCTTACCCGTCTTCAGGCGCTTTTGTAACGGCCCGGCTAAGGCACCGACTAAAGCCCATGTACAGTCGAAAGTTCAGGCGCTTTTGCACTGCCTTACACCTCCAAAGCCTATGGCGTGGGCGTGGTCCGAGAATCCTACTAGCCAATCACGTTGCCTATCTGAGCGCTGCTTAGGCAGCTTCGACCAATCACAAGGGTTTAACACGTCTCTGCTGAAGCAAGGAATGTTTTCCCTCCCTCCCTAACCAAGCACTTATGGCAAGGATACACCGCTCTCCCCCGCCAAAAGCTGTTTCATCACAATTTGACGTTCAACGCAGGTTTTGACCACTTTTATATTTGCATTTGGGGCTGCCATACACCATGATAATCGTTAGGGTGTGCGATTCCGGGACAGTGAGTGAAAATTTAATGCAAGCAACATTCCAGGAATAAGGAGAAGATGAAAAAAAAGGTGAAAAAAGTTTATACACGATTTCATTTTGCTCTCGTTATCTTATTATAGGTATAGTTTTTCTGCAATTTTTATACATTCATGATATGCACTAATGTCCGTGAAGATGATGGTAGTTCAGCTGTCCCAAATATCATCTGGTAGTATGATAATACCGTATAATAGTACAATATTTTAGTTTCGGGCGAGCACCTGCCGCCCGCCGCCCGCCGCCCGCCCCTAACCAACACACAACACAACATTTCTTATCACCAGCATATAACCCCTATAATGCCGCATTAGTCTTGCACGTCAAATTCATACACACCTTGCAACACTATTAATATGTAAACACCAATTGTTACGTTGTAGGAACTGAAACAAGGCTGTATTTGCTTTATAAACAGAAGATGAATGTCTGTCAAAGGCCCACAGCAGCTCACTAAGTCAGGGGTCTGACCCTGCCTTAGTTTTCAGCGCCTTTGCGGTGCCACTAAGGGAGCAATCTCGACTGAGCATTGCGGGGGGGCGTTCGCCTTTTCCACAGGCGCCCAGTGGATAGGGCGCCCTAGCTCACTCTCAGCATCTGGCCCCAGGAGCTTAGATAGGGAGGAGCGACCTTTTCTAAAAGTATGGGTTTATGGGCTGTGGAATAGTTGAGGATTTTCCATGACCCTTGAATTATGTTCCTCACACCTTTTTAAAGATCTTAATAATGTGTGAGGTTAGGGCAATAGGTCTGTAATTCTTACTTTGTGTTTTATCTCCACCTTTGAAGATAGGAGAGATAATGGCCTGTTTGAATATCTTGGGAATCACACCTGTGTCCAGTGATTTCGCCAGAGGAGGTATATGGGGTGGGGGCCACAGACATCACAACATTTCGTGCTGGCACGCCATCAGGGGGCCCGATGCTGAAGTGAGCTAGGGCCCTATCCACTAGGGCGCCTGTGGTAAGGCGAAACGCCCCCCACCGCAATGCTCGTCGAGATTGCTGCCTTAGTGGCACCGCTAAAAAGGGGCTGAAAACTAAGGCAGGGTCAGACCCTGACTTAGTGAGCTGCTGTGGGCCTTTGACAGACATTCATCTTCTGTTTTTTAAAGCAAATACAGCCTTGTTTCAGTTCCTACAACGTAAAAAAAATTGGTGTTTACATATTAATAGTGTTTGCAAGGTGTGTATGAATTGATCGTGCAAGACTAATGCGGCATTATAGGGTGTTATATGCTGGTGATAAGAAATGTTGTTTGTGTGTTGGTTAGGGGCGGGGCGGCGGGCGGCGGGGGGGCAGTGCTCCGCCCGCACTAAAATATTGTACTATTATACGGTATTATTATTACCAGATTGATATTTAGGGCAGCTGAACCTACCATCATCTTCACGAGACATTAGTGCATATCATGAATGTAAAAAAATTGCAGTAAACTATACCTATAATAAGATAACGAGAGCAAAATGAAATCGTGTATAAACTTTTTTTTTACCTTTTTTTATTCATCTTTTCCTTATTCCTGGAATGTTGCTTGCATTAAATTTTCACTCACTGTCCCGGAATCGGCCCCACCCTAACGATTATCATGGTGATGGCACGTCCAAAAGCAAAAATATATAAGTGGTCAAACCTGCGTTGAACGTCAACTTGTGATGAAAAAGCTTTTGGCGGGGAGAGCGGTGTATCCTTGCCAAAGTGCTTGGTTAGGAGGGAGGGACAACATTCCTTGCTTCAGCAGAGACGTGTTCAAGCCTTTTGATTGGTCGAAGCTGCCTAAGCAGCGCTCAGATAGGCAAACGTGATTTTGGGTAGTAGGATTCTCGGACCACGCCCACGCCATAGGCTTTGGAGGTGTAAGGCAGTGCAAAAGCGCCTGAACTTTCGACTGTACATGGGCTTTAGTCGGTGCCTTAGCCGGGCCGTTACAAAAAGCGCCCTGAAGACGGTAAGGCGCTCTTTTCGCCTTACCCCTATGGCACTTCTCAGCATCTCCCCCCAGGGCCAGCTGCTGAGTTTGGCCGCAGCTCTCTTATTGCCAACTTGATGTCCTCAGGCGTGTAATGCATGTCCGAGAGGCTGGGCCGGGTGGCTGCTTTGTCTGGTGGTGAATGAGTTTCCTGACATCACGGTGACGTCACGATAAATAGACGCACGTAGCAAAAAACGTGAAGTGTGAACCGGGCCTCAGGCCCGATATAATGATCTGTCCGGAGTGTCCTCACTCGGGCCGCTACTGCAGGATATACGACGTTTTAAAGAGTAAATCGGGTGAGATTTACCCTTAAATACCCTTTTTAAAGGGCATATTATTGATGATAAGAGTATTGTGAAATGATAAATATAGGTTTAAAACGATAATATATTCCCCGAAAATAGGCCTAAAATAGGCTGTGATGACTGCCGAGGGGATGAAGGATGATTTTTTTACGTCTATGATTTAGTGTTATGGCAGGTTATGTATGACTGTTAGTGTCCCAGGAACAAGGCTACCCCGTGTTTAGGCCTATGCACCCTATTTTAGCTCCATGTCAGTATATTAGAGGGGAGGGGGGCGCCTATATGTGAGGGGTGTGTCGGGGTCTGTGTGTGGTGTGGTGGGGGGGATACAGTTGATTCGGGCCGCCAGTTGAATCAGGCCGCCTATATTAAATGCATACTGGACGAGTTCGCTGTCGTTTCAGAGACACCGACTATTTTTCTTGCCTACAATAGGTGTTTGTTCTAATAGAGATAGTTTTATTTGCGCAAAAAAAAAAAAAAAAAAAAAAAAAAAAAAAAATTGAAAAAAAAATTAATGACTTAACCTAACCTTATAGGTTTTAATGAAAACCCAACCTAACCCTTTGGTTTTAATGAAACCTAACCTTAAGGTTTTAATGAAACGTAACCTAAGCTTATAAGTTTTAATGAAACGTAACCTAACCTTATAAGTTTAATGAAACCTAACCTAACCTTATCCACAGTAATACCGTTTAAAAAAAAAAAAAAAAATTATGGGCTTGCGCAAAATAAACTCTCCATTGAACAAGCACCTATTTGTAGCCAAGAAAAAATAGTCGGTGCCCTCTGAAAACGACCGCGAAACTGCCCGGGTCTGCGGGGTATGCATGCTGCTATAGGCGGCCTGTTTCAACTGGCGGCCTGAATCATCGGTACCTGGTCGGGGTCTGTGTGTGTGTGTGGTAGGGGTCTCTGTGTGTGTGTGTGTTGGGGGGTCTGTGTGTGTGGGGTTGGGTGGGTCTGTGTGTGTGTGGGTTACAGGGAGTTTCGTAACCCATGTTTTGTTAGGTTGTTTCGTACACAGATTTTGAGTTTTTTCGTACACCCCCTGGTGTCATTTCGTACTCTAGTAGCCCAAGTTCAACTCTGAGCTTAGTGTACGAAACGACTATGGTTTCATATAGACCAAAGGCTGATTCACACTATCCCCTAACGTACCGGACCGGGCAAAATATTCTTCAATGAAAAACATAAGAACAAAAAGAAAGTAAGGAAGCCAAGAGGCCGTGAGACCTACACGAGGTATTTCCTGTTACCTTAACAACAAACCTATATCCACCTTTCCCCATCCATGAATTTATCCAGACTCCTTTTAAAGCCCCCCAATAGACTCTGCATTGACCAGGTGCCTGTCTACTGAGTCCATTCCAATCATTCCCCCACCCTATTTGTGAACCATTTTCTCCCTATTTCCTTTTTAAATCTAAGCTTTTCCAGTTTGAATCCTTTAAACTTCTCGTTCTACCCTGGTTACTAACCATAGAATTTTTTCCTACATCGCCTATATTGTATCCCTTTATCCCCCTTAAAATATTCTATCACGTCGCCCATTACTCTACAAATAAACCATTGTTGTATTCACGCCAGAGCGGACTCCCACCTGCCACCGGGGATAGTCACCACCGGTTGCCGGTCAGGGGGAGATGCTCGAAAGAGTTACGGGCCCCGTAAGTATTACCCTAGGGACTTTTACCTCGTACGCCTCAAACGGTGATGCTCAAACCGTTTTCTCACTTGCTACGGGACCGCGAGGCTAAGGGTGGTCTGGACACCCTTAACTCCCTCAGGGAGTGAAATTTGAAGCGGCTAGACATCAAAAACAATAAATTACAAGTTGTATCCCTATACTTTATGTTTATTGTGTATTAAGACCATTTCATGCTTGCCTGTTTGAAATGTGATTTTGTTTATTGCATCTTTTACTCCATATAAATATATCATATTTAACATACAATACCTATACTTGTAATAAATTCATATTAGGGCAAACCTAATACATTAAATATATATATCGGTCGACTTCTTGAATCAAAACGTTTAGTTCATCATACAAGTTTGGGCGCTATAATGATGCGGTCGGTGGTGGTGGTGTAAATGTCTACCGTACACACACGCACGTACACACACAAGCAAGGATATTAAGTTATACTATCCTTGCCCCACAAGTGTCACGTATGTCAGAGTGAAGTGTTAGTCCCCCAGTGTGTCTTGTCTGACCTAATGATCGAACGTTCAGTTCTCGTTCACTATAACAGAGCCCCGCCGTGGCTACAAATTTACGGCAGGCCTCGGTAGGGGCCGGGGCCACAGTGGTCCATACTCCATAGATGGTAATTTCGGGCGCGTGGGACTCAATATAGAATCAGCGCATCAAGGTATACCCTGGGTACGCCCTCTGTAGTATTCAGCGGGAGAATATTACGCTGAAAGGCTAATATGCGGCAATTTGTATTATCGTAACATTCTAGCGGTGTTGAGCTAAAATCGGCCCTATTTCAGAAATTGGGGCCGATTTTAGCTAAACACCGGCAAATATAGTTTTTTTAGGTTTAGGTTAATTTTATATTTAAGTTATGTTTAGGTCTGGTTAGGTTAGGTAAGGTTTATGATAGGTTTGGTGTTAAGTTTTGTAGAGTTTTTAGGTTAAATAAGCGTCCGCGGGACGATTTCCGAAAGGGGCCGATTTAGCACAACCGGCGATTTGAAGTTTTTAAAATTTTATTTATCAGGCTCCCTGACAGCGGGAAAAGCATGATGATTAGCTAGATAAGGCCGCGTCATGCGAGGCTGGCTCTGTGATTGGTCAGCAGAATTTCCCCACACTATCCCTAGAATATCCCAAATATTCCCACCCAGAGGCCACCGATAACCGTACGGGAGTGACTGCTCGGTACGACATCTCCCTCAGCCCACCCTCGTAAGGTTATTGTAGCCATACACTCTTAAGTTCCTTACGAGGGATTTTCGAGCATCCCTGCCCTGGATTCTCGGCGAGAATATTTTGGGGTCCGTGCTGGTTAGGTGCGGTGGTTAGCGTGTCTGTGTTGGTAGTGTGACTTTTTTCCGCTACACACCGACACAAACCGGTTGCCTCGTTGACATCCAGCTCTTGTATGGTGCACTACTATGGATGAAGATACTTTAACCCCTTGAGGCCCAGAACGTAATTTCCATTGTAATATAACCACCATTCGACAATTTTAATTTAACATAAACAATATTATATAGATATGACCTGTTTAATATCCTTGTCCATTAGCTAATTTGGTTTTTTTTAGTTACTTTTTCGTAGTTTTTTTGGCTAATAAAAGACTATTTCATATACCAAAGGGAAAGATCTGGGCGTGAAGGGGTTAACGTCACTGGTGGGCCGAGCCAGCGTGTCTGTACCCATGTCCACAGGGGGATTACAGCAACAATGGGAAGGATATACTGTGCCGAAATAGGGAATACATTACAACAATCGGAAATGTGTTATATAATTACTTAATCAATACAGTATAGTTTGATATAAAAAAGTACAAGTATTTAGGCTACATGAAACACTTGACAAATGAATTCATAATGTAACATGGAACTTTAAGTCAATGTAAAATCATATATAATGAGCTGTTGCAGGACAACTCCATCGCTGTACCGTGTAACACAGTTTAAAGTAGCATCAGCGAGCTATCAGTTAGCGAGCAATAGCGAAGCGATCTTCCTGTTTCAAAAGGGCAGGAGTACTCGACCGTACGGCGGGGAAAAAGACGCGCAGTTGGAAAACACGTGCCGGTGGCGGCCATGCCCATAGCCATGTAGAAAGTTCTTAAGGGTTTGTAAAGCAGGGTAGGCGAGAGTAACGATTCGAGCTGGAAAAGCGTAGATTTAAAAAGGAAATTGGGGAAGAACCGGTTCACATATAGGGTGGTGAAATTATTGGAATGCTAAGTCCGTCAGGTGGTTGGTCAATGCGGAGTCTTATGGAGGGTTTTAAAAGGAAATTGGATAAATTCATGATGGGAAGAGAGATGGATATGGGAGAGTTAGGTAACAGGAATACACGTGTAGGTCTCATGGCCTCTTGTAGCTTCCTTACTTCTTATGTTCTTATGTGGCGGTCAGGTTACGGGGGGTTGACATGCAGGTATGTGTGACTCAGCCTTAAGGCGCTGGGTGATGCTTTACAATATACAGATATCTCACTGTTAAGTTTGGGATTCATCACCCGGGGGTTAGTAGGTGGAGCATAAAGGGTGATTTGGAGGTTGAGGAAGGGTGTTTGGAGGTTTAAGTAAGGGTTTTTTAGGGGTTGGGGAAAGGGTGGAAGGGGTTTTTGGAGGTTAGGAAAGGAGGGAAGAGGTTTTTGGAGGTTAGGAAAGGAGGGAAAGAGGTTTTTAGAGGTTAGGAAGGGGTTTTGGGTGTTAAGAAGAGGCTTTGGGGGGTTAAAAAAAGAGGTTTTGGGTGTTCAAAAATTTGGTTTTAAATAGGTTATTCTTCTTGATAACAGAATGCATGGTGTTATTTGTAAGGTATCTCTGTAACCCACACACACACACACACTTTCCTATACACCCCCCCATCCCTAAAGCCGGCCACATCACACCGGCGCGGCCTGTCCGGCCGCGAAAAGGGGCGTGGCTAGAGGCGGCCGGTGTGTGTGTGGGGGGATGTTTTTCATCCGGCGGGGCCTGTTGCAGCGGCCGGATGAAAATCAGTCGACGCTTGAAATTCCGTCCGGCGCGGCCTGCCGCTGCGTTGTGTGGGTGCCTTCCACGCGGCCCGCCCCTTGCTCGGGCCCGATAATGACTAATTGTACCAGTAATAATTGTATTTATGATAATATGGGGGTTTTTATATGACGTATTAATATATTATGACGTATTTTTTATTAGGTTTATTATGGCTGCACTGCACCCTTCACCAAAAGTCATTTTCGGACAGCGGATTCATGTTGTCCCCACGGTGGGCCGACGTGACTGTATTTTTTCAGAGGGGGCCCGGGTTTTGTGTGTGTGGGTCTCGCCCGGCGAACGATGCCCCGCATTTTTTTGTCGGCCGGACAGGCCGCGCCGGGTGTTTTTTGTGGCCGGCTTGTGGCCAGCTGTGGGGTTTTACTCGGGCCCCTGAAATGGGGAATTAATTACAACAATCAGGAAATTGATTTATTATTTCTTTAGTCAATACGTATACAGTAAAACCCTTATAACTGGGCACGTGGGGGCTCGGGCCCCTTGCCAGTTAGCAATGTCCTCCCTGATATGGTTAAAAAAAAAAAAATAAAAAAAAATAAAGACATTAAAAGCATAAAACTACCTTTATAGTGAACGGGTAAAAGTGTGGTTTTTTATATAAAAACTCAGAACAAAAAAGCAGCATGGACCACCTGCACCACCCTTGCCCATTTTTCACTTTTCCTGCGGGCTGGGGGCCCCCGGGCCGTACTTTAAAACCTTCCCCCCGGGCTGGCGATCCCCTCCCGATCCCCGCCAGCGAACCCCACCCCAGGAAACCCTTTACTTTTAAACACTGGCTTACCCAACCCTGGCGAACGCCAGGTTGGGCGGACGTGAGTGTCCCAGCCAACCCCTTTCCTATTCTCCCCTCTGAAAAGGGCGTTTGAAATCGGGGGAAATTCAAGTTTGTTTACTCTACGTCGACCCATCTACGAGTGACGTGTGGCTCTTTTAAGGCAATCCTATATCCCACTGGGAAAGGGGATGCTCGACCTCACAAGGAGTATATTGAAGGCATAAATGAAAAAACTACCAAGTTATGCCGTGTTTGCTTTTGTAGCTCCCTTTTTCCCCAGACAGTACTGTTATTAATAATTAAAGTTCTTTCATCACTGAACTAACGAGCAATAATATGTCAATGCTCCCAGGCATTGTGGTTTTAAAAACCATTTAACCCTTATTTACCACCTAACTCTTGCAAAGATAGGGTATTAGTTGGGTAGTGGGTTCCAAAAGTCCAGGATTCTTACCTCATTTAAACGGTACTCCGTAGTATAGGGTTACACGCTCGGCTCAAAACCCGAGAAGTCCCGGTTAGACCCCCGGGCGGAGAAAAGATGAGGGGGTTTTTCTTAAAACCGAGCCCCGTCCCCCCACAGTGAAGGGGGACCGGGTGTTACCCGGGGTTTGTGACCCCCCCCCCCCGGGGGGTGGTGGCTTCGGCAACACTAATTGCTGCAGCGGTAGATCACTACGGCCTGGGGAAATTATCCTCTAATAAAACAAACAAACAAAAAACGCATCGTGTAGAATTTTCTTATGAATATTTTGAACCCCCATTTCCCATGGTGCATTGAATAATAATTGTTACATGTACTACCGAAAATCTACCGTTTTTTCAGCCATAAACTGTTAATTTTGGGGTAAATTAGATTGGTTGAGGGGGGGTTTGGTTTTAGAACAAATATCAAAAAAAAAAAAGAAAATTATCAATACTATGGCATGCAAAGCGGGCAATTAGGTTTGGGGGGGCGGGGGGGCCCCCCCAACCCCGTAAAAAAACATTGTTTTCCGACAAAAAACGAGCCAGATTCATTAAAAACACATAAAAAACTATTCAGGAAAACAAGTTTCGACCTCAAAAATCAGTGAATGCTCACTTCCAAAATTTTACCAAAGAATTTGATATTTAATTTAAACTCGCTCACTACTTATTAACGTGCAAAAAATTTTAATCATTTTTTCCAGTAGTAATTTTTAAAATCAATCCCCACTTAACCAAAAATGCAACAGCGATCAATATTCCAGTATTGTATTTTTAAATAAAATTTTATCCCCGCTTAACCTAACATGCAGCAACGATCATACTTCCAGTATCATATTAAAGATCATCATTTTTTAATGGGGTTTTGGGCCTTAGTTGATAGGTTAAAATGGGTTAGGTTAGTGATTTAAAAGGGTGGGGTTTAGGTTAGTGGTTAAGGTAGAGATTAAATATTTTTATCCTATAGGTTACAGGGTGTTTCGTACAAAAGTTGTTTCGTAGCCGGGTTTTTGTAGTTTTTGTACACTGATTTTTATTTTTTTTTCGTAATTCTGAGTCGTTTGTAACTTAGTTCCTCTGAGCTGAGTGTACGAAACGACTATGGTTTCATATAGACTATGAAACAATTTTTTGGTGTACAAATTATGGTTACGAAACAACTTTTTTACAAAACTGACTGCCCCCCTCCTATACACCCCCCTTCCCTACTAAAACATCTTTATCTCGAAATTGTGTTGCGACGGAAATCATTGAGTAATGTTTTCAGAATTTATTTAGGTAAACAGAAACCTTCATCATTAACAAATCCCCCACTTAACCTGCTACAATTCAGATACTTCCAGCGGTATAAACAAAATATATTTTCACCACTTAACCAAAACCTGCTACACCTATCAGATATTTCCCAGCAGTGATATAAATCATTAAATATATTTTCACCACAAACCAACATGCTACCATATCAGATACTTCCAGCAGTGATATAATCATTAAAATAGTTCCCCATTTAACCAACATGTCACCTATCAAACTTCCAGCAGTGATAAAATTTTAAATATAGTTCCCCATTTAAACCTAACATGCTACAATAAATCTATTTCCCAAAAGGGAAAATTGGTATTAATCATTTAATCTCATTCACCACTTAAAAAGTACAAAGAAAAAACAAATATAGGTTTGTGATTTTAAACATTGGGAAAATGTTTCATATTTTTTATTACCAACCAACTTTTAATTCCAACTAGTCTCGCTCAGGAAAAAATCTAGGTGTCTTTCTGTCTTTCACGTTTGTCTTGGCAATCTGATCCTTCTGCTTTGGGGTCAAGCACTTCTATACTTCAAAATCTAGCAACGCCTAATCGGAAAAAATATATGAAACATTAATAACAAATTTCTTTTAAAAATTATTTAAAGTGATTTTAAATCAGAAAAAAAAATCCCCCAAAATAAGTATCAGATAAATTCAAACATTTTTTAAAACTATTATGAAAAAATTTTTCGTCCTCAAAAAACAGTAATGCGATAAATGAAAATTATTTAGGTTGGGAAACTAGAAGGGGGGGTCCGGGGGGGCACGGGCCCCCCTAGTTTTCAGTAGGGTTTTGTTAATAGTGGTTTTGATTAAAAACGCATTTACCCTTCTAATTTTAACAAACTGAACTCTGTAAAAACTTTTTAATTTATCTGATTAACCAAATAAATAAAAAGGGATAATATTTTTACACTGGGCCAAATTTCCCACACAATTAGAGGAATGAAACCCGAGAAATGCCAGGGCGCTGGCAGTTTTAACCCAAAGGTTTCTACTGTGTTTTCCTCCGCGACTAAATTTTTTTATAAATCAATTTTGCAAAGAATATTTAGCACCGCATCTGAAACTAAAAAAAAAACTTTTCTGTTGTTCTAGTAAGTGTATGCATGACATGCATTACGATTGAAAGTTCAAGATACAATTTAAGCAAATTACTCGCCCCGAGTAACAGAGCTTTTTTATATTTTTTACATGTTATTGTGGCGTAAAATTTTTGGGGAGTTCACCTGTTTTCTAAGACATATGCTGCGTCTGCAAACGTTGTCAAAAAAAAATAAGCAAGCCCTTGGGGAAAAAAGAAGAATAAGGAAAGCCGAAATCGGTTGTTCTGGCGAAATGTAGGTAAATTGGGAGGCGACACGCCCGGGGGGAGTGGGAGGGGAGATTGTGGGGGGGGATTGAATCAAACTTGCCACTTCACGCGTCGACTCATTGCACTTCCGCTTTTTTTCTGATTTATCCAATAATAACAGAAACTATGACTGCCTAGGATGATAATTCTAAACATACGTTATACTAATAATAATAGGTGCATTACCCCGCCCCCTAACTATAACCTACTTTGGGTTTTTGGTTATAACAATGTTTTACAGAATCAGGGGTTCTATACAATAACATAAGAAGAAAATCGTTCTTAAAAATTATCTTTTTTGTTTTAAGTGCAGGGGAAAAAGCCCATTTTTTCTTTCAAGTTTACCAATTTTCACCCCAAAATTTTGAGTTAAAATGCCAGCGACCCCGGCATTTTGGATTGCAGTTTCTCTAATTGGAGCATGGTTTTTTTACCTTTTTTATTCTAGGAAAAAATTTCTCTCAAGAGCTCCATCGCAAAAATACTTTTGGAGAAAAATATAAAATCCCATTTTTTCGGAGGAGAGAGACAAGTGTTTATGTGCACCTCCTCTTTTTCCCCTTGTGACCCGCATCGCCCCTATTCTTCCCCTTTCCCGCGACAATTTTTTTTTGAGGATTTGATTTAGTTAGGTTTAAAAATGGGGTTAGGTTAGTGGTGTATACCTCCCCCAGGAAGGGGGGTGTATGGGAGGGGATGCATCAATTCGTTCACAAATCATTGGTCACAGTAGATTTTTACACCAAAAAGTTGTTCGTAGTCTATATGAAACCATAGTCGTTTCGACACTCAGCTCAGAGTGAACTTTTCTACTTGATTTTTTCCCCAAACGACATCACGTATTCCCAAAACTCAAAAACAGGTACGAAACAACTAAAAAAAAACCCGGGTACGAAACTCCCCGAACAGTAGTGTTTGGTTAGTTAATTTTCATACTCCTATAGTTCAGGGGGTTTCGTACACGGTTTTGTTAGTTGTTTCTACACTATTTGATTTTTCGTACATACGTGTTTTTTGTTTGTAAATCAGTTAAAGTTCAACTCTGAGCTGAGTTACGAAACGACTATGGTTTTAATAGATAGAAAAACTTTTTTGGGCTTAAAATTTCTGGTGTACAAACAACTTTTGGAACAACTGACTGCACCCCTTCCTATCACTCCCCCCCCTACTAAAAGATCTTATTCTCCGAAAGTAGTGATTTGCGCGGAAAATCATTGAGAGAATGTTCTCAAAAACTATTAAGGTAAACAGAAACCCTACTCCCAAAGGGAGAGAATTTTGGTCCTAGTGGGAAAAATTTTCCAAATAAAAATTATTTTTCAGTGTCGGGACACACTATTTAAACAGCTCAGTGTAATATATGAGGGTCAGAGGCCTCGACATAGCTAATGTAAAGACACCATCACAAAACAAACCTGTATTTACAAATAACAATTCAATTTTATTTATATACAACAGAAAAAATATTTTTGTGGGGGGAGCACAAGATATCATAATCACGTCTCACGAAATTTTATGGGGGTGGAGGACTCTGAAAAGCTCTAGTAAAGATCCACACCAAAAAAAATCCCAAGTAACATTAATTGTGCATATGGTCCCCAAACCAATTTTATTGGACGAAAAGGGAAAATACACCACCCCTTGGGGGGGGGGAGGGTCTGGTGCGCAGCGCGTTGGGGAAACCCCCATGGTGTTTTGAAAATAATATACATGACTTATTTTCCCTGAAAAACTTGCCATACAATATTTACCGTCGCAATAGGTTTCCTATCTCATAAAATGCTTGTGATTGTAAAAAGTAAAACTGAATGCAAAAAATTTTGTCGCCCCGGGGAGAGGGCGTCTCACCCCAACTCACTTCGCCAGGTATTCCAATACTTCCCTTCGCCACCCGGGGGAGCGCGCCCGGCGGGGCGCTCTGGGTTTAAAAATAAGAAATCACTGAGCGCTGGGAACGCTTTTGCCCGCCCTGGGGAAAGTTTTTAAAAAACGGCCCCAGGCTCTTTAATTTTATTCCCTTTCCCGCTGGAGACACCCTTGCGGATGGAGCACATCTTGGTATACTGTAATTTTCCAAGAATTGGTAAGTGTCCCAAAACACGTAAAAAAAGGTGGCAAATTAAAACAAAGGGGGGGTACCCGCGCGGGTTGCGCCCTGTTTTGGCGTCCCAAAACCGCTTGGATACGAATCCCAACCCAAAAACACTTGCTGAAAAGTGTGTTATACACTTGGAATTGTTGCAAGTTTTGCAATTATTTTTTTTCAGCTCCTCCAAGCTTGTTGGGTTTTTTTAAGCAGAAACCAATCCTTTTTCAAATTTCGACAAAAAAAGGGAAATTTTTATCCAACGGTTTCTTTTCACTAAACACGGCCAGCTGACAGCCTACACACTCGTTCCGACCTTTGGGTTTACTTCCCCATTTTTTGTGTTTTGGGGTACACAACTACTGTATTTTAAAAGTAGCCCATCCGAAGGGTGTTTCCCGCAGGAAGGGAATGAAATTTAAACCTGAGCCTGCAGGAAAAGATCAAAAGGACAAAAATACGACTTTGCGACTGACGATATGCCGAGTGTAATCGAAAGAGAATGCAGTTTATAACTACAATATGCCGAGATACATTATTTTTTGCCGAACTTTCTGTTTACATGTTCACACAAGAGGTTGTGAGGGAATATATGCCGAGGTGAAAACCATGAAAAAGTGCAGTTTAGGTGTGAGGCGGTAGCAGAGTGGGTTAGCGTCACTGTGTGGCCATTCTCGAAGACCGAGTTTGATCCCGCGTGAGACCCATAAATCCACTTGAAATCTTTCTGCACCGTCGAGTGGTCTAAGACACCCACATGCCCTGTCCATTAACTCCACCTTCGACTGTGAGTGCATGGGAGACACAGGTGGCGGCATGAACCTCTAATCACAGGCGTCAGCCCCAGGGCCGGGTTAAGGGGGGGGGGCTACCGGGGCTCTTGCCCCAGGTCCCCCACCAAAAGGGCCCCCCCCATATTATATTAGCTTTAAGCATAATATTCAAACATTGGCAAGTTACAAAACCAAAACATATTTGCCTGTCTCTGTTTCATCCTTTATCTCTGAATACCAGTCTATGCATTAATAGTTCTTTCCCAAAACCCATAGGCCTCAAAATACCCACAAAAGTGCTTAATTTTCGGGGCGAATATAGAGCCCCCACAAAAGCTGACCCCCAGGCCCCCACAGTCTTGATCCGGCCCTGGGTGTCACTATAAAAATCCTGCCTGCGCCACACGGGCGAGGGCCAACCATCACAGCCCTCGAGTGAGCCTCCGGGGCCTACCATCCCACCCCTGTAGCTCACTGCCTACACGCGCTATAGGCATAGGTGTGTGTGTGTTTTTAAACCTAGTTGTAACATACAGGAAAAGAGCTATGCTCGTACTTTTCCCGTCTCCCAAATCTACTATTATCCAGTTTCCCTTTGAAGTCCTGAATACTTCTTGCATTAATCACTTTTGCATAAAGGGTTGTTCCAGGCTTCTATGCTTCTATAGGGGGAAGCTGTATTTTTTTATTCCCCTTGCATGTTGTCCTTTTCAATTTCTTCTCATGACCTCTTGTACTCTGTCGTCCCACACACAAACAGATCTTTTTCTATCAATTTTTTCCAGACCCATTGATGCTCTATACACTGCTATAAAATCTCCCCTTTCTCTTCTTTTTCAAGTGTTGGGAGTTTTAGTCTTGAAAGTTTTTTTTTTCATATGTTAATCTCTCAGGCTTGGAGCCATTTTTGTGGCTGTCTTTGTATTCCTCTCAATCTTCCTTATATCCTTCTTTTTTTGGTGACCAAATCACTGCCGCATATTCCAACCTTAGTCAAATCAGAGATGTTATCAATTTCTTGATCATCTCTTCATCCAGATATTTGAATGCCATTCTTATATTCCTCAGCAACTGTTATTTTATCTCCTGTGATCTTGTTTATATGCTTCTCTGGTGACAAATTGTCCTTAATCCATACTCCCAGATCTTTTTTGACCTTTGTTTTGATTATCCATTCATTTCCCATCGAATACTTTCCTCTCTGTCTCTTTTTGCTACTGCCCACTTCCATCACTTTACACTTTTTGGCATTAAACTCCATTTCCCATATTTGACTCCATCTGAAAATCTTATCTAGATCCTTTTGTAAATCCTCACAGTCCTCTTTACTTTCTACTTTTCTTAGTAATTTAGCATCATCAGCGAATAAACTCATATAACTGTTTACTCCTTCTGCCATATCATTTACATAGACCAAGAACATCACTGGGGCCAATACTGATCCTTGAGGAACTCCACTGATCACACTGCACCATTCTGACTTTTGATCTTTTATTACTGTTCTCATCTCTCTGTTGCTCAAAAAGTCTTCCATCCACTTCAGCAACCCCCTTCAATCCTCCTACATGTTCTAGCTTCCAGAGCAGTCTCTTATGAGGTACCTTGTCAAATGCCTTCTTTAGGTCCAAGTAAATGCAATCGACCCACCCTTCTCTTTCTGGTGTCACATCGATCACTCTCGAGTAAAAGCTCAATAGATTTGTTGTACATGACATTCCTCCTCTAAATCCAAACTGGCCACCTGCAAGTGTGTTTGTCTCTTCCAAATATTTCAACCATCTGTCCTTCACAATTTTTTCACACATTTTTGCCACTACACTTGTTAATGATACTGGCCTGTAATTTAGTGGTTCTTCTTTGTCACCTCCTTTGTGAATTGGCACAATATTTGCTCTTTTCCAATCAAGCGGGGACTCTGTTCTCCTTTATGGGAAATCTCAATTACACTGTGTACCTTGCACACCTGTGTGTGTATGTGTGGGAAAAAAAAAAAAAAAAAAAAAAACTATGCCATGCCGAGTTGTATCAAATTCCGAGTTATACAGTGCCGAGTTATAAGGCTTTTACTGTAGTTTGATATTATAAAGTACAAGTATTTAGGCTACATGAAACACTTGACAAATGAATTCTATATGTACAATGGAACATTTAATGTCAATGTAAAAATCAATATATAATCAGCTGTTGCAGGACAACTCCATCGCTGTCACCTTGTAACACAGTTAATGTAGCATCAGCGAGCTATCAGTTAATGAGCAATAGCGAAAGCGATCTTTCCTGTTACAAGGACAGGAGTACTGCGACCGTACTGCCGGGGACCCGACGCTGCAGTGTGAATACACGTGCCGGTGGCGGCCAGTGCCTATAGGCAATGTAGGAAAAGTTCTTAAGGTTAGTAAGCAGGGTAGAGCGAGAAGTAACGGATTCAAGCTGGAAAAGCGTAGATTTAAAAAGGAAATTGGGAGAAACTGGTTCACATATAGGGTGGTGAATGATTGGAATGGACTAAGTCGTCAGGTGGTTGGTCAATGCGGAGTCTATTGGAGGCTTTAAAAGGAGTCTGGATAAATTCATGGATGGGAAAGAGAGATGGATATAGGTAGAGTTAGGTAACAGGAACTACCACGTGTAGGTCTCATGGCCTCTTGTAGCTTCCTTACTTTCTTATGTTCTTATGTGGCGGTCAGGTTACGGTGGGTTGACATGCAGGTATAGTGTGACTCAGCCTTAAGGCGCTGGTGTGATGCTTTTCAATATACAGATATCTCACTGTTAAAGTAGTCGTCCAGACCCATTTTTTTTTTGCCTAATTATGTTGAATGCACATTCAAAACACCTAATCCACCAAAAATAATTGATTTCCAGGCCTTATTTCCGTAAAAATACGACTTTTGTAAAAAGCGCGCGAAAAAAAAAATCTTCCCTCCAACAGGGCTACGACTGTTATTGATGACGTCAGAATAGGGATAGAGCTCCAATGTAAACATCTGTAACACCTGTCGGCACTCTTTGAGCTGCCTTGGTGGTGATAAGACGTTTGTGCTCCGGCTCCTCCAACGCAATATCACTGTCAATAACGTTTTCGTTAGCCACGTCACTACACTACGTGGTACTGTGTGCCTGGCTCTGCTGTGTGGGGCCTGTGCGTGCCTGTGCCCTAGACTCCCTGCTCCCGTGATCAATCATCAATGCCGCTTGACGAGGACGTCCACATGGACACCATCTCAGTTGGCCCCAAGAGGTCCCGCTCGCCTTCCCCTTCATCTGGTGAGACCCAACAGACTGAAAAGTCATGCAAAACAACACGCTCCTACGCCACAATCACTGCCTCACCTCCTCCCCGCGTTGCTACACCCACTGCTTCTGCTCCCACTGCTTCTGCTCCTGCTTCCGCCTGCCCTTCTACTCAGCCTCAACGCCTCATCATTATCAGGTCAGCTGAGGGGCTCCGGTCCTTCATTAACCCTGGGAAGGTGTCCAGGGCAGTTTTTAACTCCATATTTCAAAAGAAATTCGTGTCTAGCACTCTAACCATCACCGGGGGGGGCAGAGGTATCAAATTCGAGGTGGCCAACCTTGACCACCTTGCCCAGCCCCCAGAGTCTGTCACAATGCTGGGGGAGTGGTCCGTGAAGTGCTGGGTGGCATCGGACGACGACCCGACCTACATGTTCGGGAGAATTTTCCCTATCTCTCCCGAACTGACAAATGACGACATTTTAACTGGACTTACAGTACTTGACGACTCCCCTACCAAAATTGTAGACGCCATACGGCTCCCGGCTCACGCCCGGGACGACGGTCAGACGGAGGCTAACATGGCCATCAGAATTAAATTTCGGGGCCCCCTCCCGGACCGGGTCTCCTTAAACATGCCGTTTACCGGGTCCGGCCCCACACCCTCCCTGTCCCCCGGGTGTACCCGTGCCCCTTTTTTTGCCACGGAAATCCCACCTCAACATAAAGGGCCCCCGCTGCGTAATTCAGGGCTTTCATGTTGCAGAGGGGTTGCCCGGCCCGATACCCTGCCTTTTTGGGGTGGTGACCCCCGCCCCCCCCTTAAGCAGTGCCCGGCTTCTCCGGCGGAGCAAGTGAACAGCTCCGCACGGACTACCTACTCCATGTCAGACGTGAACGGCGCTGAGGGGCATCCCCCCGGGGACCTTCGCCCGGGGGGCCCCCGCACAAGAGCTGCCCCCCCCTCTCCCCTTCCCTGCCTGCCTCCCCAGGGCCTGCCCCTGCCATCAGCCTGCCCCTGCCAAGCCTTTGACCCCACATCAACATAGTCCGATGGCTGTTTTTTCGTCCCCCCCACCCGCCCACCCACTGCTATGGATCCCCTTCCCCAAAACCCAAAGCCCCGGACCGCCCCCCCGGCACCTTACCATCCCCGCCCTTAAAAAAAGGACAGACCCCCTTCCTGCCGGAGGGGTATAGGGAGGGCTGTGGAGGTGTTTTTTCATCCTCCTACCCCCTTATTACCGGGTCCCCCACTCCGCCTGTTCTTCCCTGCCTCCACAGCCTCAGCCCCATCCCCAGCCCAGCAGCCCAGCACCCCCGCCCTCACTGGGTAGTGCAGCCTTTGCCCCGCCTCCTCCTTCTCAACCCGCTGCTTGGGGCTTTGCATGCAGCCTTCTTTAAGGGAATTGCACCCTAGCCTTATTTTTTTTTTTTAATCCCCTTTTTGGGTTTCTGCCTTAGAGACTCCCTCTTTCGATGCCTGCCACCCTCCTTACCTTCTTTTTTCCTCACGCGTAGCCTTTACTCCCCCCCCTTCATTTTTGGAAGCCCGGTCTCTGTACCGGAAACCCCCAGTTTTTAAAACCACCCCCATCATACACTCCTCTAGTTGTTGGGTCTGTGAGCGGGGCTCACAACCATTCCCCCCCTCCTTTCCCAACTATGCTTCCACAGGATGGAGGGGGGGCCCGGCGGGGCAGGAGGGGGCCTGCTTTGCTGGTCCACCGCCCCTTTCTTTTCTAGCCCTCTCCTATCATCCTTTCCCTGGGGGCCTGGAGCACCTGGGGGTGACTGTTCCCTTTATTCAGGCCCTTCAGATTCTTTTGTTTTACAACCCTTGTTTAGACATAACCCTTCGGAATTCCAGCATTGTTCCCTCAGCTTTCCTCCCAGTTTTAATAATGGGTGTTTTTAAGCCCTCAGCCCTCTGGGAACCGGCCCTCCCCAGGGCCGAAAAAACCGCTTGGGGGGGGCCCCTCTCGGCTTTCTGGGGGACAGTGTTTCTTTTCTCTCCTCACTCCACCTGGCCTCCCTCCCGGACTATCCAGCTTCAGGGAACCCCTCCCCCTTTGGGGCCCTCTGCCTGGGTATGGCCCCCTCCTCCCCCCCCACTGTCAAAACGGGCCCAAATTTGGGGAGCGACCATCTTCCTGTTGTAATTTCCTTTCCCTTCGTACCCCCACCCCCCCCCCTTCACGCGACCTCGTTGGTCCTTCACCAAAGGAGACTGGGGTTTTTTTAAACCCCGAACTAAATTCATTCCCCTCCCATTACCCTCCCTTTGGGATAATTCAATACCTCACGGTCCCCCCTGGTGGACGGGGGGTCCCACCATTTTCATCTAATCACTTCCCACCCTCCCGCTTTTTCCGGGTCCCCTGGTGGTCCCGGAAGTGGGGGGGCCGCCCTTCAGGCCAAACGCCACGCCTTTACTGGTGGCGAAAGACCCCATTCCCTTGCTCCGTAGTCGCTTCCGTTTTTGGGAGGCCCCATGAAAACGTGTTTATTCTTGATGAAAACGTTCTGCAGGGGCCTCTTTGTGTTTCCCCGCCCTTCTCCTCCTCAGTCCCCCGGGCTTGGCCCTTTTTTTCAGGAAGGGGGTCCACCCTAGCCCCCCTTCACTTTTCCGTTAACTAGTACGGTGCCCTCCTCATCACTGATCCGAAAAAGTAGAGTGCCTCGCTCCCACATCCACACACCTGGGCTCTCCAGCCCCGTCCCCCCACCGTGTTCCCCCTTCCACCCCGGCCTAAAATTCACTGCTAAAAACCCCCCGGAAACTTTCCTCTGTTTTCACGCACTGTCCGCTGGGAAGGCGGCGGGTCTGGACAACTCCCGAACGAGTTTCTTCGCCGCCTCCCGGTGCTCTGGCCCCCCTCCCCCTGGACGTCCTAAACCCCCCAGCTGGCTTTCGGGGACGTTCCCTTTGTGTGGCGTCATCCCATCCTTCCTATTCTTAAGCCTGGCAAGGCTCCGTCTGAGGTTTTCCCCCATAGGCCCATTTTCCTTCTTCTAATCTTAGTAAGTAGTAAACAAATAGTACGGTGTAGGTTGGGCAGGGGTTGGAACACAAACCCTTCTTCCATCAAAAATTTCGGGTTTCGTCCTCACCGGGCACCCTGGTGCCCTGCTCCCCGGACCCCAAAACAGGAAGGATTTACCCCCCAAAAAATTCCGCTAATAGCCTTTTTTTGACCTCCAAACAGCTTTTGACACCTCCTCCCATAAAGCCTCATTGAAAAAATTTCCCGCCTGGGACGCATGGCTCCCCCCCTCCAATGGGTTAATCCCTTCCCGTCTTCCAGGTTTCTCTCTGGTGAGGGAAAACCCCTTCCCGGTCCTACCCGGGGCCCCGAGGGGTCCCACAGGGTTCCCCCAGTCCTTTCCCCTTTAACATCTTGCTTTCAGACTTTTTCCCCCCTCTCCCTGCACACATGCTCATCTATCTGATGACATCTCTCTCATTTCTCTGCCCCCTTCCCGGGGGCTCAAGACCCTCTTCAAGTGGGCTTGATGCCCTCCACTCATGGACCCCCCCGTTGGGGCCCCGCGGTGAGTGCCCAGAATTAGCCCTTTTTGCTTCCCCGAAGGCGATTCCCAAAATCCCCAAAGGTCACCATTTTTGGGGCCCAATTTTCCTTTAAAAAACCCCAAAATTCCTTGGTTTCTGTTTTATGGCCCCCGCCTAACCTGGGGGCCCCACATACATACCTGGTGACCTGTGCCTCAAGAGGGTTAAATTAATGAAACCCTTGCGGGGTCGTGGGGTGCGGCAGGAATACCTCCCTTTATTTCTAAGACTTACATCCGTAGCCGCTTAGTAGGGGGTGAGGTTTATGGTGCGGCCTCACCCTTTCCCTCCTCCACAAGTTTGAGTAATCCAGATAATGCCCCTTTGTATAGCTTTGGGGGGCCCTTAGGGGCCTCCCCCGTACAGCCCTTCAGGCAGAATCCCCCTCCCTCCCCCCTCCAAAACCCACGCTCCCCCTCCTTGTCCGCACCTACACCAAAATTGCCTCCCCCCTACTGCCCCGCCCTCCATCCCTCCCCCCCTCCGACCGTAGGGAACCACTTCATGGCCCCCTGCCGTTCAAACCCACACACCTTTCGTAGAGGAGCCCCCTCCTTTTTGCTTCTTCCGGGGGACTCCCCCCCCCTTTTGCCTCGGAAAGACCTCTCCCCCGGGGCCCCTTTGGGTTTTCCTCTCTCTTCTCTAATTTTTTCTGTCCCTTCACACCCTACCCATGGTCCAAGGCTGCCTGTCCGGGGGGGCAGGGCCTTTTTTACTCCCCCCACAACCCGTACAATAAAATCCCTCCACATTTACACCACGGCTCCCGTCGCCCGCCCCTCCGTCTGTAGGTGCGGCCATGTTCATCCCCCCCAGGTCACTTGCCACCCCTGGGGGTTGCCACCCACTCCTCCATCCTGACGGCAGAACTTTTTCCCTCAGGGAGGGCACAATATGCCCCCACCGTGCCCCCCCCTGGCTGTAACCATTTTCACTGACTCCCCCACAGCCCTCCCAAATTCTCCCACTCCCGCCCTATCACTCACCATGCCCTTTGTTTTCAAATCCCCCACCTCTTGCTTTTACTTTTTCCTCCTTGGCCATTCATCCCCCTTAGTGGGTTCCCCCAAAATTGGTGTCAGGGCAACACTGTGGGCCCACGGGCGGCGCGAGGCACCTCCCCCCCTCTCCCCCTAGACATACCAAAGACCTGACTGATCATGACTAACCTTCAGACTACATGCACCGACACTGGACTGAACTGACGACGCCTTTAAATACACTTCATTGGGCGTAACGCATGCACACGACCCACTGGGGACCCACTCCCCCAGCCGTCCCGGACACCGCAGTCACCGACTCCGATTGGCCACCCCCGCCTCAACCCCACCTAAAAAACTGGGCATACAGCGACCCCCACTGCCCCCGGTGCCCCACTACCCGGGCACACCTGAACACCTCCTCCTGCAATGTCCTCCCACACTCCCACCCCACGGCACCCTCCAATCATATACCCTCCCTCCTCCGCAACCAACTCTGCCGCCCCTTTGGGGGGCTCTCAGACCCTGGGTTGGCCTTCCCAAAAAACCCAAGCACACCAGGCCTTCCACGAAGTTGGCCAACTGACAGGATCTAAACCCCGCTGATTCATTTTCATCCCGCCCCCTTCGGGCACGAGGCTGTGGCACCACAGCCCGCCGGCCCATCAAACCCCCAAAAAACAACAACACCTGTGGGAAAAGTTATGATGAGCGATTGTCTTCATGTCGACAGGAATCTGTACTGTCAGAATTAGGTACGAAACTAATCTGAGCCTAACTAAATAGCTGGCGCGTATATGGGAAAACGAACCTCAATACAGGGGGTCCCGCCCTATAGTTTTAGCCAAGTCGGGTGGATGAAAGGTTTAGCAGACCTCAGGTTCAGCAGGGGACCTGGCACTTCCCAAAACCGGTTTTGGTAAGTAAGGGAAAATTGGGAAATTTGTTGTGGGAATCACAATGAAAGGGACTTTCGAAAAATCCTAGGTTAGTTTTGGAGCGTTACAGTCAAACGTCATTTTCGGAAACCACATCCAGCATTAAATATAGCTAAGTTGGAAAAAAATGCGGGCGGGGAAAGGGAGAAAGTGTACAGCCAAGGGATTTTATGCAGATTTGTGATGCAGACTGCCATACAAGACAGACTTAGACAGTCTGCATTGGTGTGGTCTAACCAAGTCTGCCAGTCTGGCCCAGTGGCGTAGCTAGGTATCTGTAAATGGTGAGGGCACTAGGCAAGCGGAGCTAAGGGACATTCTGATGCCACATAGAAGGATCTAAGGACATATTCTAAGATCCGATCAGTGGTGGGTATTAGAACATATACAGAATACGGCAGCCATGGCCAGTTGGGGGCGGGGGTCACCGAATTTTCGTAGTTATGCCACTGATTATGCCTGAGCGGAGATGCAATAGGTCTAAATTGTGAATGAATACAAGCCTTAATCAATTTAAAAATAATGTTAATTTATTCGATATTTACAATGCAAACTTCTGCACCCACATTTCCATATAACCAGTGAGGGGCCTGAGGGACTGAGGGCACACTGTACTATACTATAGTGTGCAGTGTACAGTGTACACTATACACACTATAACTAGATAAATTGGTAACAAAAATGTAGGCAACATGACAGACATTTAATCAACACTTATGTTAATATAAATATATATATATATATATATATATATATATATATATATATATATATATATATATATATATATATATATATATATTTTATATATATATATTAACATAAGTGTTGATTAAATGTCTGTCATGTTGTCTACTTTTTTGCACCATTTTATACATTCATTCATGAGTATGTACTTCACATTAAAACTATATGCTAATTTTTCTCAATATGTTACCAATTATATATATATATATATATATATATATATATATATATATATATATATAATATATATATATGAAAACTAAGGTTCCCTCCCCTTTCATACAACCCTTGTTCTGCCACATATAACATCATAATGATAACAGTATTACAAGTTAGACACATTTTTGTATATTTATCATTGTTATAGAAGTTTCAGTTCGTTTATGGATCTGCTTCAAAAATTTGTATATTTCCACTGAGTTATCGAGCACTATATCTTTCAGGTCCCGGTGTGGAAATTGCCAGCTAATGCCAACAGCTAGGGAATGTGTATGTTGCCAAACCACGAATATTGTCAAAGCAAAGCTGAAGGACTCCAACATCCCCAATGCTAACTTTAAGTGCATCACAGTGCCCCCAGGATTTCCGGGCGTGTCTTAACCCTTGGGCATTGGAGGTTGCCTTCCTGACATACAGAGCCACAAATGGTAACCTGCCAGTCAATGGTGCCAATCATGAGTAGGTATTCAATAACATACTTACTCAACAATATACTTTTATTTTCTTGCAAAATTGATAATACAGTGAATTTCATGTTGTAGAAAAACAGTGGACATTGTTGTTGATTGATTGATTAATGCCTAAAAAGGTGAATGTGCCAGACACCAGAGGTCATATGGCACTATGGCAAAGCATATAAAGGGGAGGGGTTTTAAAGAATAAAAGTGAAACGATGAGGGAAGGGGAAAGAACGGAATGTTACAGCAGGATGGTTCTATCAGATGTTCTATCAGATGAAAACTGATGAATGTCACTTTGATTCGAAGTGGTAGATAGGACAACCTCTGTAGAAAAACGTTGTGGAAACCACCACAGTTAGCACATTGTTGTTTGACATCCAAATTTTTCCCATGGCAGTCAGTTACATGCAATCAATCAATCATTTGGGGCATACGCCAAAGGGCGCGTCGCCTTGCCCACCCTACGGCGCCACTCCCTAGTAAGCCTCCAAACACCTGGACCTTGGTCTTAAGCCAGGAGACCTCAAGTCACAAAGGCTTTGCCTCCTCGTGCAGCGCCTCGAGCGCCATCACCAGGACCTCCAGCGACTCAGCAAAGATTACTGCATCATCGGCAAAAACAAGATCAGTGATCTTGGTGTTGCCGAGGGATGCTCCACAATCACTTTGATCTACAACTTTGCCAATACCCAGTCCATACAAGTGTTGAAAAGTGATGGGGCAAGGGACGCACCCTTGCCTCAATCCTGTATTTACAGGAAAGAAGCTGGATATACTCCCCTCCCCCACACTTCACTGCACTCTCAGTCCCAGAGTACAAACCAGTTATCAAATCAATAGTCCTTGCGGGAATCCCCAAAGTCGCAGAAGATCCCAGAGTGACTCACGATGCACCGAGTCAAACGCCTTCTTGAGATAAAACATAGGTTGCAAGCATCCCCTGTCGAAACTCACGTCGGCGTTCCACCAGGACACGAAGTGCTAGGATACGGTCCGTTGTTGACTTACCAGGTGTGAACCCAGACTGCTGAGGTCTCTGATGCTTCAGCAGATGACTGCGGATCAGTGTCAGCAATAGATGGGCAAGCACCTTGCCTGGCACGCTGAGCAGTGTAATACCGCGGTAATTGTTGCAGTCCTGACGGTCCCCTTTCCCTTTCCAGATAGGGACGACCAGCCCCCTTTTCCAGTTTGGAGGAATGATACCTGATTGCCACACGGCAGTCAGGACAACATGCAACCCGCGGATCATGGCCTCACCCCCAGCTTTGAGGAGCTCCGCACTGATATTACAAACACCAGCTGCCTTCCCACCCTCAACTTTGCTACAGCCTCTCTGACTTCATCAAGAGAGGGTGCGGTTTTGTCAATGGGAGGATCGGCATCCACTACCACAGACACGGGCAGCTTACCTGAAAAAGAAAAGGGTGTTTCAGTTTAAGTCAGAAATAAAACATGGCTATGGTTATTAAACCCAATAAAACACAAGATCACAATTCCCGGTAACAGATTATTGTGATATATTGTGCGACATATGATGCAGGCCTAGTTATTACTAGCAGAACATTTGGTAATCTTGCAAAATTCAAACAACACAAGTTCGGTACTGATCTGGTGTGAAGTGTTTTGTGGGCGGGCATTCAGAAAACTATGTAAAATTATGATGCACCAAAGCTACTGGTTATGGTAATATTAACTACTAAAGAAACGGCAATAAAAGTAATCAAGTGATTGACAAGAAAAACAAAGGTCAGATTTTTTCAAAACACAAAAATCTATCAGAATAATATAGTTTTATCTGAAAATAGTGTCAACAAAACAAATCTTAACCATAAATACCATTCTAGTCCTTTCCCGCCCTTAGGTCTCGGAAGGAGCTTATTGGTAAGGTTAGGTTAGTAATACTTTTTTTTTTGGGGTGGGTGGGGTGAAGGGGGGTTATTTAGAGGGAGGAGGGAAAGGCAGCATCTCTCCCCCACTTTATAATGACTTTTTGGAGGTATCTGAATATATCTGTGAAGGTCTGGAGAAAACACAAACTGTAAAGCTGCAGTTTAATAAAATACACCCTAGTGGCCAATACTCTCCTGACATAACTGCCCCCCAGATCCCCCTGCTAGTTAACTGACCTAACCTGGTCATTGATTACGCAACCTAAACTTACTGAGGGGGTTTGCTTCCCCCAAGACCCCTATTGTGTCATTTTTCATTTCCGACGCTGTTGTAGGGGTTAGAAATACTGCCGATAGGAATAAGACACGTAGTTATAACCGTCCTCAACTTATAGACCTGTTTATTTGCTGTAACCTGGAACTGTCGCCAATAGGAATTATCGCTGACGACAACGAGTGTTCCAATTGTTCACGTCGGCTTGTGTTCCGATTTTTGGCGACTGTTCCGGTTTTTTATCTTGGATGTTATATTACTCAATATATACATTTAACAAACTTTTACTGGAACTATTGCCGAAATTAGGATAAATTTCTAGCGTTTGCAAAAGAGCGAGTGCATAGGAGATATGAAAATTAACTAACGTAACCCCACCTTTTAACTCCCTAACCTAACCCCACCTTTTAACCTAACTTAAGTCAAATTCGCATTAAAATGGATCCACGGCAAGGAATCAATTGAGGGGATGCAGGTCATAAGAGGAAGAAGAGTGAAACTAGAGGAGTATTACTATGACACGTTTACTCTTGAAAACCTCCGGTAAGCTTACGGTTAGGGTTGATGAGGTTTCTATGAACCATTAGTAATAACTTTGTGTGGGAATCACAATGCGGGTATTTTTGAGAAAATCCTATGGTTAGTTTCAAAGCTACAGCCAAACGTCTTCACTCAGAAACCACATACTCACATAAGAGTTGGAAATATGCTGCCCGTAAACACTTGCCTTTCTCCTCCCAATAAAGATTTCATATCTCCAAAAGTAAGTATTTGTGACGGAAGCTCATTGAGAGAATGTTTCTTAAAATCTAATAAGGAAAACAGAACCAACCACACTCCCAATTCTGTATGGAATTCTGGTCCTAGTGTAAAATAATACTTTTTTTTCTTCCACACCTCCACAGATCCCTTCAGATACCTCTAAAAAATTATAAAGTGGGGAGAGATGCCCCTCCCCCCAATAAAAACACCCCCCTGGACCCCTCAAAATTATAATATGGTTAATGACTAATCTAACCTCACTATAACCTAACCTAACCTCACTAATAACCTCCTAGCGAGACATTCCAAAAAAATAATGACTAACCTAACCTTTATCCTAACCATCCTGGTAAAATTTAGTTTTTTCCTGCAATTAGAATTAGATCGGAGCTTTTTGGTAAGGTTAGGTAAGGTTTGTAATATTATTTTAGGGAGTCCAGAGGGGGGGGTTTTAAGGGGCATCCCTCCCTCACTTTATAATTACGTTGTAGAAGTATCTGAAGGGATATGTGAAGGCCTGTCGGATGAAAGATAAAATAATAATAATAAGGACGGGAAAGGACTCTAGAATTTTACCAGAATTAATATCGGCAACAGTTCCAGGTCACGCAAATAATCAGATCGACAAGTTGAGGATGTTTATAACTACGTGCCTTGTAATGCATTGAACTGCAGTAGAACTAAAAAAGGTATTATTCTAGTGTTTGCCCATACTCCCCCTCTCCCACAAAACAAGCTTGGGGACCTGGGAGAATGCGGGATATTTGGCTGGGGTACAAAATAAGCGTCGCAAACACATAGTTTTTGAGTTTGGGGTGTTGAAAAAATTCAATAGAACTAGGGAAAATTCTTTGGATTTCTTCTGAGTCAAGAAATGTGTGTAGCTGCCGATCCTCACAGAATGATGACCGAAGTGTCGCGCTAGGAGGTTAGGTTATATTTGTTTAGGTTAGGGTAGGTTATATTTGGTTAGGCTTTGGGTTTGGTTAGGTAGATTTGGTTAGGTTAGGTTAGATTTGGTTAGGTTAGGTTATCGGACCAATATCGGTGGGTCAAGCCCATGGTAGGTTAGGTTAGGTTAATTTTGGTTAGGCAAATTTCTCTAGATATAAGGAAATTACCCTAGATCTAGGGAACTTTATCCCCCTCCACAACTCTTAAATTTCGTGTTGCCGATGCATAATTTGTTCTCCACCCGAAAATCCATTCCCACAGATCCCCAAACTTGTTGGGGAAGTGGGAGAGTATGGGAAACACTATAAATTTTACCCTAAAAAAGCCCACTAATAAGGGCGGAAAAGGACTCTAGAATTTTTCCAACCCAAGGAAAGCATAAGCACAAGAGAGTATGATACTGATAATACTCATTGACAGGCTTACCTTTAAATTTCTTCCCGCTTCCTGACAGCAGATCGAGGACGTTTAGGAGCGGGTGGTCTAGTTGCTGAGCATGAGGCTGGTGAGACTGAGACGTGCGTGAGTACCTCGACGTCCCCCAACCATGCCCATCAGGAGTCTGGCAACTTGGCACAGGGGGCCCGGGGCGGGGGTCAAGTTATTAGCTCTTGTTTTGGTCGAAGCAAGAGTGGAGCAGGTGCCCTCCGGGTAGATTGTCGGGACCTGGAACTTATCCTTCAAATCCAATTTCGCTACATTCCTCATAGACACTTTCATCCAGTTGCTGTAGCAATCCCGCTGGAAGTGATCACTACAAATCCTTGCAAATGTCAACTTCCCTTACAATTTGATCTTGTCCGCCGCACAAAAACCCCTTCCATACATTTAACGTTTTGGTATCAGTAGGAAACTTGTGCAAACTTCTCTCGAAAGGCACAGCTGTCTTGCTGCACCCATAAAGGATGCATGAATCTGGCATATCGCAAAATAAATCAATCAGAAACACCCAAAAATCTTCAAGTACTATATATATCTCCTGTGTTTACATCCCTCTGAATCTGCGGGCGGGAGAGCTTTCCCTATTCCTACGTCACCGAGCCTGATCTTGAGTTGGCCGCATCGTCTGGAGTATTTTGAGAACTCGGGGATTTTGCAGATTTTGATTGCGGATTATTTAAAAGCGGCTGACTGGATGCAAAAAGTGACGACGTATTGTTGATATACTCGTTAATGGCTATGATTTGATTGCATTAAATCAGGAATGATGAAATGGTCTGGACGACTACTTTAAGTTGGGATTCATCACAGGAGGTTAGTAGGTGGAGCATAAAGGGTGATTTGGAGGTTGAGGAAGGGTGTTTGGAGGTTAAGTAAGGGTTTTGGGGGGTTGGGGAAGGATGGAAGGGGTTTTTGGAGGTTAGGAAAGGAGGGAAAGAGGTTTTTGGAGGTTAGGAAAGGAGGGAAAGAGGTTTTTAGAGGTTAGGGAAGGGGTTTTGGGTGTTAAGAAAGAGGCTTTGGGTGTTAAAAAAAGAGGTTTTG
The DNA here is from genome assembly GCA_016584305.1 of Chionoecetes opilio. Taxonomy (NCBI): domain Eukaryota; kingdom Metazoa; phylum Arthropoda; class Malacostraca; order Decapoda; family Majidae; genus Chionoecetes; species Chionoecetes opilio. Next base: position 726 of record JACEEZ010001042.1, on the reverse strand, counting down.
GGTGTTCAAAAATTTGGTTTTAAATAGGTTATACTTCTTGATAACAGAATGCATGGTGTTATTTGTAAGGGTATCTCTGTAACCCACACCCTTTCCTATACCCCCCCCCAGACCTCCCCCACCCCACACACAGACCCCCCCTCACACACACACACACACACAGACCCTTCCCTTTACACGCACACACACTCACATATAGGCGCCCCCCTTCTAATATACTGGGGTAGGCCTGGTTCCTGGGAAACTAACAGACATACATTACCTACATAACACCAAATCATAGACGTCAGAACTTATCTTTCCTCCCTCTCTACAGCCATCACAGCCAATATTTCACCTATTTGAGTGTATTTTCAGGTTTGTGCATTGATATTCTCCCTATTTACCTATGCTCAGCCTTTTCATACAGCCAGTAATGCCGTGTTATAAGGCTATTAATGTCCCATAGCCATGAACAACCCCCGCGGCCCAACATGTAAACACGCTGTGACGTCACAGGCGGCGGTTGCCGGCAGCCCAGTCCCTATCCCTTACTAAACAAAACACATCAAATACATAATATAATGATTAAATCAACACGGATATAGTAAAAATATAGTTAAATAGGACACCCAATAAGCCTAAAAAACCAATGAAATAACTAGGAATTAATGAAATATTGGGTATCAAAATATGCCCCAAAAAACGCAAAATTACACCACAATCGCTTTTAATAAAGGTCTATAA
>JACEEZ010001039.1:27500-37512 GCA_016584305.1 Chionoecetes opilio | reverse complement strand
AAAAAAGGTAAAAATTATAGAGAATGTGTAACATTTTTTGAAAAAAACTTATATTATTAAAATTTTAGGGCGTATTTGTGTGTGTGTGTTTGTGTGTGTGTGTGTGTGTGTGTGGTGTGTGTGTGTGTGTGTGTTTTGTGTTTTGTGTGTTGTGTGTTTTGGTGGTGGTGTGTGTGTGTGTGTGTGTGTGTGTGGTGTGTTTGGTGGTGTTTGTGTGTGTTGTGTGTGGTGTGTGTGTTGTGGTGTGTGTTTTGTGTGTGTGTTTTGTGTGTTGTGGTGTGTGTGTGTGTTTTGGGTGTGTTGTGTGTGTGGGGTGTGTTGTGTGTTGTGTGTTTGTGGTGTGTGTGTGTGTGTTGTGTGTGTGTGTGTGTGTGTGGTGTGGTTGTGTTTGTGTGTGTGTATGTGTTGTGTTGTGGGTGTGTGTGTGTGTGTGTGTGTTTGTGTTGTGTGTGTGTGTGTGTGTGTGTGTATTAATCTACGTATTTTTTTTTTACGGGGTCGAGCTACACTCGAGGGCCCGTCTAAATATCTACATTTTGTTCATTCATCCTTAGTGCTTAGGTTGGGGGAAGCCCCCACCCGGGAAACGGGCCCAAAAAAACCCCCAGCAAAAACCCGGTACCCATTCACTGCGGGGGTGGACAGGGGCTGGGGTTTAAAAGAAGACCCCCCCGTCGTCTTCGTCCGCCCGGGGATCAAACCCCGGGACTTCTGGGTTTTGTGAACCGGCGTGCTACCACTAAAAACAAATTGCATATACACTATTTTTTTTCCGCCCCTAAAAATACTAACATTAAGGAAACCTAAGCCAGGGGTAGATTTTTATATATATAAAATATATAATTATAATATATATATATATATAATATATATATTATATATATATTATTTTAAATATATGATATATATAAAAAAATTTAATTTAATATATATATATATTTAATATATTTTTATATATATATATATATATTATATTATATATATATAAAATATATATAATATATTAAATTTTAAAAATATATATTTTTATATATTTTATATATAAAATCTCTTTTGATCTAGCAAATACTGAACTCCAATTTTGCAACTTGCCGCATTTTTTACCATGTGCGAGCGTTTTCTGTAATTAAAGTTTTAGGCTGCCTACAATCTACGCGATTTTGCGTGACCTAAGATCGGCGCCCACCCGCCATCCATCCGATCAGTCGCACACGCACACACCACAAACGAACAAAACACACACCACAAAACACACACCCACCACCACAGTACGTGGTGTGTGGTGGGGAGGCCGCCCGCCCTCCCGCCCCGGCCGCCCCCTCTGCCTCCCCGGACCCCCGCGGGAAACAGGAGAGGGAGCAAGTAAAGATTCCTCTCGAGACACACTGGGTAAGACACTCTTTTTGAGTGTGGAGCGAGCACACGTTTCTCACAATGCTCCCGAACCTAGACCAACAGGGACTCTGACCCCCTTAAATTTTCTGCTCGACTCCAGAATCAACCTTCCGAACGCTCTGGTATAGTTGTGGAGCAGTTAAAATCAAGAATTGCGTATGGAGACAAAAAAAAATGATCAAACGAAAAGTCTAAAAATTTTTTCCCAGTCAAGATATTGCCTTAAAAGGTAAATCAAGACGCTTCGAAGGTGGGAGATCAGAACAAAACAACAATGAAGGACCAAACCCGGTGGAAGTATAATGCAGCGTACCAACCCCCAAGAAGATTACAACGAAAAACAAAATACGATCACGGCATCAAAAAATTTAACAAAGGGGAAAAACCCTGGGAGCAAACTCCCACCCGAGTCTCACCTGTTCGGACGAGCTTCAATTACCACCTATGAAGCTTGAAGTCTCACGGGGTTTGGCCCAAATTGGGACACGCTGTTTCCCCAAACAATCTTTTTGCCAACTGGAACATTTGGAGACCGCGAAGCAGTTATGCGTAATCCCAGAAAGCAAAAAGGTCGGGGTTTTAATTAATGAAGATCTGTGCCCTGCCCCCAAGAATAGTAAAAAGTCAACTTCCATAATGAAGAAAAGCCGAGCTGAAGGAAAAATTGCCTACTTTAGCAAAACAAGACTTATTTCAAACCGAGAATGATCGACCCTTCCCGACTGCTGGGTACCCCCATCGGTGTGGTGACGCCTTCGTCATCTGCTCCGGCTGGGGGGATTTCATTGTTGGGAAAACCCTCACAGGACAGGGAAGCGCGACGCGTAGCAGTGGTGGTGGTGCACCCGGGTGGTGCACCCGGGTGGCAACTGGGCGTTAAAGGTGAAGTGCTGCTAATCAGGGCGGAGGGGGGCACTTCCAACACAAACCTCCCCAATGGGACCTCAGGACCGTAAGAAGAAGAAAGAAAAGCGGCTGGTAGTTAATTCACTCATAATACGTATACTTTATCTCGTATTTACAATCCCCACTACAATTAGATTACTTTAAATTCCCATTTCTTCTATAGTGACGATGATCTCATTATCTTTTTATTTTTTGTTTGTCCACTTTTCCCATAAATAACTCACGTTTAAACCCTTTTTATTTTAAAAAAAGACAAGTCAAAAATGATTAGACGTAAATAGTCCGTTTATTTTCAACATATCAAATACCCCCAAGTAAAATTTAGTATTTTTTGGTACTTTATACCCACAAAATGACACTAACATAATTACTTTACAAAATATAAACACAGGTCCGTCCCACTATTTACAGCTTTTGTAGACTTATTTTTTAGCAATACGGGTGTGAATTTTGAATACTGGGGATTCCTAAACCCAGACTTGACCCTGACCTTGTAAAATTTAATCCAATTACCAGGATACAAAATTTTTTTCCCCTGTTAGAAATAGATACGGGGGAGGTGTGCCTGTTTTTTTCTGATGACCATCTTTCTACCATATCAAAGAATTTTCCTTGTCGATTCTTATTAAAATTTTTTAGGTGTTGAGGTTGTAATTATAGAAAATTTATTTATATGTCTGTATAGGCCTCCGGGAAAGGTAATATAAATATTTTTTTTTAGACACTTTAAAATGACATTCTTGTCACAGCTAATGATAAAAAATATTTTGTATTCATTTTTTTCGGGGTTTTTTAATTTAGATTTTTTAAAGCATAAGATAGGTATGTATTTGATTTCTTTAAATTTTTATGATTTCCTTTTTTTATTTCCCTAATAACAAGACCTACCAAAATTCAGATACAACCGCCACATTAATTGATCATTTTTGGGCATCACATATTGAATCAAATTCTAATAATTACAAAATACAAACAAACACTGATCATTATCCAGTTGTTTCTCAATTTAAGATTTTTTACCCAAGACAAAGTGCCCATTTCTATATTTTAAATAAAAAAATTTTGTAACCAGACTGCATTAAAAACTTTGGTACCGATCTCTCACAGGTGAATTTGGGGTGAACATATTACAGCAAAATGTCCAAAGAGATATAATGCTTTTCTTAAAATTTGCGGCTTGTTTTTAAAAAAAAATTCCAGAAAGAAGAAATTTTTTTTAAAAAATAAAAAAGGGAAAGAAGCCCTCTTACTTACATTTAAAACAGTATTAAAAAAAACCAGATGAAGACTTTCACATAATGGGCCCTTTAAAAATTCAAGAAAAAGTTAAAGCAATATAGAAAAAAGCTGACAACAATTCTAAGAAAAAGCAAAAAAAAACTATTACAAAAAAAAATTAAAAAACAACCAAGGAAAACCAAAAACTCACTGGGAAAACATTAACCCCAACTTGGTAAAAAAACCCAAAATAACAAAAAAACAAAAAATCGACTAAAAACCATTGTGCCCCGAAAAGTCAAATAAAAATTTTAAAGATCACTTCCAAAAAATGAGAACCCAAAAAATACTTGATGGAAATCACCTTAATTACTTTAAACAATTCTCCTGCGTATTTTAGATCTCCTCCCTTTTAAACCCCCCTGAAAAGAAAATATCTACAAGCCCTTAAAACAGCACACCCGGAATTTACGATGTTCCCCCCAAGAATATTAAAACACACATAAATTTATTTTCAACCCCACTGACTCACATAACAACCTCTCTTTTAAAAACAGGAATTTCCCCGAAGATAAAAAAAGGCCAAAGGGATTCCAATTACAAATCGGGCAGTAATAATAATTAAAATTATCGCCCCCTTTTCCCTACTACCAGCTTTCAGCAAAATTTTTTGAAAAAGTCTTGCAACCCCTTTTGTTAATTCTTAGAAAAAAATCAATTACCTTCTAATCCCAAAATGGTTTTTTGGCTACCATTCACAGAGTAGGAATAATCAATTTACAAATAGTGTCTACAAGTACTTGGGAAAAAAAAATCAGTAGTCGGGCTATTTCTGACCTATCAAAAGGGCCTTTTATCTTTAAACCATCGTTTTTGCGGTAAACTTGAACATAATGGCATTAGAGGTTCCACTGCAACTTTTTGAAAAACTTTTTAAACAAAAGGTCACAGTCGTGTATTGTAATGGTAATTATTCTTTTTTCAAAACTATAACCACAGGAGTACCACAAGGACTTTCTAGGACCATTCTTTTTCTTGTTTACATAAATGATATTGCAAATGCTATTCCAAATCAAATTATAAAATTTGCCCCCATGATACCAACTTGCTATTAGCGATAAGGGTATAAAAATTTACACAGAAATTTAACTATAGAACTAGAATTAATTAATCAAGGATAAAAATAACAAAATTAAAAATTAATACTTCCAAAACTAACAATCCTCTTTCAAAACGTCCTTAAACAACACTCCCCCCACTGTTCTTTGAGGGGGAAATTATTAAAAGTGTAACTCTACAAAATTCCCTTGGGGGGGCCATATAGATGAAAATTTGAATTTTGGGGCTTGCAATAAAAGATGTATATTCAAACTATCCCGAATGTGTGGCATATTTTAAGGTACGTAATCACCTCACAATCGAAACTATGATCTATATACTACACTTGTTTACCCTCACCTTATATATTGTGTGTCATTGGGATGTACGGCCCTCCTTTATTACAAAATTTAAAAAAAGCCAAAACAAATTTTGAGATGATATTTCATTAGGTAAATTTGATCTCAGCCAAAATTTTTTTCAGAACACAAGCTTCTAAATTTTTACCATCCTAAAAAGCTTTTTTCTCTATACATTTTTAAAAGTATTCAAATAGAAAAACGAAAATTCCATTTTTTTAAAGAAACCCTTCACAGCACTAGAAATAATAATGTTAATTTTGTTTGTCCGCCATATCAACAACTCTCTTCAGGAACGCATCTTTTTTTTGCCTCAATTATGGGAAAATTTACCAAATGACTTGAAAACTCGTGTAATTCGGGGAGTATTTTCCCCAATTTAAATTAAAAAAAAAAAAAAATCTATTCACGCAAAAAATTTGTAGAAATCCCCCTCCCTAAATAATGTAGATTTTGTGTCAAAGTTCATGAACTGTTTTTTTCTCTTTTATACTGAGTAACTATAAGTATTTTGTGCTCCCCAGCAATTTTATTTTTTTTTTAAAAGAAATCATCTGTCAAGGGGGGCCCTTGGGTCGACAGATTCATTTCCCAAAAATTTTTTTAAATTGTTATGTATAATTTATATTGCTATGGAAAAAACTTCTTTTACTTACTTTCTTAACACACACAACAATTGTAAGGGTACTCTTAGTTATGGTTTTGCCGCCGGTCACAACCGAGAAAATCCCCGGTTTTTATCCCCCGGGGGGAGGGGGAAAACATATGGGCCGTTTCCTTAAAACCGCGCCTTGTCCACCCACATGAATGGGTACCGGGTGTCAGCCGGGGTTTGTGACCCCCCCCCCCGGGGTGCTGGCTTCGGCCACACTAACCTCTAAGGATGAATGATAAAAATGTTGATTATGTAGACGGGCCATACGAGCGTTTGCTCTGGCCCTGTAAATACAACCTAGATTAACTAATGAATACACAACACACACAATGTTGTTATAGTAATAACAACAATAATAGTAAAATAATGAATATGAAATGATTAGTGATTATAATGGTACTATTTCTTATTAATAATATTATCATTATAATCATTTCTCATTATTATTATTATTACTAGTAGTAGTAGTAGTAATAGTAGTAGCAGTATTAGTAGTCAGTAGTAATAATAATATTATGTTTCATTATTATCAATTAGTAATCAATATTTTAATTATTATTATAATGATCTCACTTCTTTATTGTCAATATTTTACGAGTACTATCATAATGTAAAAATTTTTGTTATTATGATTATTGTTGTGTTTAGTTCAAATTGTGTGACAAATTCTTATCATAATGTTAATTATTTTCATGACAAGAGATATCACTATCAATAATAGTAATAATAATAATAATATAATAATGAACAATAATATAATGATTCTTATTCTAATTATGATTATTACAACATCTTTTAGTAGTGGTGGTAGTAACAGTTAAGTAATATCATTCATCATCACTATTTCAATCATTGTTCTTGATGATTATTATTGTTACATAATTGTGTACTAATACTACTACTAATGCGTTATTATTATTATTAGTTATATTATATTAGTATCATTATTATTATTATTAATAATACTATTACTATTCATTATCATTACTATCATATTTATTATCATCATAAGTTTTTACCTTATTACCTTTTATTTTATCACTCATTTATCACTCACTACCAACTTTTGAACACTTAAGTATTTTTTCTCTTTTCGCTCATTCAACATCGTATAAGGTCATAGCTGCTCTTTTCCCCACAGAATATTTAATCTGTGAATAAGGGAGTCGAATAAATAAATAATAAATGTGATAATGTGAATAAAGTGAAAAGTCCCTATCGCAATATTTTTCTTGCCTAATTGAGATGGGCATCCACTTGACGTTTCAATGACATTTAGGGTGCTTGCTGATGTTTTACACCCTCGCCACTGGGCCACTTTAATAATGTCTGGTGTCGCGGCTGTCGGCGAACGATGCAACTCCCTGAAACGTTTCCACCCCTTATGCACTCATCTCCTCGTAACATCCACAATCCTTGATATTTCTTTCCACTGGCCTCTTTGCCTTATGTAGAGATACAATAACTTTAATTTGCTCTTTTGTTAGGTCTTTCTTGCCACTCATTATGAAAATAATGATAGACATACCCAATGCGCGTGCTGTTCAATTACTCGCGGGAAGGAAGGCGATACATTTTTGAAATGCTTCGTCTATAATTGCCAATTTGCATCTGAACATTCCCTCAACGGTCTTGATGGACCTGCCCGTGCCTAAACAGCTGCCATATGTAACTGATATCTCTCTCGGAAGTCAGTATGCTGCATAGAGTACATTTCTGAATTCCCGTATGGAACGCTGTGTGTTATGATTTGCGAACAATGCTTGGGCGCGCTGTGTACATCAATGACATGGTATCCAGGTGATAATGGCTATCGGTGGTCGAGTGGTTTTTAAGTAATTTATAAGTATTTTAAAGGCCAAAAGGATTCGAGTTGTCAATACTATTAAAAAAAAAAAAAAATCAATAAATATATAATATAATATAATAATATACATACTAAGCGAACGTGTGTGTGCCAGTGTGTGTGTGTGTGTGTGTGTCCGCAATAGTTTGCCGCCCCCAGTCCGCAATTCCATCAAAATGGCACAGTTTTGGACCCAGGTCGACCAGCGGGAAACATTTTAAGCCAACTATGGGATGATCACGATCATTTTTATTTATTTTTATTTTTAGTAGCCTATTAGCGATAATTGTGAAAAAATGGGTTGCGAGAATTGGGAAACCTTGATGTAGGGTGAGGGGTAATGGGTGTGTGAATGGGTGGGTTGATGGGTATGGGTGTGGGTGATGGTGAGTGAATGGGGGGGGGGGTGATGGGTTGGGGGTGATGGGTGAATGGTGAGGAATAGGTTGGAAAAAAAAGTGGGTTGCGAGAATTGAGGGGGGGGGGGGGGGAACCTTGATGTAGGGTGGATGGGGTAATGGGTGAGTGAATGGGTGGGGTGGATGGGTTAATGGGTGTGGGGTGATGGGTCGAGTGAATGGGTGGGGGGTGATGGGTTGGGGTGATTGGTGATGGGTGAGGGATAGGTTGGGGGGGGATGGGTAATGGGTGAGTGATGGAATGTTGGTGGATGTGTAAATGTGAAGTGATGGGTGGGGGGTGATGGGTATGGGTGAGTGACATGGGGTGGGGGGGTGATGGGTATGGGTGAGTGACTGCTTGGGGTGATGTGAATGGGTTGGCGTTAATACATACATTCTACATCCATGATTTCAGGAAATTAGAAGGGGCTATCTGGAGAGTTTGTGTTTGTGGGCCGAAGGCCCACCAAATAGCCCTCGTCGCAGGACTAGCCAAAGTCCGCCCGGAGGGCGGCATTTGCGGCTAGTGAGAATCTATAATTCAACTAATTATATATAATTACACAAGTTTTTACAATAATACTATCCTGGGGTTCTTTACAACGGCCAATGAAACAATGTCCCGACCTAGACAGAGCCATAACAATTAATTCGTGACAAGGTACTCTCACACGTCTCAGTCTGTGTGAGTCCACACAGACTCCAGAAGAGTCTTGATATTTGAGCGCTAGGTAATGTCGTCTCCTGTTTGTTCTCCCTCTCACCGCTCCGTAGCGGATATGAGGATTTGAACGGAACTTCCAAGGTCCGGTTTCCCATGGCCTATGTAAGAGCCATGGAAACATGACTGCCCGCTCGCGCGTATGCAGTCCGATCCAGCATCCCTGCTTAAGCAGCTGACACAACTCACTACCATGCTGGTTTGTGCATTTCATCAAAAGGTGTTGCTGATACAGGCAGACACAACAGACAGACACACATTCTGCTGTTAGGGAACATACTAAACATCTTACACATACATATAAATATTAACCGTGGCCGTAATATCTCTCGGGCAACTAACCCTATCGCGTCCTCTCGATGTTACTCGAGATCTTAATATCTAATATCGCTCGGTCACCACCATATCGCGTCCCCGCGATGGTATAAGACATGTATAACTAACCCATGTTACATCATGTGTGTACTAAAGATTATCGGTGGATGCCAACGCTCCTTAAAAAATAACTGTACAAAGTGAGGGCTTTCAATAAAATTAGCAGAGAGGAATCCCACTAAATGTTTGGTATAACAAGAGTAAGGATATAAGGATAACATGCACTTAAGTTCATTAAAAGACAGGGTAAGTTACTTACAAACCAAATCTAAATATGAGCTATTATAATAAAATTGAACTCAAAGTATGTTTTGAAATGTGTTAAAATCCCTGCAAGTCATTAAAAAGGTGGCGTTGCAAAACTCTACCGCGTAGTCCACTTAATAAAACTTGAACGTGTGGAGTGAAGATTAAATAAAGTGGGCCTTGAGGACATGAAGTAAGTGCACTGGCAGTTTTATTGACAGCGAGCTTGCTCGCTTTCGCTTACCATAGACCACGTGGGAACCAAGTTTCCGCCAAAAAGTGTATACTACTCCTAAATAGTGTCGGATTGAGCTGAATTTGACCAGCAGTGTGCTGTCAATATCAATGGGGGTTCGTCTGAGGAATGTTTTGCGTAAAACAGCCCTTAATGAGTAATACGCGTAAACTAATCCTAGTTATTGTCGGATTGGAGCTGAAATTCAACATGCAAAAGTAGTGCTGTCAAAATCAACGGGGGTCTGTCAAACAACTTTTGGCATAGAACATCCCTTAATGAATCATTCACTAATGAAGATAATTGGCTGGAACGTGGCTCGCGTAGTCACGTATCCGCCGCAGACCTGAGCCAAAAGCAAAGGGGCCAGAGGCTGGACCGTCTATACTTGATTGACAGCGAGCTTCGCTCCGCTGTCCGCTACCATAAGACCCGTGGAACCAAGTTTTTCCGCCAAAAAGTGTATACTACTCCTAATTATTGTCGGATTGAGCTGTAATTTTGACATGCAAGTAGTGCTGTCCCAAATCAATGTGAGGTCGTCTGAAGATTTTTTG
>JACEEZ010001039.1:0-22500 GCA_016584305.1 Chionoecetes opilio | reverse complement strand
CATGCCCTGTGGAACGCTGGCAAAAAGATCGGGTGTTCCTCTGAGGTTTGACCGTACACCACCACGCTGAGAAATCGTCCCGCAGCGTTAGCTTGTAGAAGGCGCAGCAGATGACTTCGCTGGACCCAAACGGTTCAGTTTGGTGATGAGGCTGTGATGCCAACAACCCTGGTCAAAGCTCCCGCAATGTCAAGGGCAATGGACGTATGTGTGCTTTTCTTTGGTCAAGACTGCTATCGCGATGTGGTGGCAGATGGAGCAATAGGTCGGCCGCTGACCTGTTTGCTCGGAAGCCAAATTGGCTTATCTTAAAAGAAGGTGGTTCGATGTGAAGAAAGGGAGATATCTTGTCGGGCAATTTTAGCTTCCAGCGTCTTGCCAAGGAACTGATAAAAAGGAAGATGGGCATATAGTTTTGTGCGTCAGTCTTTTCACTGTCTTATGTATTGCCACCAAATTCTAGCAGGCCTTCCACAAGGTGGGGCCACCTTCCATATGTGAGGCAGTGCTGAAGATAGTAGCAAGGGGCTTGTAGCTGAGAGTGCGCATGCGCTTAGGATTGAATGCTAATTTTGTCTGGGCCCAAGGCCTTCTTTGTGTCGACCTGAACTAAAATGTCGGCGGCGAACTTCCCTCACTAGTTATAGTGAGGTTAAGAAAGGCTGGCATGGTGAGGAGTGGCCAACAGTTGGGATGGATCGCTGGGGATCAGGTACTGTCATCTTGTTTGAAAAAAAATGTCGCCGAGTACCTCGGCCTCTGTCCTTGTTCTTGGTGGCCACTGTGCCATCAGACTGAATAGCGGAGGTATGTGTCGTCTGTTGTCAGACCTGGTGCTGTTTAAGGGGTTCCACCAGGGACTTGTTACCCACTGTTTTGGGGATACGACCATTGTTTTGAGGTCATTTTGGCCAGCGTCGTTTAGCCCCATTGTTGGATTTTTTTCATTGCTGCACAAGCGTGTTCTGTAGTGCTCCTTGTTAGGGTGGGTTGGATGGGCGTGAGTTACAGTACAGCCGCCAGGCACGAATTTTTTCATCAGGCAGCATCCTACATTGGTAACCAACAAGGGCTTATCAAGGGGTTGGCAGGTAAGTCTCTCTCTCTCTCTCTCTCTCTCGCTCTCTCTCTCTCTCTCTCTCTCTCTCTCTCTCTCTCTCTCTCTCTCTCTCTCTCTCTCTCTCTCTCTCTCTCTTTCTCCTCTCTCTCTCTCTCTCTCTTTTTTTTTTTTTTTTTTTTTTTTATTTATTTAAACAACTAATCATGTATACATGGGCTACAAATAGCAAAGGAGGTTGTTTGAAGGATATGGGTGGCAGAAGCTAAAGATGCTCCGCATGTCCCGGGGACATCTATCTGAAAGCTATGACATGGGATAAACTAAATATATAATGGTACAGCCTGATGGTCACTTTCCGTCACAGGCACTTTTCAGGCGCACTATTACACGTAACTGTGTTCAATTGTGTGTCACTATGTGTGTGTCACTATGTATCCACTGGATATTGACACGACACTGTGTTAGTCTCTCCTTACGGGCACTAAGGCGGGGGATGTAAGCGGCACCATTGTGGGCCGCCACCTTCACTGCTGGGGTTGTCATGGCACGACATCAACCTCAACCGTGAAGGTGTTCCACATGCCGCCGTGAGCCTAAGTAAAGGCTCGCTGGCCCCATCACGGTGTGGGTCTTCGGGGCCTCGAGGAGGAGATCACCTAACCCTACCGTCTCGTAGAGCGCTTGACCTCCTCACGGGACCCGCCAAGTACTGTAAGGTGGGAAGAGTGTTGCACCTGGGCCTTGTGCAAACACTGTGAGGGCACCAACTATCTCCGGTGCCCCAGGCTGTCAAGCTGGGAGCGGGGATCATTCCGCCACTGCTACTGCTGTAGTTCGTTGTGTTGTTGTTGTTGCTGGTGTTGGAACTGCAGCTATGTTGTTGTGTTGTCGTCGCTGCTTTGGATGCTGCCAATGTGCCGCGGGCGCGTTATGACCTGGATATTGGTCGCGGTGGGTGTATGAGGCCCTCCCGCTCAGCACGCCTCTGCAACTTTGTCCAGCAGTGACAGGTTGGCCACTGGGGACAAACTCATCCAGGTGAGAAAAGGGACTGTATCCATGACGGGCCTCACTTGGGCCTTATACAGCCGCATGAGGGCCGTCAGCGTCGAGCGGTGCCTTACTCGGGGCAGGAGGAGTCACCCTCAGACGAGGTCGACGTGCCATGTCTCCAAGTGGCGTCAAAGCGGAGCCTGGAGTCAACCTCCACCCCCAGGATGTTGATGGAGTCCTTGATGGCAAGGGTATCGTCCCCAAACTTCAGCTTTCCCGCGAGTATAGCTGGAGTCCTCCCCGAACGTGATATAACCAGGCCTGGGTCTTCTCGGCAGCAAACTTTGGGAATTGCCACGTCTTCCCCAGGCCGTGATTTCACCAAGTTGTTAAAGGTGGTGACATCTATCCACGTTCGCAGATCTCCTCTCTGGTGTAGGAGTGGGACACGGTGGAGTGAGTCGTCAGTATAGGCAGACGCCACAGGGAGGTTTTTGGAGGAGGTCATTGAAGTTAACGGTCCACAGGAGGGGCCCAGGACCACCTGTGGAACGGAAGGCCTCCACCGGGTACGTGGGACAGTGCTCCCATTCACCCACCACCCTCAGACTCCGGCTCTGCAGGTAGCTCGAGAACAACGCCAGCAGGTGTCCCGTGATGCCGAGCGTTCAGGCTTTGCAGGAGGCCCTTGTGCCACACACAGTCAAAGGCCCCGGCGAGTCTAGGGCACACCAGCGTGGGCGGCCAGAGTCCAGGGAGTCCTGCCATTGATTGAGAGCAGGAGAAGGGAGGTCCGAGGCGGAGCGTCCCTTCCTAAACCCGTAATTTAGGGGGAACATCAGGTGGTGTGCTCCTCTAGGGGCGGGTCAGTTGCTCTGAAATAATCCTTTTCTAAGATCTTGCTGACAACCTGACAGTGGAGCGAGATTGGACGATAGAGACTGGATCAGTCCTCTCCTTTGTCTTGTGTACGGGCGTGGACAGAGCCTCCTCCACAGTCTTGCCAGGCGCCCGTTTGGAGGCACTGCCCTAAAAGATGTGCCGGAGGGGCTTATCAGCTCATCTGCCAGTGCTTGCTTGGCAGGAAAGGGACTCACACCATTCCAGGCCCAGGGCGCCTTTTTGGTGTTGACGGTACGCAGGAGGCGGGCCACCGATGTCCTCGTGGATCACCGGGCTGTCCGGCCCAGGTGACACATAAGGGTGAGGCGAGGTGGCTGCCATCCAGGGTCCGGTCGTCATCTTCCTGCTGAAGTGCGTCGCCAGGAGGTCGCTTCTCCTGGTTTTTTTACCACCCAATCTCCTGCTGGGTGATGAGGGGCGGGATTCCCTCCGGGTGGACGGTGCCTTGTTCTCTCTCTTTCACCAAGGACCCCATGCTTGGGGTCAACTTGATTGGAGGCTAGTTTCACATGACGTCATTTCCCTGTTCCATTACCTGTTCAGGCCCATGAAGCTTGTCCTGGTCATGGCTACAGGTGCGCGGTGCAGGGCCTAATGTCCTCTGTGTGGGGCGGCGCTTTAGGCGCACCCAGGCCTTGTATTTAGCCTCCGCGGCAAGGCGACACCGAAACCGAACCACGGCTGGGCTCGCGGCTCAGCCTCGTACACTCTATGTGGAACATGTTGTGGCCTTCGCGGCAAGGAGGGAATAGGCGGTGAAGGTGGCCACATTGGATCCACGTCACCGCAGAGCGCGGCGGCCCAGTCAGTGTCAGGACAGGACGCGCTTGATGGCAAGCCAGTCAGGCTCTATCCACATGCCAAATGGACCGCTGGCATGTTCCTCGCTAGGTGGGGTCTAGCCATATGTGGGAGAGACTGCAGATGATCAGAGCTGCCAACTGTGTTCCGTTGGCGCACTGCATGAGTCTGCAGGAAGATCAGTGAGAACTGGGTCCAGAGAGCCACCTCCATGTTACGTGTGTGGGAAGGGACGTGATTGGCTGAGCCCCTGGACCACGGCAACCTCTGTGAAGGCCCTTTTCACCAAGTGCTGATTCAGGGGTCCTCACCACGATAAATAACGCTTTTTATGGCAGTCACGGGTGGCCAAGATGATGTCCGCTGGTCGTGTGAGGAAGGCTAAGGGTGCTGCGCCGTGCCATTTCGGGGCAAGTGACAGAACCCAAGGTAAGCTTTGGAGGGAGTCGCCATGTTTGGCTTCCGACAACAGCCTCTGTGTACAAGCTCTCCCCGTCGACCTTCCTGCTCACATGGAGATGATGGTTCTCAAATTGTGGGACACAACTTAAGACCCATCCTGCTGTGCGTTGGTACCGTCTACAGTGGACAAGGTGATGAACCCATTCACTAACTGGACACAATCCTTAGAAGATGCCCTGCTCTTCCAGCACGCCAGTAAGCATCTCATCATGGGGTGATCTAAACCAGTTACCTTGTCCAGAGGCAGTATTTGACGAGCGTTGACGGTGTTTGGACCACCAATCACGGCGACTTCTCCACCCACGTCTCAGGTCTCACTTGACCCTGTAATCACGATTTGCCCTGCTAGGATAGTTTGACTTGCGCCCGCTAGCAACAGTTGGGTTCCTGCAACCACTGGCTGTTTCCCCCAAGATGAAGTGGCTATCGACTGAAATGAGGCCGGCAGTGACTCGCATCAACTTTCTATGGGACAAGGGGGGACTGGGATGCAATGAAGGCAAACACTTGACAACATTGTGGGTTCGACTGCTTACAGTGTGACGTTGGAAATACAAGTAAAGAAACTCACAGAAATTCCTGATGACTGCAAAGAAAGATTTTGTGCCTGCTAGACATACAAGTCTAGACCGGGAGACAGCCTGGTTTGGCTTTCACATGCAGGAAAGCAGGCAGACAAGAAGAGCAAGGCCATGGCTGCGATCATAAGTCACGCCCACAAGAAAACATAAACACTGCACCAAACTGGCCTGGGTAGTATGAAGCGTCAGAAAGAGGCGATCAACAACTGGAGGGATCACCTCAAGCGAAATATAAACAGCCCAGTCCGTTGGCACTTAGGATTGGTTGAGGCAGCAGCATCAAACAACAACAAGGCCTCTCTCGTAACGGAACAGCATCCACTGCTGACTCCACCTGATGGCTCTGTTGTCACAAAGTCACCGGGGGTAAAAGCGAAGTGTTGGGGCTGCCCAACACTTTCCTCCAAGATGACAGTTTCATGACCCAGACGTGACCTCCTGCAGTTCCGGTGCTACCCAGGCCCGCCTAGGGAAACATCACCATTACCACGGAAGGAGGTGGTGCAACAACTTAACAAGTTGATCCCAAGAAAGCGCTGGTCAGCTAAACCTTATCCCTCACCTGTTTAATAGAACAACTTGCTATGCCTCTTGTTTACCATCTGCCGGGAGTGTCTTTCATCTCAGGCAATGGCCATCTGAGTGGAAAGGTGGTGAAAGTATGTGCTATCCACAAAAAAGAAGGCGGACAGGGCGTTCTCAAAACTAACGCTCCATTTCCTTCTTCTCCGTTGTTGGGAAAGTTCTTGAGTCCTTGCACCTCCTTGAGAACTTCCTTGACCGGGTTCAACCCAGAGCCAGGCATGGCAAAGCTGAAAGCTCTGAGGCTGATGCACAGATCATTCAACCTCTCCAGCAGCGGCGTGACGTGGTCGACATGTGCGTCATGTACAGGCTCACAGGATGCAAACTCCTGCAACTAGCAGAGTTGCGCCTCAACCCACGGGCCCCCGCCTCCCATGCTACCCAATTGCGGCCCCACAACATCGACCATCAGGTAACAGATTTGCCCTTCCCGAGGACGGAACATTACCTCGCTCCTTTACTACCGCGCTATGGTCGACTTGGACAAACACCTGGTGCGCCAGACCGACCTTGCACCACACCACTTCCCTGCACGCCTTCAAATCGGGCGTAAATGCCTGGGCAAGCAGAAACTAACGCAATAAAAAACATGCAATACAAATAATTGACTAAAACATTTGTATTATAAGATGTAATGTTATATATTTGTATAATTTATTGATATATATAATAATATATATTATAATATATATATATATATAATATATATATATATTATATATATATATATATAGATATATCTATATATATATTATTATATATATATTTTATATATATAATAATAGCTATAAAAATATATATATATATATATATATATATAATATATATATATACTATATATATATATATATATACTATATATATATATATATGTATATCCAATGTATTAGTAACCTTCTTTATATATTTGTGTACGCATAGTTATTAATAATATTATTAATCATTCGTGGATTTAGATTAGTTTATACTAGATAATTGCTATATTTCTCCATACTGTTTCTATAAATAAGTTATGAATAAAATTGACTACTCTAGAGCATGGGTTTTCAACCTGGGGTACGCGTACCACGGGACGTTAAGGGGTCTGTCAGGGGGCGTTACGCCCTTCTCACGGGCGGTTCGTGGGTACGGCCTGAGATACGTGCTTCAGCCGTGTGAACAGTGTTGCCACTCAAAAATTTCAATAATTCCCAGACTAACCCTCTGATGGAAAATCATAAGCTGGCCAAATATCCCAAGGTTTACAAATAAATGTAAAATAACACTATGAATCTAGAATAAAGTGTACATTTCACCTAGAAATGGAAGTAGTATTGGAGAAATCATGTTAAATTTACAAAAAAAAAGAAGAAAAAAAAAGAGGCAGTTATGATAAGAATGCGCAACATTTCGGTCGGTATATGAAGGTAGAAAGATTTATGGCCATGGGGGAAGGCATGGGGGACAGCGAGAGATATGGGCCAGTGGGGAGGGGTAGGCGACTTAATCGGGGCAAGGGAAGGGATAGGGATTTGGATGGACAAATGGCAATGACAAATAAGGGCAGATGGGGGAGGGGTAAGGGATGGGCCTGTGGGAGGGGGGGGGGGGGTGGGGGCGGATGGAGCGAGAGAGGGACTTTTTGGGGGGGAAGGAGTAGGGATTGGTTGTCAAACACGAGGTGGGAGGTAAGGGATAAGAGCAGTAAGGGAGGGATGTGGGAGGGATGGAAGGAGGAGGGGCCTTAAAATCCCAAGATATCTAGCTCTTTCAATAAAATCCCAAGATCCCAAGACGGCATCAGATCCCAATATTTGGGAAAAATACCATGGAGTGGGCAAAAACCTGGTGTGAGTGTGAATGACACCCGCTGACTTGTACGAGTATGGACAGGGGATTAGAGACGCAAACTTGTTGTCAGGTACACGCCACCATCTCCAGTCGGGAACTGTTGCGGCTGGGCCAGGTTGGTCTCTCTGTGGCATACTTTTACTGAAACATACATAGGCCTATAGGGAAGTCTGTCGATTTCAGTAACCACTGCTATCGCAAAAAGTTTTGGCATTACTAAGGATAAAACTGATGTGTACCAGACTCGTACAAACGTTTGATTAAATAGAACACTACTGTTTTTTGTATGTGCGAAGTGGGGCTGTGTGACGGCAGCGATAACATGGTGTAAAATAAGTAAACTTGTATAGGTGGCATGAGTGGTTCGGTTGATGTGATTGTGTGATGTGGCTAGGTTTGTGATGTGTGGTGCCCGTGGAGTGTGGAGTAGGCTGTGGACGTGGTGAGATGTGTGCGTGTGGGTTGTGGCAGGTTGTAAAGGTGGGGAATGGTATGTTAAGTGTGTTGTTAGTATCGTAATTTTTGTTTGAAGGTTAGCAAAGGAAAAAATAGACTAATATATTCGTGTCTGGTATTGCACGTTTATGTGTCGGGTTGGTGTGTCTTGAGTATGTGCGCATTTTTATACTATAAGTTTAGATTATTATCATATTGCATACGAAACAATGCAACACTCGTTTTTAATTGTGTGCGATGTGTGTTGTGTTTGTGTGGTGATGGCACGTGTTGCTGACGAGGGGTGTGACAGGTGCAGAAGTGAGCTGAACAGTGAGAGTAAGTGAGGGGAGTCAGTGACCGAGTGGGCTTAGCGGGCGAGTGTTTCATTGTTATAGTGGTCTTTTTTGTGCAGTTTTACAAATACGAGTTACTTTATATGTTATAACTTGTGCGATTTCACGAGCTTTTACAGTATTTTTTTTCTGAATTTCTAATTACATGAGCCCCCGGGTGGGCTTTTCAGGTGTGGGCTTTTTTATTGTTACAGCAAACTTTGTAAAATATATTCACGTTCCAATATTTTTAAAATTTACTCTCAATTCTGGCGTAACATTTTGGGTACTTTTTCCATTACATGCTTAATTAATGTTTTTTCAGAAATGTTTCTTCTATAATAATATAAGCGAAAGTGTGTCTGTCTGTCTGTCTGTCTGTCTGTCTGTCTGTCTGTCTTTCTGCTGTCTGTATTGTCTGTCTGTGTGTGTGTGTGTGTGTGTGGTATAGGTTCCGCCCCCGTGGCGCAATCACCTCATATGGCACATTTTTTGGAACCGGTTGACCAGGGGTAAGGTCATAAGCCCACTTATGAGATTGATCGATTTTCACTTTTTTTTTATTTTTTTTTACCAGGGCCTATTAGCGATAATGTGAAAAAAAAAAGTGGGTTGCGAGGAATTGAGGAAACCTTGACTGTAGGGTGATGGGTAATGGTGTGATAGGAGTGGGTGGGTGATGGGTTTAAGGGTGTGGGGTGTGATGGGTGAGGTGAATGGGTGGGGGCGGTGATGGGTTGGGGCGGGTGATGGGGTGATGGGTGAGGGAATAGGTGGGGGCGTGATGGGTAATTCTATAATAATATAAGCGAAAGGTGTCTGTCTGTCGTCTTGTCTGTCTGTCTGTCTGTCTGTGTGTGTTGTGTTTGTGTGTGTCGGTATAGGTTCCGCCCCCCGTTGGCGCAATCACCTCATATGGCACATTTGGAAACCGGGTTTGGACCAGGGGGAAGTTTACAAGTCAATTATGAGATGATCCGATACTTTTTTTTTTTTTTTTTTTTTAACAGACATAGCCGATAATTGTGAAAAAAAAGGGGTGGGAGGAAATTGAGGAAACCTGATGTAGGGTGATGGGTAAGTGAGTGAATGGGTGGGGTGATGGGTACTGGGTGGTGGGTTGATGGGTGAGCGGGAATGGGTGGGGGTGGTGATGGTTGGGGGTGATGGGGATGGGTGCGGGAATAGGTGGGGGGTGATGGGTAATGGTAAATAAAGCGAAAGTGTGTCGTCTGTTCTATCTGTCTGTGTGTGTGTGTGTGTGGGTGTGTGTGTGTCTGGTATATGGTCCGCACCCGTGGCGCAAATCACATCCAATGGCACATTTTTAGACCGGGGTTGACCAGGGGAAGGTTTTAAGCCCAATTATGAGATGATCGATCATTCTTTTTTTTTTTTTTAGCAGCATATTAGCGATAATTGTGAAAAAAAAGTGGGTTGCGAGAATTGAGGAAAGTATGTAGGGTGATAGGGTGATGGGTAATTGGATTGAGGATGTAGGGTGATGGTAATGGGTGAGTGAATGGGGGGGGTGATGGTAATGGGTGTGGGTGATGGTGATGTGAAGGGGTGGGGGGTGAGGGTTGGGGGTGATGGGTGATGGGTGAGGGAATAGGTGGGGGGTTGATGGGTAATGGTGTGGAGTAATGGGTGTGTGGTGATGGGTAATGGGTAGTGAAGGGGGGGGGTGATGGGTAATGGGTGAGTGAATGGGCTGGGGGGTGATGGGTAATGGATGAGTGAATGGGTGGGGGAATAAATAATTCTACATTCCATGATTTTCAGGAAAGTTAGAAGGGGCTATCTGGAGAGTCCGTGTTGGTGGGTTCCGGCCACCAAACAAGGTGGTGGGCCAAAGGCCCACACCAATAGCCCTCCGGCAGGAGCTCACAGCCAAAAAATCCCGCCCTGATGGGCGGCTTGCGGCTAGTGGTACAATATAAGCGAAAGTGTCTGTCGTCTGTCTGTCTGTGTGGTGTGTGTGTGTGTTGTGTGTGTGTTGGTCTGGTAATATAGGTTCCGCCCCCCGTGGCGCAATCACTTCATATGGCCCATTTTTGGGAACCGGGTGACAGGGAAGGTTTTAAGCCCACTTATGAGATGATCCGATCACTTTTTTTTTTTTACAGCCTATTAGCGATAATTGTGAAAAAAAAGTGGGTTGCGAGAATTGAGGAAGAAACCGTGATTTGTAGGGTGATGGGTTAATGGGTGAGTGAATGGGTGGGGTGATGGGTAATGGGTGTGGGGTGATGGGTGGAGTGAATGGTTGGGGGATGGGTTGGGGGTGATGGGTGATGGCAGCGAGGGATAGAAGGGGGGTGGATGGGTAATGGTAAATATAAGCGAAACGTTGTGTCTGTCTGGTCGTCTGTGTGTGTGTGTGTGTGTGTGGTGTGTGGTGTTGTGGTGGGTGTGTGGTTGTGTGTGTGTCTGGTATAGGTCCGCCCCCCGTGGCGCAATCACTCTATGGCACATTTTTGAACCGGGTTGACCAGGGGAAGTTTTTAAGCCCAATTAGGATGATGATCGATCACTTTTAATTTTTTTTCAGCAGCCCTTATTAGCGATAATTGTGGAAAAAAAGTGGGGTTGCGAGAATTGAGGAAACCTTGAGTAGGGTGAGGGTAATTGGGGATGGTGTGAATGTGGTGGGCGTGATGGGTGAGGGAGTAGTCGAATGGGTGGGGGGTGATGGGTGGGGGTGATGGGTGAGGAGTGAGGGAATAGGTGGGGGTGATGGGTAATGGGTGAGTGAATGGGTGTGTGGTGATGGGTAATGGGTGAGTGAATGGGTGGGGGGTCGGTGATGGGTAATGGAGTGAGTGAATGGGTGGGGGAGGGAGGATGGGTAATGGGTGAGGTGAATTACGGGGGGGGGAAGGGGGACACATACCTGTGACATCCATGATTCAGGAGAGTTAGAGGGGGCTATCTGGAGAGTCAGTGTTTTTTTTCTTTTTTGTGCCGAAGGCCCACAAAAAACACAAGTGGTGGGCCGAGGGCCCACACCAAATAGCCCTCCGCAGGAGCTAGCCAAAAAAGTCCGCCCGGAGGGCGCGCTTTGCGGCTTAGTAATTAATATATTGCAATTATTATATGCGAAAGTCCTTAGAATACGTAATAATTTGTGTTGCAGACTATAAGCAGCGCAGTTGAAAATGGAGGCTCAGAAGAAAAAAGAGACGTTACAGTGAGGAGTACATGAAGGTCTTGGGTTCACATCATCATTAAAGATGGAACTGAAATGCACTCCAGTGGTCA
Source organism: Chionoecetes opilio (assembly GCA_016584305.1). NCBI lineage: Eukaryota > Metazoa > Arthropoda > Malacostraca > Decapoda > Majidae > Chionoecetes > Chionoecetes opilio. The sequence goes on along the minus strand of JACEEZ010001039.1, from coordinate 11,251 downwards.
TCTGTGCAAAAGGACTGTCTCCCGGTGCCATGAAACCAAGCTTGCTCCAGCGGACATTTGCACGGTTGTCACCCAGAGCTGAAAGGAAAAGATGTGGACTACTTTCGGCGCAGAGAAAACATTGCTAACCCGACTCAAAACTGATCACTCAGGAGCTTTCATCAGTCAAATAGAGCCGCTCTCCATGCTTCGTATGTAGTTCACTGAACAATTGCCTCAGCAGAAAACAAACCTCATTCCATTGGGTAGACGCTGATCCTGCCAGGACCCAAAGACTAGTAAAATTATGCTGGGGAAACAATAGCTAAAAAGGCTTGACAACCCTGCCGTTGTAGATAACATGTCCAGGACGTTATCCTCTGACAGTTCCACAGATATCAAAGACCAGGTGGTTTCTGAGATGAAAACAGCCCCCTAGGAATATTTTCTCTCCAGGGGATGAAACGGACAGACGTGGCTAACTGTGCTCAGTTGCTGGCATTCACGAGGGGTACATTCAAAGATAACAATTTTAAGGAAAGAATTTTATTTTTTGTCATCCTCTGGAAGCTCAAACTACGGGGAGCAGATATATTGAAAACTGTCAATTCTTTCTTTGAAATCTGAGGGACTAGAGTGGGAAAATTTATGTGGCTGCACAGCAGATGGAGCTACTGCCATGCTAGGCAGTCAGTCAGGATTTAAGACAAGAATTACAGCTGTTAACAGTAAGGCAAAAACACATGCACTTGCATGATACACAGGCAAGCCTTCGCATCCAAGGACACTGCCTACTGAGCGGAAAAGAGGTGCCTTGATACCACAGTAAAGATGGTCAACGTCGTAAAGTCAAGTGCTGCTTGCATACTAGATTTAATTTAGACTTCTTGTTCAGATTTAGATTCCGGTCATGAAACATTCTGTACCACACAGAGGTTTCGATGGTATCTCTGGAAATGTTGTCAAGAGGAGTTTTTGAGCTGCAGAACGAACTGAAAGAGTTTTAGCCGTTAATAACAGGAAGAAATCTCAGATGTATCATGCAAAAGCTGTGAATGGATCCAAATTGGTACTTACCTTGCCTATCTTGTTGACATATTTACACGCCTAAAGATTCTAAAACAAGTCTTCTTTGCAAGGAGCTGATGCTGTGTCACTGACGCTGTTGACAAATTGAAGAGTTTTCTAATGAAAACTAGAACTGTGGGAGACAAAAAGTAAGGCAAGGAAATTTGGACATGTGTGGAAACATAGCTGCCAGACAAGGACACCTCTACATGTATATCAGATGGCAATTTTAAATAGTGGAGCATTTCTTTCCTCACGCAAAATGAATTAAAGAGAAGATACTTTCCATATGGGTCTGAAGTTAATTTGAGCTAATTAGAGGACCCTTTCCATCAGATGTTGCTTCGTAATGATGTCATTCAAGAAGAGTTTATGACTTCGTGAATGACTCCATTGCTTTGATCTCTTGAGAAAAATCTTTAGGTTGTAGGTTCTGGTGTGAAATAAGCAAGGTCCATATCCACATGTCGCAGAGGAGCCTCTCGCTCTCTGTTACTTCCCATCAACATATATGTGTGAAACTGGGTTTCCAGCTTAATGGTCATTAAACTCAAAACTAAGATCTCGACTGAAATGTGGAAGCGGGGACCTTCGATGCTGCTTAGCTAAAAACGACTCCTCGGCTGACTAGATAGTTGAGGAAAAAGCAGTTCCAGCCATTTCATAATTCACCTTTTACAGCAGATGAATGATAAACGTAGTCGTAGTGTTTTTTTCCCAGCTCTTTTCTTAACTGGTAATGGTATGGCATGACGGGTTATGTAGTTAATTCACTTAAGTATCTACAAATATACACAAGGGACGTGTTTCTGTGTTGTTTTTTTTTTCACTTATCACAAAGGGAAAGGGGTACATGGCCTGACATCAACACCAATACCCAAAAAGGGTACGTGGGGAAAAAAAAGGTTGAAACACCCGTCCTAGAGATAGTCCTTGGTCCCAATCCGGGACCTCAGACACATTAACTTCCCTTATGTTTCAATGTTTTAAGTGTAATAAAAAAAGGAAAAAAAAAAGAGAGAAAGCGAGCGAGAGAGAGATCAAAGAGAGAGAGATCGAGATCGAGAGAGAGACGAGAGAGAGAGAGAGATCGAGAGCGAGAGCGAGATCGAGATCGAGATCGAGAGAGAGAGAGAGAGAGGATGAGAGAGAGAAGAGAAGAGAGAGAGACGATAGAGAGAGATGATAGAGAGGAGAGAGAGAGGAGAGAGCGAAAGGAGAGAGAGAGAGAGAGAGATGACAGGAGCGAGTGAGGTGAGGAGAGATGAGAGAGAGGAGAGAGAGAAGAGAGAGAGAGGAGACGAGAGAGGAGGAGAGAGATGAGAGAGAGAGAGAGAGGGACGGAGAGAAGAGAGAGACGAGAGAGAGAGAGAGAGAGAGAGGGGAGATGAGAGAGGACGATGAGAGAGAGAGAGAGCCTTGTCCTTGTCCGCACAAGTACAAGGGCAGAGCTGTTGTGCAGCTCTCATTGTTTCTTTTAAAATGTCGGTGCCAGACCCCTCAACGCGAGCCCCCAGAGATACCTTCCCTCACCAGGGCCTCTCTGGAGAGTCTCGCAGTTAACAATAAGGAATTAGAAACATCAGCTGCGGCAAATAGATCCCAAGAAGGCGCTAGGGCCCGAAACATCAGCCCTCACCTACTAAAGGGATGTGTTTGCCCAGCTCGCTCCACCACTCCCCCATAAATCTTCAACAACATTCTATCCTCGTGCAAGTGACCCACGCAATGGAAAGAGGCAAGAGTGGGGGCCATCCACAAAAAAAACAGCAAACGGGACCAAAGAACTACCGCCCAATTTCCCTTCTCACCACTGTTGGGAAAACCCGGGAAAGTCCCTCATCACCGCCAGGAGCAACACCTTCTTGGACGCCCCACCATCTCTTCAACTCCAAGCATATGGTTTCAGGCAGGGAAGGTCAGCTGCAGACCTGCTCCTCCTTCAGTCTGCTTCCTGGAACCACTCGCTTGGATAGAGGAATGGACACCTTTGTCGTGGCTTTGGACATCGCCGGAGCCTTTGACAGGGTGTGGCACCGAGGTTTCGTTGCCAAGCTGAGGAGCCTGGGAGTGCGCGGCGCCCTACTGCAGCTCATCCAGGACTACCTCCAAGACAGGACCTTACGGGTGGTGATCAACGGCCACACTTCCAGCCAGCAACCCCATCCACGCCAGCGTCCCGCAGGGCAGCGTACTCGGGCCTCTTCTGTGGAATGTCTATTTCAATGACATTTTTCCACTCATTCCTGAGGCCCAGGCCTACGCTGATGACTGCACCCTTGCCTTCCCCTGCGACAGGGCGTGACTGGGCAGGACACGGGTGTGCCGCATAACCTGGCACTGGACAACATCGTCACCTGGAGTAGTCGATGGCAGGTCAGCCTGGCCCCTGACAAAACCCAGGCCCCTGCTTATCTCCCGCAGGCAAGACATCACCAACCTGCCTGCACCGGACATACGGCTTGAGGGCAGATCACTCCCCCTTCAGAGATCCATCTTTCCCTCCTTGGGGTGGGGTTTGACGCGGGACTGACCTTCACCAGTCATGCCAGGAGAGTAGCTAAAAACTCGGCCGGAGACTCAGTTGTGTCCGGGCATCTCCCCCCCTTCTAGATGCCAAGGGGTTGAGGTTCTGTACAAGGCTCAGGTACCCTCCCCTAATGGAATACAAACCCCCCCAGCATGGTCTTTTCCCGCCTGCCCTCTTACTTGGCCACACTAGGGCCCCGTCCAGAGAAGCCCAGTGACTGGTTAGCATAAACGTCCCACCACGCGCCTGAACTCCTTCCAACCCCTCCAGAAGCGCAGGGATGTGGGGAGGTTTATGTGTCATGCACAAGGGACTAAATTCCACACGCCCCACATGGCAGCCATCAAGCTCCCAAGGCCCCCGCCGCCCCTTCACTTTCCCCCCGTGTCGCCCCACACAGACAGGGAGCAAGTGACTGTGCCCTTCTCCAGGACAGAGCACCACCTACGTTCCTTCTTACCCCGCTAAAGGCCGTCTGTGGAACCAGTTAGTTCACCAATCTGACCTCCACCACCACGCCTCGCTTTCAAAACTTTAAGCGGGGGGTGAACAGCTGGTTGATGGCCTAATTTATTTTTAAATATAAAATGTCTTTTTATATTAGATGTAGCTTAGATAGCTCTAGTGTAAAACCTAGAGCTTTAGCTATAATAACACCAAATGTACTAACAGTTTTAAAAAAAAAAAAAGAAAAAAGAGAGAGGAGAGAGAGAGAGAGAGAGAGAGAGGGGAGAGAGAGAGAGAGAGAGAGACGAGAGAGAGGAGAGAGAGGAGAGAAGAGAGAGAGAGAGAGCAGAGAGAGGAGTTAATCCAGGTCCAGGAATTCAAAGTGATGATGAACACTGGTTGCTGGGCAAAGCTGAGTGATAGTGACAAATGACTATCATAAGGACCAGATAAAGACGACGAGGTGGATAAATACAATTGAGGAGGAATTCCTCAATCATAGGAGGAAGAAGGGAAGTGGATGTGGATGTGGAGAGGATGAAAGAACCTTCGCCCTCCCCTGTCATAGCGAAGGGTGAGGTGGTTTATTTAATTTTTTGGAGCGCCACGACCAGCCGGGAAACTGTTAAGTAGAGGGGACGAGGAAACTCCACAAAAAGCTCGCCGTCACTAGAATCTTTATCCCTTCAGTACACAAACCCCCACACACACCACACACCCCACACACACACACCACACACCACACACAACACACACACACACACACACACACACACACCTTAGCGCACACACATAACACACAAACACACACACACACACCACACAGACAGACACACACACACACACACTCAAATGGACCATCAAGCCACCCGAAATTTGAAGAGGGCCCTTAATATCACCCAAACTGTAATTAAACATATTACGTTTCGATAGTGTAATGATGTCTCCGCGTCCCCGTGTCCCCGTGTAATGATGTCTCCACGAGAACATTACCTAGTATTGTGCTGATGCCCTGAGAAACTGCGACGGCCTGCTAGGGCTTTAAGGGGCGGTAGGGGCACAAGGGGCTGAATGTAGGATAGGGAAGCAGCGGAGCTAAATGTATGATGATTTTCCTTAGGGGGGAAAAAACATATAATGGCAAAGTTGAAGTGGTCACTGATACAAAAGGATGATAAAGGTACAAAATTTGTTTCTGGGTTAGGAAGGGACACCTAAGCCCTAAGCAGGGGCGGGCCCATTTTCAGGCGAGGGCCAAATGGACTTTCGGAGCCGCCCGTGGGTCAGGTGACAAACAAGACCTCAAAGTGCTATATACAAGATTTCATGGAAATCATTACTCTCTCTCTCTCTCTCTCTCTCTCTCTCTCTCTCCCTCTCTTCTCCTCTCTCTCTTTCTCTCTCTCTCTCTCCCCTCTCTCTCTCCTCTCTCTCTCTCTCTCTTTTCTCTCCCCTCTCTCTCTCTCTCTCCTCTCTCTCTCTCCTCTTTATCTCTCTCTCTCTCTCTTTTTGTAACCTTTATTCTTATAGGTTTTACAGCCAGGAGCTTCAGCTGGACTACTGAGAATTTTTCTTAGACTTGTAGGAATGTGTTGATTTTCCTAGCTTAACATACATATATGGGTTACTATTCTAATTTCATATTTCTATATTTCACTATTCCATTACTAAATAAATTAACATGTACTTGGACAACATGATGTGTTACTATTCTAATTTTACTTAATATTTTTTCACTACTAATAATTTATATATAGACATAGAGAACTTAAGCATCATAGGGTTTACAGTAGGTATTTAATACTATGGCTGCTTTATCCAAGCGTTCACAGCACTCTTGAAGGTCTTGAGTGAAGAGGTAGAGTGAAGCTCTGTCTGCTTACCATGTGGTTTCCACATTTTTGTGTAGCGGGGAAAGGGAAAGGGACCGCAGAGAGGTTCTCCGTCCTGGCAAATGGGACGACCCGTAGATGGTCCCTGGTAGCAGCAGTTCGTGTGGTGTACCCGGGTGGTCTTGCCCAGGGCTGTCGGAGAACAGCCAGGTGCGGGAAATGCTGCTTGTGTTTTCTTGTAAGCGACACACAGTCCTGCTACGTCGTAACGCTGCTGCAAGGGTTTTGCAGAGGGGGGGAGGAGTTGGTCCGGCAGAGCCTTTTAGACGTATTAACCGTTGGCCTCGGGCCTGTACCTTGCCAAGAAGGCTCAGGTACAAAGGGGGGGCAGGAAGACCACGTGAGAGGGGCGTACTCCATAAGGGAGTGGACTTGGGCTGCGTATAAGGTAGTGATCCCTTGGGAGTCAAGAAGGTGTGAGACACGCCGGCCCAATGCTAAGTTTCCAGCGGCTTTCTTGCAATTGTTCGGATGTGGTCGGTGAAGGTAGGACGCTACTCATTCCACCCCAAGTATGGAGAGGGACGTCTGCAGGGCAAACCGGCCTCCCACTCAGTAAGATGGTAGGGAGGGGAGTATCAGGAGGACGTTGTCGTCCGGAGATGAGCATCGCCTGGGTTTTCTCTGGAGCAAGATCTACTTGCTATTGACGACCCAATGAGATGACGGTTTGGAGGACCTGGTTTATTGAGCGACGTCGTGCGGAGATCACCACTGTCGCAGGGGAATGGTCAGGGTGCCAGTCATCGGCATATGCACGTCCTCTGGGATGAGCTGGAGCAAAATCATTAAAGAATACATTCCAGAGGAGAGGCCGAGCACCTGCCCCGTAGGACGTGGCAAAGATTGGGTGTTCGTCTGAGGTTTGACCGTCCACCACCAAAACTGAGGAAATCTGTCCAGCAGGTAGTCTTGCAGTAGGAACAGCAAATCACCGCGGACACCCAAACTGTTCAGTATGGTGATGAGGCCGTGATGATCCTGATCAAATGACCTGTCAAATGCTCCCGCAATGCAAGGGTAATGACGTATGTGTCGTTTCCTTGGTCAAAACGTTTATGCCATTTGGGGGCAGATAAAGTAATAGGTCGGCCGCTGACCTGTTTGCTCGGAAGCCAAATTGCTTGATGTTAAGAAAGGGGGGTGTTTAAAGTGAAGAAAGACGATATCTTGTCGGCAATTATACTTCCAGCGTCCTTGCCAAGAACTGATAAAAGGAAGATGGGCCATAGTTCTTGGGGTCAGTTCTTTTGCCTTTTTTTATGTATTGGGCCCCAGCTCTGGCCCCCCTTCCACAGGGTGGGGTACCTTCCAGTAGTGAGGCAGTGCTGAAAGATAGTGGCAAGGGGCGTTGCTAGCTGAGAGGCGCAGCGCTTGAGGATATGAAGGCTGATGTTGTCTGGGCCCAAGGCCTTCTTTGTGTCGGCCTGAATTAAATGTCGGCGAACTTCCTCACTGTTATAGTGAGGTTAGGCAGAATGCTGGGGGTGAGGATGGGCACAGCTGGATGGATCTTCTCGGGATTAGGTACTGTCCTTTTGTTGGAAAAAAATGTCGCGAGTACTTCGGCCTTGTCCTTGTTCTTGGTGGCCACTGTACCGTCAGACTTGAATAGCGGAGGTATGGTGTCGTATTGGACATGGATGGGCAGATGGCTCGTTGGGCTGAGTACTTTGGGCAGTTGTTCACGGTGGACCCCCCAACTGAGCAGGGTTCTCACCACTGGATTAAAGGCAGTGGATGCCGATCCTCCCATTGACGAAACCGCACCCTCTCTTGACGAAGTCAGAGAGACTGTAGCTAAGTTGAGGGTGGAAAGGCAGCTTTGGGGTTTGAATATCAGTGCGGAGCTCCTCAAAGCTGGGGTGAGGCCATGATCCGCGGGTTGCATGCTGTCCTGACTGCTATGTGGCACTCAGGTACCATTCCTCCTGACTGGAAAGGGGGCTGATCGTCTCTATCTAGAAAGGGAAAGGGGACCGTCAGGACTGCAACAATTACCGCAGTATTGCACTGCTCAGCGTGCCAGGCAAGGTGCCTGCCCATCTATTGCTGACACGGATCCGCAGTCATCTGCTGAAGCATCCAGATACCCCAGCAGTCTGGGTTCACGCCTGGTAGGTCAACAACGGACCATATCCTAGCGCTTATTGTCCTGGTGGAAACGCTGACGTGAGTTTCGACAGGGGATGCTCGCAGCCTATGTTGATCTCAAGAAGACGTTGACTCAGCGCATCGTGAGTCCTTTGGGATCTTCTGCGACTTCGCGGGATTCCTGGAAGGACTATTGGTTTGATAACCCGGTTGTATTCTGGGATTTTAGAGTGCTATAAAGTGTGGGGCAAGTGGATCCCTTTTTTCCTGTTAATACAGGTTTGGGCAAGGGTGCGTCCTTGCCCCATCACTTTTTAGCGCTTGTAGAACTGGGAATTGGAAAAAGGTTGTACATCAAAGTATTTTGGGTCCCCCCTGGCAAAACGAAGATCATGATCTTGTTTTTGCCGATGATGCAGAACCTTTGCTGAGTCGCTGGGGTTCCTGGTGTGGGTCTCGGGGGCTGCCGAGGAGGCAAAGCCCTTTTTGGGGCTTTAGGTCTCCTGGCTTAAAACCAAAGGTCAGGTGTCGGAGACTTACTGATGAAGCGTACAGTCTGTTTTTGCGTGGGGGGAGGGCTTTGGGTCTTGGAAAGTTTTACATACCCTTGGGAAAACGCAGTCCATAATGACGGGGGGTCACGTCAAGAAGTCTTACGGGGGATTGGCATACCCCACGTGCTATGGACTACTCAGCGGGGGTTTCGGCGCTGTCGTTACCGTGCAGGAGGACAAAGATCCGGATTTCAATCGCTTGTGATCTCTGTCTTACATTGTTGTGAGACATGGACACAAAATAGTGATTTAAAGAGAGAACAATGCCTTTGGTAAAAAAGTTTCTTCGTAGAATCATGGGTACGCTGGGATGTTACGTGTCAAATCACGTTTGCCCCATGAGACTAAATAAAGGGCCATTTTACCTGCATGTCCGTCAACCAACTTGGCTAATGGGCATGTGGCACGCTCCCCGATCCTTCCCATGGGGTTGATCTGTAAAGAAATTGGCTTGGGGGGAGGGAAAAGGGGGCCCCAAAAGGCTCGGGGGCGGGGGCAATTTTGAAGTTTCTTGTCTAGCTCTTGGTATAGGAAAGGGCCTGAGGGAGACTCGCGCGTGATGCCCCCCGGGATGGCGTCTGGGTTTTGGCGAGGCGACGCGCCCTCCGGCGTATCCCCCCAATGATTGTTAGCCACGTGACTCCGTGATGGGGCGTGAAAAAGGTGGTCCCCCCTTGTGGTGGTGTTCATTGAACCGCCTTGCTTCGAAGCTTCGGGGGACCCCAGTGGAATAGTAGGAAAAAGACGAGAACGACAAACATAACACAGCAAAAAACAAAAAGCTGAAAAAAAGGACATGAGGGAGCAATGCAGTTCACCGTTAGCCCATTTGTCTTTTCACCCCCCCCCCCCCCCGAGCCAGCCCCCTTTAAAACCCGCCATAACACACCACCACCACACACCCTAGACGGCACCACACCACTCTTAGAAACACACCACCACACGTCACTAGAAAAAATCACTAGAAGCACACCACAAAAACCCCACTCGATATACACCCCATCAAAACTAGACACACCCCCACACACCCCTAGAAAAAACACCATTAGACACAACAAAACAGCATTGACCACACCCCCACACAAAAACTGGACCACACCCCACCACAAAACCAAAACACCACCACACACCATCACATTACTTCCAGTATTTGCTAAAACCGGCACAAGCGGGTCGTGTAATGGTCTTTTTACAGAAAAGTCAAATTTATTTTTATATACCTGTATTACGGTGGGGAAAGGTGACGTTGCGGGTATACTCGTCATCTCTCGTTTTTTTGTTGAGTTTGGGGGGGGGGAAAAAAAATACAAGAATGTCACTTCGACCAAAACCCAGCACGTATTTTAGTTAGTTATTTAAGCTTTTAGTTAGTTTTTTAAATTATAATTTGAAATTTTTATATTTTTACTGTGTTATCGTCTTCTCGTGTTTTTCGTTCGTTCTACATTCCCATTTGTTTATCTATTCCCTTTCCCCTCTTATATCTTACTTTATTTTTCCTTATAAACGTTGATATGCTTACAAGAGAACGAGGAAATTGAGATGAAAAACAGCAGAACCGCTGTGGGATTCGGAGCCATAGGAGTAAACATTATTCCTTCCTCCTATCCTTCTTGCACACACACACACACACACACGCACACACACACCTGAAGTACTGGACCTGAAGAACAATGTAAAGGTGCTTCAGAAATCTAACAGCGAGAAACAAGGAGCAGTTGAAGAGCTTCAGTCAAGAGTCGCTGAAATGGAACACCGTGTAAACTACCAAGATGATTACTCCAGGCGCAATAACCTAAGGATCATCGGCCTCAAGGAGCAACCTGTCGGTGAAACTTGGGAGCAGACAGCAATAAATGGGACTAAATTACTGCAGGACAAGATACAACTACCCTCTGTGAACCTCGAACGTGCTCACCGGGTGGGACCATCTGCTTCTTCTCATTCTCGAGCAATCGTCGTTCGCTTCGAGAAATTTAGCGACAGAGAAGCACCTATAAGAAATGCAAAGAAACTTAAAGGAACAGGGATATATATATAAATGAAGACCTTTGTCCTGCTTCAATGGAAATAAAGAAAAAACAGTTCCCCGTAATGAAAAAGGCTAGGGAAGACGGTAAAGTAGCCTTCTTCCGACACACACGACTTATAATTAGGGACAGAATTGACCAACGATCCTCGGTGCAAGCATCCTCGGTGCCGGCTGCTGGTTCACCCCACGTAGGTGCTGGCTTGGTGGCTCACATTCTTGGTGGAGACGTAGCGGCTTGCGTACCATCTACGGCTGGTGCCGCGACGTCAGAGGGAGCAGTTTCTGACACAGCGATGGGTCCCTTGGCTGAAGGTGCGTCGCGAGGAAGCACTGGCGCTGGTGCTGTCAGTGATCGTACGGTAGAGCCACCTGAAGGTCCTGAAAGGATGTTGAGCGGGACCAGTGATGACCAGGGAACATCTGGTGACACTACAGGACGTTATCAGAAGGCTATCAGGGACCACAAAAAGAAATAGATAAGTTCATGTCATAATGGTAATCTATATTATATCTAATATACTATAGGAGTAGCCGTGTGTCTGTCTGTGTGTCTGTCTGTTTTGGGTAGCCGAGACTGTAAATTACATTTTGATGGGAGTAGGCTAAAAAAATCGCAAATAAATCGCAGGTAGTACGCGACTTAGTCCCATTCGAT
>JACEEZ010001038.1:336441-338941 GCA_016584305.1 Chionoecetes opilio | reverse complement strand
TTTCCTTTGTTTTCCTCCTTTATTTACTTTTTTTTTTACTACTCCTCCTTCTCATCCACCACCTCTTCTTTTTTTCTTCGATTCCCTATCTTTTTCTTTTTTGATCTTCTTTCTCTTTTCTACTTCTCCTCCTCCTCCTCTTCCACCATCTCTTCTTTTTTCTTCTTATCTTCTTTCTTTTTTTCTCCTCCTTCTCATCAATATTATCTATTCATATATTTCGTGTTTCTTCATCATCATCATCACTAATCACTGTCACTTTTAGTTATATGGTTACAACTATTACCACTACCACCACAATGTGCCTTCACCATAATCATCATCATACCGTGACTACATACAATCTTTCCCTCCTCCTCTTTCTACTCTTCCCCATTCTCCTTCTTCCTTTTCTCCTCCTCCTCCTCCTCCTCCTCCTCCTCCTCCTCCTCCATTATCAAAGTCATGCAACCCACCCTAATCATCACAAACACCACATACGCCATGATGAGAGAGAGAGAGAGAGAGAGAGAGAGAGAGAGAGAGAGAGAGAGAGAGAGAGAGAGAGAGAGAGAGAGAGAGAGAGAGAGAGAGAGGAGAGAGAAGAGAGAGAGGAGAGAGAGAGAGAGAGAGAGATGAGAGAGAGAGAGAGAGAGAGAGAGAGAGAGAGAGAGAGAGAGAGAGAGAGAGAGTAGCTCAAAATGACAAATCTGGCTTAATCATAGTAATCCTCTTGTAAGATAATTCGATCATTCCTGACTTAATTACCTGCATTAATGAGACTCGTGTAGTCAATCTTCACACACCTGGAGGAGCTGTTTATCACCTCACACCCACCTATCTCACTCACTATACTCTGGTTTTTTTTAAGAGGCGAAAAATCCTGACCCCTTGCGGCTTACTGACAGATATTTGATGCCAGGAGAAGGGAATACTACGCTTCTTCTTAATTTCAGCTGTATTTTATCATAGTTAACCATATTATTAGGTAAATATAGGCAACATTTTAAGCATGAGACTTTATGATAGAATGGAATTTTCGCCTTGTTAAAAAAAAATAGACTATAGTAGATAATTAATAATCATTTAATAATAACCTGCTTTATGGTGCTAATTCCGTTATCTGTTGTGAATACACTTCGCCTGCTAAACTCCCTTCAGTGAAAATACCGCCACGCCACGTGTTTCAAAGGAATGTAGAAAAGAAAGTAACAAGAAAACAAAGTATAGGAAGTCAGGGAACAGAATAACCTTAACCCTTCACGCCCAGATCTTTCCTTTTATACATAAAATCGTATGTTGTGAGCCATAAAATTACGAAAAGTAACTGAATATACCAAATTAGTTAGTGGACAAGGATACTAAACAGGTCATGTCTATAAAATATTGCTTATATTCACTGAAAATCGTCTAAGGGAAGCCAAATTACATTGAAAATTACGTTCTGGGTCTCAAAAGGTTGACTAAGCCAACTTTTGTTTTCGTCGTTAATTTATTATCTAAATATTTTATCTCTGATTACTGCTAACAAGTACTGTTTCCTTCACAAGATGAAATAGTCTCGTCTAAGATGACAATAAATGTGGATTTTGCTCGCTGCTCCGTCGAATATGTTTCTAAGGAAGGCAATCCTATCATTATTCAATTATAATTTCATTAAATATTTGTATTAAACTTACTTAAACATACATATATAGATTAACAATAACACTTAGAAAGAAAAGGAAGAAAAGTAGTTCTTCCGATCCTCAGTACAAAAATTAGGGAGACCACAATAGTGAATAAAACATCTAAACTAAACCTAAACCGAAAATAACTAAAAATAAACCTAAAATAACCCCAACTAAAATAATAGACCTAAAAACGGTTATTTTAGTTATACCTCAAATAACCCAAAAAATGCGAAATAACCTAAAATAAACCTGCAATAACCTACACTAAACCTCAAATAACCTGCAATAACCTAAAATAAACCTAAAATAAACCTGAAATCACCTGAAATAACCTAAAATAAACCTAAAATAAACCTGAAATCACCTGAAATAACCTAAAATAAACCTGCAATAACCTATAATAAACCTGAAATAGCCTCAAATTAACCTAAAATAAGCCTCAAAAAACCTGAAGTAACCTAAAATAAACCTGAAATAACCTACAATAAACCTCAAATATCCTGAAATTACCTAAACTAAACCTGAAATAACCTAAAATAAACCTATAATAAACCTGCAATAACCTAAAATAAACCTGAAATAAACTACAATAAACCTCAAATAACCTGAAATAACCGAACTAAACCTAACATCCTGGCTCACCCTTCCCTCCTCCCTTGGGTACGATGGCAGGGAGGAAAAGGAAGAGAGAAAGTATAAAGAACATTTCCACTAGCCAAACATGACGCACTCTGGCCACCACATGAAAAACTAGCACTCAAAATTATGAGAGAATAACAAAAGTCGCGGATAGAACAAGTATAGTCAATTTTTTTAACAAGGCAAAAATTCCATTCTATCTTAAGGTC
>JACEEZ010001038.1:326441-331441 GCA_016584305.1 Chionoecetes opilio | reverse complement strand
TGTGTGTGTGTGTGTGTGTGTGTGTGTGTGTGTGTGGTGTGGTGTGGTGTGTGTGTGTGTGTGTGTGTGTGTGTTGTGTGTGTGTGTGTGTGTGTGTGTGTGTGTGTGTGTGTGTGTGTGTGTGTGTGTGTGTGTGTGTGTGTGTGTGTGTGTGTGTGTGTGTGTGTGTGGTGGGTGGTGTGTGGTGGTGTGTGTTGTGTGTGTGTGTGTGTGTGTGTGTGTGTGTGTGTGTGTGGTGTGTGTGTGTGTGTGTGTGTGTGTGTGTGTGTGTGTGTGTGTGTGTGTGTGTGTGTGTGAAGTGCCATACCTTTTACCCACAGAAAAAATCGAAACATTTATATGAAAGAAAACACCACTGGGACCCCTAGACTCTCCCCTTCCCCTTCCTTCCCCCTCCTTCCCCTTGCTTTCCCTTCCTCCTCATACCCACACTTTTACCTCGTCCTTGTCATTCCTTCCCTCTCTTCCCTCTCCTCCCTCCACTCCATGCATGCCTCCCCTCAATCCCTCCATCTTTTTCTTTCTTTTCTTCACTCTCTTCATCCTGTCATTCCATCGCTTTCTTTTCCCCAATATTTGTTTCCCCTACTTTTATCCTTCTCTTCTCACCATCTCTCCGCAATGCACTCTCTTCTTCTTCTTTCTTCATATCATGTTTGACCTACTTACTAACCCCATACACATACTACATATAATATATCCAATGCCATAACATCCATCCCTCTCCTCTTACCTTTACTCCCTACTTCCCTTCCTTCCTTCCTCCTGCGTCTTGTAACTCTTCAACCTCACGAACCGCAACTTTACGACTGACAAAACGGAACCAAATGCCCCCAACACCCTCTTTATAAACGAGTATCACCCCTCTTACCCCTTTAAAACCCCTTTACCCCTCCCTCACTTTCCCTCACCGTTCATCACTCTCCCATACCCTCCCCTTCAGCCCTCCTCCCCGCCTCTCCCCTCCTCCCTCAACACACAACCTGCCGGAACGCCTATAAAGCCGGGAATTCAGCCAATAAACTCTGGCAGGGAGTTCTCCATTATGTTCCGGCCTTCACGTGGTGCTAACGACAGGCGAGAGGCGCGGGGCAGGGGAGGGCAGGGGAGGGCAGGGGTGGCATAGGAGGGTAGGGGAGGGCAGGAGAGGGCAGGGGAGGGGCCAAACAACGTGACAGGGAAGACAAGAGGCTATGAATTAAACCCCGGCAGGAGAAAAGGGTGACGCTAGGACGTGGAATGGATGACACACAAAGGGGTTTCGTGTTTGGAAAGGAGGTCGCCGCGGTACGTAGGATGGTGGGACACTGAGGAGGATTATATAGTTAGGGCACGAGGCTTCGAATAGGGGACTGGGTTAGATAGAGAGGGTGACGGTGAGCAGAGCAGGGATAGAAAAGGCAGCAAAGAAGAATAGGTGTCACGAAGTAAAGGAAAACAAAGTGAAAAGGCCAAAAAGCCATCCTAAAAAAAGATGAAAACGTTGAGTTGAAAACCCCGGCAGAGAAAGGCAGAGAAGGGAGGGTGGCGCAGGCAAGATTACACGAGGCACCTGACGTGGAGTAAATAACAACACAGGAGGAGGTGAAGGGGAAGGGAAACAGGCTGGAAGATAATGAGGGTGCAAGAAGGAAGGAAATGCTTAAGGATGTGACGTTACGTGTACTAGCAAGACGAAATGCGAGTGTCGTGTGAATGTCAGGACGAAGGAGAGCAGGAGAGAAACTTGACTCCCACCTCGCTAACTAAACAAACTGCAGGACTGAGAGGTGGTGCGTGGGGCTGGTTCCTTCCTTGTTGCGACGCCTGCATCCGACCCTCCAACCCAAACAAAAGGTGGGTGAGCTTTATTTGACTCAGATAAAAGTAATACCAACTGTGTTTCGTCAATTGTCTGAACCAATATGTACGGTTAGAGGAGGAGGAGATTTTCTAGCCTTAACACCTTTCAGTTGGTTAGGTGTTTGTTTGATAGAGAGGAGGAGGAGGAGGAGGAGGAGGAGGAGGAGGAGGAGGAGGAGGAGGAGGAGGAGGAGGAGGAGGAGGAGGAGGAGGAGGAGGAGGAGGAGGAGGAGGAGGAGGAGGAGGAGGAGGAGGAGGAGGAGGAGGAGGAGGAGGATAACCACCACGACGAGGATGACGAGGATGATAAAAAACAGAATACAGTCCATGACGAAAGGAGGAAGATTTGTTTACGTTTACTGATGGACTCGTAGTATAAAGATCCCTGTCTCTCTCTCTCTTAGCTGTAGCCATATAGCCATAGCTCAGCTCGCTCCTCACGGGAAATCCACGAGGAGTGAGAGCCAGAGGAGCGGTAGACTGTAAGCATTAACCCCTTGAGACCCATAACGTAATTTCCATGGTAATTTAGCTACCATTAGACGATTTCTGAGTGACTATAAGCAAGATTTTATAGATATGACCTGTTTAGTATCCATGTCCACTAGCAAATTTGGTATATTAAGCTACTTTTTGTAATTTTATGGCTAACAACAGACGATTTTATGTATCAATGGAAAGATCTGGGCGTGAATGGGTTAAGGAACATAGTTGAGGCGATATTCTGAGCGAGAGAAAACAAAGAAAGTTTATCTGCAGGAATGGATAGCTAATGATCTGACAACCTGAAACACTGCAAATCTTGAAAGCTGACCATTCCAATGACAAAATACCTGGAAAATTAGCCAAAATACCTTGCAAACTTTGTAATCTATGTAAATATTGTCTGAAATCCATATATTTCTGGGGGAATTTGAGCTTTAGGTGAATATTAAGTGAATATTGTCTGAAATCCATATATTTTTGGGGGAAACTTGAACTTTAGGTGAATATTAAGTGAATATTGTCTGAAATCCATATATTTTTGGGGGAAACTTGAGCTTTAGGTGAATATTAAGTGAATATTGTCTGAAATCCATATATTTTTGAGAGAAATTTGAGCTTTAGGTGAATATTAAGTGAATATTGTCTGAAATCCATATATTTTGGGGGGAAACTTGAGCGTTAGGTGAATATTAAGTGAATATTGTCTGAAATTCATATACTTTGGGGGGAAACTTGAGCTTTATGTAAATACTAGCCGCAAAGCCGCCCTCCGGGCGGACTTTTTGGCTAGCTCCTGCGGAGGGCTATTAGTGGGCCTTCGGCCCACCACCTGAGTTTGGTGGGACTTCGGCCCACCAAACACAGACTCTCCAGATAGCCCCTTCTAACTTTCATGAAATCATGGATGTAGAAATGTATATTAACGCCAACCCATTCACATCACCCCCCACCCATTCACTCACCCATTAACCATCACCACACACGCATTCACTCACCCATTACCCATCACCCCCCACCTATTTCCTCACCCATCACCCCCAACCCATCACCCCCCACCCATTCACTCACCCATCACCCCACACCCATTACCCATCACCCCACATCAAGGTTTCCTCAATTCTCGCAACCCACTTTTTTTTCACAATTCTCGCTAATAGGCTGCTAAAAAAAAAAAAAAAAAGAAGATCGGATCATCTTATAAGTGGGCTTAAAACCTTCCCCTGGTCGACCCGATTCCAAAACTGTGCCATATGAGGGGATTCCGCCACAGGGGGCGGCACCCAGAGCGGACAGACACACACACACACACACACACACACACACACACACACACACACACACACACACACACACACACACACACACTTTCGCTTATATTATTATAGATTAAGTGAATATTGTCTGAAATCCATATATTTTTGGGGGAAATTTGAGCTTTATGTGAATATTAAGTGAATATTGTTAGAAATCCATATACTTTGGGGGGAAACTTGAGCTTTAGGTGAATATTAAAATTGAATATTGTCTGAAATCCATATATTCTGGGGGGAATTTGAGCTTTAGGTGAATATTAAGTGAATATTGTCTGAAATCCATATATTTTTGGGGGAAACTTGAGCTTTAGGTGAATATTAACAAGTGGGAAGAGCTACCTGACGGAGTGTTTACCCGGTGATGAGTTTACCTGAAGAAGTGCAGAGCGTGAGAGTAAGAAAGGCCACAAAACAAACAATGCTGAACAAAGATAGTGAGGAGGCAAAAGTGAAAGGGGGAGAGAAAGGCCTGGTAATAGCCCTCTCTTCCCTTCTTTCTACCTCCTCTCCCTCCACCTCTCACTATATCACTCCACCTCTCCCTCCACCTCTCCCTCCACCTCTCACTCCATCACTCTCTCACTCTCAACTTCACCCCAAAAAAATGAATAGACTATAAAAGTTAAGATTCTCTCTCTCTCTCTCTCTCTCTCTCTCTCTCTCTCTCTCTCTCTCTCTCTCTCTCTCTCTCTCTCTCTCTCTCTCTCTCTCTCTCTCTCTCTCTCTCTCTCTCTCTCTCTCTCTCTCTCTCTCTCAGCCACTGTAGGGTTACGCAACATCCCAAAATTCAAAATTCAAGACTTTTCTCAACACCAAAGAAGAAAGGGAAAAGGGAGAGAGACAAAAAGGGGAGCGAAGGAAACAGAGAGGCCCGATGAGGAGAGAGGGAGAGAAAGGACACTCCCTTCCCCTCTCACCCATCCCCCTTCCTTCTTCACCATCCCCCTTCCTTCTCTACCAATCCCCTTCCTTCTCACCCATCCCCTTCCTTCTCACCCATCCCCCTTCCTTCTCACCCATCCCCTTCCTTCTCACCCATCCCCTTCCTTCTCACCATCCCCTTCCTTCTCACCATCCCCTTCCTTCTCACCCATCCCCTTCCTTCTCACCCATCCCCTTCCTTCTCACCCATCCCCTTCCTTCTCACCCATCCCCCTTCCTTCTTCACCCATCCCCCTTCCTTCTTCACAATCCCCTTCCTTCTCTACCAATCCCCTTCCTTCTCTACCAATCCCCTTCCTTCTCTCATCCATCCCCCTTCCCTTCTCACCCATCCCCCTTCCCCACCCTGCTGCCTGAGGCTCAAACAAACATGGGTAGGCAAACCACTAACAAAACTAACAAAGAATGTGTACCTCC
>JACEEZ010001038.1:318941-321441 GCA_016584305.1 Chionoecetes opilio | reverse complement strand
CACACACACACAACTACACAACACACACACACACACACACACGCACGCAGCACGCACGCACCACGCACGCACGCACGCACCACACGCGCCGCGCGCACACACACACACACACACACCATTATTTTACATATGATCAACTAACTATCTACTCTGACACACACACACACACACACACACACACACACACACACACACACACAGTTTATGACAATCACAAAATAAGTATGTATGCAACAAAAATTAACATGAACAGAGAGAAAGAGAGAGAGAGAGAGAGAGAGAGAGAGAGAGAGAGAGAGAGAGAGAGAGAGAGAGAGAGAGAGAGAGAGAGAGAGAGAGAGAGAGAGAGAGAGAGAGGAAAGGGGGCGCCACATCAATCAACTTCACAGTTCAGCCACGTTACTATTTGCGATCTTGTTTCTCATATTCGCGCCGCCAAAACCATTATGCATATCAGGGAACGAACAGCGTGTTTCATCCGCTGAGAAGATAGCTGGAGCAAACGAGGAAGGTTGAAGGGGGTGGGGGGTTGATGGGGGATGGGGGTGAGGCTGGAGGGGTGAGGAGGGAAGGGTAGGAAGGGAAGGGAAGGAAGAAGTAGGAAAGGTAGAAGGGAAAGGTAGGAAGGGAAGGAGGAAGGTAGGAAGGGAAGGTAGGAAGGGAAGAAGGAGAAGGGAAAGGAAGGGTAAGAAGGGAAGGGTAGGAAGGGAAGGGTAGGAAGCGGGAAGGGAAGGAAGGGAAGGGAAGAGGAAGGGAAGGGTAGGAAGGGAAGGGTAGGAAGGGAAGGGTAGGAAGGGAAGGGTAGGAAGGAAGGGTAGAAGGGTAGGAAGGGAAGGGAAGGAAGGGAAGGGTAGGAAGGGAAGGGTAGGAAGGGAAGGGAGGGAAGGAAGAGGTAGGGTAGGGAAGGGAAGGGTAGGAAGGGAAGGGTAAGGGAAGGGTAGGAAGGGAAGGGAAGGAAGGGAAAGGTAGGAAGGGAAGGGTAGGAAGGGAAGGGTAGGAAGGAAGGGAAGGAAGGAAAGGGAAGGGTAGGAAGGGAAAGGGAAAGGGAAGAAGGAAGGGTAGGAAGGGAAGGGTAGGAAGGGAAGGAAGGGAAGGAAGGGGAAGGGTAAAGGGAAGGGTAGGAAGGGAAGGAAGGAAGGAAGGAAGGAAGGGAAGGGTAGAAAGGGAAGGAAGGAAGGGAAGGAAGGAAGGGTAGGAAGGGAAGGGTAGGAAGGGAAGGAAGGAAGGGAAGGGAAGGGAAGGAAGGGAAGGGTAGGAAGCGAAGGGTAGGAAACGAAGGGTAGGAAGGGAAGGGTAGGAAGTAGATTAGAAGTATAAAAAGACTAGATGAATGAGAGAGAGAGAAGAGAAGAGAGAGAGAGAGAAAAGAGAGAGAGAGGAGAGAGAGAGAGAGAGAGAGAGGAGAGAGAGAAGAGAGGAGAGAGAGAGAGAGAGAGAGAGAGAGAGAGAAGAGAGAGAGAGAGAGAGAGAGAGAGAGAGAGAGAGAGAGAGAGAGAGAGAGAGAGAGAGGGTCCTAGATTTATCCAACATTCTCTTCCTCTCCTGTTTCTACTCGCCTCTTTATTTTCCCTCCATTCTTTGCTTACTGTCTCTTCCATTCTACATTTCCTTCATAAGTCGTCAATTCCTTCCCTTGATATTCACTCTCCCATACATAACATTTCCCCCTTTCCCATTTTCTCTCTCAGTGTTCCTTTTCATACTTTCCCCCTTCCCCTGCCTCCCCTTCCCCCCTGCTTCCCTCTTCCCTGCCCTCCCCTTCACCCCTGCTTCCCCTTACCCTGCCTCCTCTTCACCCCTGCTTCCCCTTTTCCCTGACCTCCCAAACCCGCGGGTGTGGATGACGCCGAGCAGATATGGCGGGAGTAAATATTTGCCCGAAACTACTACGTGACAGAGAGAGAGAGAGAGGAGAGAGAGAGAAAGAGAGAGAGAGTGGGAGAGAGAGACAATACTATTTACAGCTATGGTTCGCTATTCGGTCTCTCTCTCTCTCTCTCTCCTCTCCTCTCCTCTCTCTCTCTCTCTTCTCTTCTCTCTCTCTCTCTCTCTTTCTCTCTCTCTCTCTCTTCTCTCTCTCTCTCTCTCTCTCTCTCGTATTTAACAATATTCTCTTTTCTCTCTCTCTTTTTCCACAAAGCATATACCTCCATTTTTCTCCTTCAAATTTTTTTAGTAAAATCACGAAATTATTCCAAAGCTACTGATTGCTCTCATTCTTCCACTCCTCTCCCTTTTCTCCCTTCTTGATCTCACCCCCTCCCTCTCCTCCCTCCCATCTCTCCTCTCTCTTTCCCTCCTCCTTCTCCCCTCTCTCTCTCTTCTCTCCTTTCCTGTGTTTTGCATCCCATCAATATTTGATTATTTAAGGTCTATGTCACCACGACGATTACGTTTGAAATATTTTCCACTTGTGTGTGTTTTGTGCTGTGTTTTTTGTGTGTGTTGTGTGTTCTCTCCCTCCGTCGCTGTTTTTTCCCTCGTGTTTTGTTTGTCTGTG
>JACEEZ010001038.1:311441-313941 GCA_016584305.1 Chionoecetes opilio | reverse complement strand
ATTAGATGAGGAAGAAAGGAAAGGAAGAATAGGATAGGAATAGATGAGGAAGAAAGGATAGGAAGAATAGGCAAGAATTAGATGAGGAAGATAGGAAAGGAAGAATAGGATAGGAATAGATGAGGAAGGATGAAGAAAAGTAAGAGAAATTGCTGCTACTGTTATAGGTGGGAAAAAAAAAAAATAGTAGGACCAGACGAGGTGAATTCATCCAAGAAAGAAGACAAAAGTTAAAAAGGTATTGAAATGAAGAATCAAAAAAGGATCCCGTTAAAATTCTAGTCGCATGAAATGAATACTTAAATGTGAGAGATGTTGGTAGTGATTAGGAATAATGAGAAGAGTATCATTATTTCTATATTCACAATTATTAGTCACATTATTATCAGGCGAGATGGAGGAAATAAAGTCAAATAAATGATAAAGAGAGTAGAACAAAATAGTAAAAATATGTAAGTCAGAAGAAGTAAATGATTAAATATTAACAAAACACACACACACACACACACACACACAGACACACACACAGACACAGACACAGACACAGACACACACGCAGACACACACACAGACACACACACAGACACAGACACAGACACAGACACAGACACACATACACATACACATACACATACACAGACACAGACACAGACACAGACACACACAGACACAGACACAGAAAAACAACACAAGACACAACACCACACACACAGAAAACGCACAAAACACCACAACACACACACACACACAGACACACACACACACACACACAACACACACGCACACACAGACAGACACACACACAGACCACAGACACACACACAGACACAGACCACACACAGACACACGACACACACAGACACAGACACCAGACACAGACACCACAAAACACAACACACACACAGACACCACACAGACACAGACACAGACACAGACACACACAGACACAGAACACAGACACACACAACACAGACACACCACACACACACACACACACACACACAGACACATACACACACACAGACACAGACACACACAGACACAGACACAGACACAGACACAGACACACACACACACACACAGACACACACATACACAGACACAGACACATACACAGACACAGACACACACAGACACAGACACAGACACAGACACACACACAGACACACAGACACACACACACACACAGACAGACACACACACACACACACAAAGGTAGTGGAATACGATAGGGATATCAAAAATAGCCTCACACAATTTGCTGCTACATATCAAGAGAAACTACATACAAAAAGAAGCATAAATGAATGATGTGAGAAAGACAAAGAGAAAAGAACGTAATTACTTTTTAATGAGGAGAGGGACTGGAGAGGGCTGGAGACTGAGTGGAGAGGGACTGGAGAGGTCAGAGGGGAGACTTTATGCTTGGGTTTAGGCTTACGGTTTCCCCTCGTTTCCCAGACCAGACACACGTTAACATTGGAGGTCGCGTCATTGTGGAACCCAAGATTGAAGATACTGAATAGTCAATGTTATGTTATATTTCATAGCTAATCGGTTTTTAACACCTGAGGACATCCCTTGGTGGGGGTCTTTTTGGGTTACAAATATAGGGGGCTTGGTTACTGGGGGTCTTTTTTGGGTTACAATTATAGGGGCTTGGTTCTGGGGGGGTTTTTGGGTTACAATTATAGGGGGCTTGGTTACTTGTGGTTTTTTTTGGGTTACAAATATAGGGGGCTTGGTTACTGGGGGTCTTTTTGGGTTACAATTATATTGGGCTTGGTACTGGGGGTCTTTTGGGGTTACATTAGGGGGCTTGGTTACTGGGGTCTTTGGTACATTATTTGGGCTTGGTTACTGGGGGTCTTTTTGGGTTACAATTATAGGGGCTTGGTTACTGGGGGTCTTTTGGGTTACAATTATAGGGGGTACGGGCTTGGTTACAAAAGGGCGGTCTTTTGGGTTACAATTATAGGGGCTTTGGTTACTGGGGGTCTTTTGGGGTTACAATTATAGAGGGGCTTGGTTACTGGGGGTCTTTTGGGGTTACAATTATAGGGGGCTTGGTTACTGGGGGTCTTTTTGGGTTACAATTATAGGGGGCTTGGTTACTGGGGGTCTTTTGGGGTTACAATTATAGGGGGCTTGGTTACTGGGGGTCTTTTTGGGTTACAATTATAGGGGGCTTGGTTGCTAGGGGTCTTTTGGGGTTACAAATATAGGGAGCTTGGTTACTGGGGTCTTTTTGGGTTACAAATATAAGGGGCTTGGTTACTGGGGGTCTTTTGGGGTTACAATTATAGGGGGCTTGGTTACTGGGGGTCTTTTGGGGTTACAAAATATTAGGGGCTTGGTTACTGGGGGTCTTTTGGGTTACAATTATAGGGCGGCTTGGTTACTGGGGGTCTTTTGGGGTTACAATTATAGGGGGCTTGGTTACTGGGGGTCTTTTTGGGTTACAAATATAGGGGGCTTGCGTCATGGTGGAACCCAAGAC
>JACEEZ010001038.1:301441-306441 GCA_016584305.1 Chionoecetes opilio | reverse complement strand
ACTCCTCGAAGCCAGGTAAGGGCGATCTATAGAAGTTTTTAAGGGGGAAAAAAGGGTTTAAAAAAGGGAAGGTGGGAAAAAGTTCTTACGGCTTTTAACCAGGGTGAAAAAAAAAAGTAACGGATTAAAGCTGGAAAACGTAGTTTAGAAAGGAAATAGGAAAAACCCCTGGTTCACAAATGGGTGGTGAATAGTGGAATGGTCTCAGTAGACAGGTAGTTGGGTGGGGAGTCTTTTTGGGGAGCTTTAAAGGGGGCGGGATAGGTTCATGGATGGGGAGAAGGTGGATTGGGTATGTTGGGTGACGGGAACTCCAGTTAGCCTCGGGGCCTTTTGTAGCTTCCTTTTTTTCTTATGTTTTATTTCGTATAGTACATTACAGTAGCATATATTAGTAGTAGTATAGTACTAGTAGTATAGGAAGTATTAGTAGTATAGTAGTGTAGTAGTAAGTGTAGTAGTATAAGTAGTAGCAGTAGTAGCAGCATACATAGCAGTACATAGCATAGCACAGTACAGAGCAGTAGTAGAAATCAGTAGCGTTTAGCATATAGTAAAATGCAGTAGAGTAGTATTAGTAGTGGGCTAGTGTAGCGTAGTAGCAGTGCATATAGTAGTATTAGTATAGTAGTAGTATAGTGTAGTAGTAGTAGTATAGTAGTAGTATAGTAGTAAAGTAGTAGTGGGAGTATTAGGAGTAGTAGTAGTAGTATAGTAGTAGCAGTATAGCAGAGTAGTAGTAGTAGCGTAGAGTGTAGTGTAGTAGTAGAGTATGAGTAGTTAGTACATAGCAGTGATAGCAGTATACAGTAGTGTATTATTAGTATAGTAGTTGAAAGTAGCAGTGCATAAGCGTAGCATATAGCATACAGTAGCGTTAGCAGTATAGAAAGTATAGAGTAGTGTAGTATAGTAAGTAGCAGTAGCATAGTAGTAGATTATAGCAGTATAGTAGCAGTAGTAGCAGTAGCAGTAGTATAAGTAGTAGTATCAGTTATATTTTTCTGCCCTCCTGTGTCTCGGGGGGTCGGATACTCCACCCCCTCTAACACGGACATAGGTGACCTCGATTGCGGGGCCCAAATTTGGTAGAGAGTGGGAAAAAGGGTGGATAGGTTAGAAAGGGTAGTTTGTAAATTTGGGGTAGTTAGTTAGTAAATGTATGTATTTTTTTGGGGAGTTGTAAGGTTGGATGCCACAGTCAAAACGAGGTGGGGCTATTGCGTACCCGCCCCAAAAAAAGGCGGTGGGGGTAATTTTTAAATTTTTGTAGTATGTATAGCGTAGCAGTAGCGTACGTATAGCATATATTTGTATATAGTATCGCGTAGCAGTACAGTAGCAGTAGCATAGCAGTAGCCTAGTACATACATAGCGTTGCAGATAGTAGAAGTAGCAGAGCTAGTATTAGTATTAGTAGCAGTAGTAGTAGCTGAGCATAGTACGTATAGTAGTATAGTAGTGTATAGTAGCATTTTAATAGTCAGTATAGTAGTAGTATAGTGTATAGTAGTATAGTAGTAGTAGCAGTAGTATAGTATAGTAGAGTAGTAGTCATGCATAGTATATAGTAGTAGGCAGTAGTAGTATATATAGTAGCAGTATATAGTAGTAGTATAGTAGAGTGTAGTAGTAGTAACAGTACAGTATAGTATACAGTAGAGTAGTATAGTAGTAGTAGTAGTAGTAGTATATAGCAGTGTAGTATGTAGTAGTAGGTAATAGTAGTATTTTGTTGTAGGATTAAGGGAGTAGTTAGTATTAGTAGTAGTAGCAGTATAGTAGTAGTAGTACAGTAGTATATAGTAGTATGTAGTAGCGTCTAGTAGTAGTAGATAGTAGTAGTAGTATTAGCGTACATATAGTAGTAGTAGCAAATAGCAGTAGTAGTAGTAGTAGTATAGCAGTAGTAGTAGTATGTATAGCGTACATATAGAGTGTATGGTATACAGTAGTAGTGAGATGTATGTAGTGCAGTACATAGTAGTAGTAGTAGTAGTCAGTATTTGTATGTAGTAGTACAGTAGAGTGTAGTAGTAAGTAGTAGTAGTATTATAGCAGTGCAGTAGTGTATAGAGTACAGTATTTTAGTATAGTGTATTGTAGTAGTAGTATAGTAGTAGTATAGCAAGCAGTAGCATAGTAGTATATAGTAGTATATAGCGTACTATAGTAGTAGTTAGTAGCAGTAGTAGTAGTAGTAAATATAGTAGTATGTATATAGTAGTTTTGTATAGTAGTATTTGTAGTAGTAGTAAGTGGGTAGTAGTAGTATATAGTGTAGCATATAGTGTAGTACATACAGTATAGTAGTATCATAGCGTAGTGTATGTAGTAGTGCGTAGTAGTAGTAGTAGTATAGCGTAGTAGTAGTATAGTGTAGTACAGTACTAGTATATAGTAGTAGTAGCATGTAGTAGTATAGTGAGCATATAGTAGTATATATATTTGTAGTAGTATTTTTAGTAGTAGTAGTAGTGTAGTAGTTAGTAGTAGTATAGTAGTAGTAGTAGCAGCAGTAGTAGTATAGTATAGTAGTAGTAGTAGTGTAGTGTATATAGTAGTGGGTTGTAGTAGGGTTTTGTATAGTAGTAAATTTAGTGTAGTAGATAGTAGTAGTTTGTAGTATAGTTTGTAGTAGAGGTAAGTAGTAGTAGTTTAGTAGTAGTATAGTAGTAGTAGTAGTAGTAGTAGTGAGTAGTATAGTAGTAGTAGCATATGTATATAGTAGTGGTAGTATAGTAGTGTGTAGTGTATTAGTAGTAGTAGTAGTATGGTAGTATATAGTGTATGAAAATAGCAGTAGTATAGTAGTAGTATTATATATAGTAGTAGCATAGTAGTAGTAGTAGGGGGTATGTAGTAGTAGTAAATATATAGTAGGAGTAGTATAGTATAGAAGTAGTAGTGTATTTGTATAGT
The DNA here is from genome assembly GCA_016584305.1 of Chionoecetes opilio. Classification (NCBI taxonomy): domain Eukaryota; kingdom Metazoa; phylum Arthropoda; class Malacostraca; order Decapoda; family Majidae; genus Chionoecetes; species Chionoecetes opilio. Next base: position 303,519 of record JACEEZ010001038.1, on the reverse strand, counting down.
AGTAGATATAGTTAGTAGTAGAGTATTTTGAGTATAGTAGTAGTAGTAGTAAATATAGTAGTAGTAGGGGATATGTAGTATTAGTAGAGGGGAAAAATAGTTAGATAGTAGTAGTAGTAGTACAGTAGTATTTGTAGTGATGAGTAGTAGTAGTTAATAGAGTATTAAAATAGAGTAGTATAGTAGTAGTATAGTAAGTAGTAGTAGTAGTAGAGTAGGTAGTAGTAGTATAGTAGATAGTAGTAGTATATAGTAGTAATAGATAGTAGTAGGTAGTAGTAGAGTAGTAGTAGTGTAGTAGTAAGTAGAGGAGTAGTAGTAGTAGTAGTAGTATTAGTAGTAGTAGTAGTAGTATTTGTAGTAGTATAGCATTAGAGTAGTTTTTTAAATAGTGTAGTAGTAGTAGTTTATTAGTAGTATAGTAGTAGTAGTATAGAGTAGAGTAGAAGTAGTAAGTAAATATATATAGTAGTGTAAGGTAATTAGTAGTAGTAGTTAGTAGGGGAGTTAGAGTAGTAGTAAGTAGTAGTAGTTTGAGTATTAGTAGCAAATAGTAGTAGTAGGTAGTAGTAGTAGTAGTAGAGTAATAGTAGTAGTTTTGTAGTAGTAGTATATTAGTAGTAGTAGTAGTAGTAGTTTTGATAAAGGGAGTAGTAGTAGTAAGTAAAAATTAGTAGTATAAGAGTAAGTAGTAGTAGTAGTAGTGTAGTAGTAGTAGTATAGTAGTAGTTTTTAGTATAGTAGAGTAGTATAGTAGGGTTTTGTATAGTGTAGTAAAAAAAGTAGTATTTGTAGTATAGTAGTATATTAGTAGTAGTAGAGTAGTAGTCGTAGTATATAGTATAGTAGTAGTAGTAGATTAGTAGTAGTAGTATAGTAGTAGTATATAGAGTAGTAGTATATAAGGTAGTAGTAGTGTGAGTATAGTTTTGTAGAAGAGTAAGTAAGTATTAGTAGTATGTAATAGTAGTAGTAGTTTTGTAAGGTAAGTATTTAGTAGAGTAGTAGTAGAGTGTAGTAGAGTAGTAGATTAAATAGTAGTATATTATATAGTTTGTATAGATAGTAGTATTTGTAAGAGTAGTAGTATATAGTAGTTAGTATAGTTTAAGTATAGTATAGAGTAGTAGTAGTATATTGTTAGTAGTATGTAAAATCAGTAGTAGTAGTATGTAGTAGTAGTTTAGTAGTAGTAGTAGTAGTAGTAAATAGTATGTATAAGTAGTAGAGTATAAGTATAGTAAATAGTAGTAGTATAAGTAGTAGTATAGTAGAGTAGAGTAAAGTAGTAGTGGTATATAGTAGTAGTATAGTAGAGTAGTAGTAGTAGTATAGTAGTTTGTATAGTAGTATAGTGAAAATAGGCAGTATGTAGTTAGTAGATAGTAGTAGAGTTAAATTAGTAGTATAGTAGAGTAGTAGTAGAGTAAGTAGTATAGTAAATAGATAGTAGTAGTAGTAGTATAAGTAGTATAGTATAGTAGTAGAAGTAGTAGTAGTAGTTAATTAGTAGATAGTTAGTAGTAAAATTTGTATAGTAGTGTAAATAGTAGTATAGTATAGATAGTTTTTGTAGTAGTATAGAGTAGAGTAAGTATAAATATATTTTAAATAGTAGAGTAGTTAGATAGTAGTAGTGTAGTAGATTTTAAAGTAGTAGTAGTGAGTAGAGTATAAAGTAGTATTAGTAGTATAGTAGTAGTAGTAGTAAGGGAATATAGAGTAGTAGTAGTAGTAAGTAAGTAGTAGTAGTAGTAGGGATTGTAGTAGTAGTATTATAGTAGTAGTAGTGTATAGTATAAGTAGTAGTATTGGTAGATAGTGTATAGTAGGAGTGTAGTAGTAGTATTGAAAGGGGTAAGTATATTATAATTTTGTTTTGGTATTTTGTTTAAAGATAATTTTTTGAAAATTTATAAGTTGTGATTAAATATGAGGTATTTGTATTTTCTATTTTTTTTTCTTTTCCTTTTTTTTCTCCCCTTTCTCCTCGCTCCCCTTCTTCTTTCTTTCTCCTCTCCTCTTTCCATTTCCTTTTCTTTTTTTTCACCCTTCCCCCTTTCTTCCTCTCTTTATCT
>JACEEZ010001038.1:293941-296441 GCA_016584305.1 Chionoecetes opilio | reverse complement strand
TAATAATATAATAATAATAATAACGAATAAGAAGAAGAATATAAATGTGAGGAAAACGATGAAGAAAGGTAACGATAAAATTATGATTAGGAGGAGGAGGAGGAGGAGGAGGAGGAGGAGGAGGAGGAGGAGGAGGAGGAGGAGGAGGAGGAGGAGGAGGAGATTATAATGATGACAATGACACACACACACACACACACACACACACACACACACACACACAACACACACACACACACAACACACACACTAGTAATAAGACATAAAACTATCAATATACAGTATAAATCTCTTTTGTCACCACCACAATCACCACCAAATCTAGCCACCACCACAATCACCACCATCGTTCTAGCCACCACCACAATCACCACCACCGTTCTAGCCACCACCACAATCACCACCATCGTTCTAGCCACCACCACAATCACCACCATCGTTCTAACCACCACCACAGTCACTACCAGCGTTCTAACCACCACCACAATCACCACCACCGTTCTAGCCACCACCACAATCACCACCACCGTTCTAACCACCACCACAATCACCACCGTCGTTCTAGCCACCACCACAATCACCCACCGCGTTCTAGCCACCACCACATCACCACCGTCGTTCCAGCCACACCACAATCACCACATCGTTCTATACCACCACCACAATCACCATTATCGTTCTTCAAGCCACCACCACAATCACCACCATCGTTCTAACCACCACCATCGTTCTAGCCACCACCACAATCACCACCATCGTTCTATCCACCACCACAATCACAACCACCGTTCTATCCACCACCACAATCACCACCGTCGTTCTAGCCACCATCACAATCACCACCATCGTTATAGCCACCACCACAATCACCACTATCGTTCTATCCACCACCACAATCACCACCGTCGTTCTAGCCACCACCACAATCACTACCATCGTTCTAGCCACCACCACAATCACCACCGTCGTTCCAGCCACCACCACAATCACCACCATCGTTCTAACCACCACCACAATCACCACCACCGTTCTAACCACCACCACAATCACCACCACCGTTCTAGCCACCACCACAATCACCACCATCGTTCTAGCCACCACCACAATCACCACCACCGTTCTAGCCATCACCACAATCACCACCATCACACCACCACAAAATTACCACTACCAGACGCTTGTTGAGTTGGGGACGCGTGGTATTAGGTAAACAAACGACCTACAGGTATATAATGATGTTACCTGTGCTTGTTACCTTCGGCTTGTGATGGTGTTTACTTGTTGAAGTAACAGGTCGGTACAGGTGAGACGTAGCCAAGCGAGGGTGGGTTGTTGTGTTAGTTAGGTCCTTTTAATTAATGTGTCTGTGTTTGTCTCTTAGTAATTGACTAGCTAATGAACTAATAGTATGTGTGTGTGTGTGTGTGTGTGTGTGTGTGTGTGTGTGTATTTGTCTGTGTCTGTCTCTTACTAATTAACTAGCTAACGAACTAACCGTCTGGGTCTGTCTGTCTGTCTGTCTGTGTGTGTGTGTGTGTGTGTGTGTGTGGGGTGTGTGTGTGTGTGGTGTGTATGTTGGTCTGTGTCTGTCCCTCTTACTAATTAACTAGCTAACGAACTAACCGCCTGGTCTGTCCTGTCTGTCTGTTGTGTGTGTGTGTGTGTGTGTGTGTTGTGTGTGTGTGTGTGTGTGTGTGTGTGTGTGTGTGTGTGTGTGTGTGTTTTGTGTGTTGTGTGTTGTGTGTGTGTGTGTGTGTGTTGTGTGGTGTCTCTCTCTTACTAATACTAGCTAACGAAACTAACCGTCTGGGGTCTGTCCTGTCTGTCTTCCTGTGTGTGGTGTGTGTGGTGTTGTGGTGTTGTGAGTGTGGTGTGTGTGTGTGTGGTGGTTGGGGGTGTGTTTGTGTTGTGTTGTGTGGTGTGTGTGTGTGGTGTTGTGTGTGGTGTGTTTGTTGTGTGTGTCTCTTACTATAATTAACTAGCTAACGAACTAACCGTCTGGGTGTCTGTCTGTCTGTCTGTCTGTGTGTGTGTGTATGTGTGTGTGTGTGTGTGTGTGTGTGTGTGTGTGTGTGTGTGTGTGTGTGTGTGTGTGTGTAACAACCCCTCAGGTACAACTAACTCTCAAGGTCACTGACTTTTCCCTTTAATCCCACGATGCAGTGTGTGTCAAACCTTCACAAGTTAGAAATAACACACAAAACCCAAAGTGAATCACCCCTAAAAAAATAACCCTCTTTAAAATATCCTCTTCGTTATCTAGTGCATCAAAAGAGAGAGAGAGAGAACGAGAAATAAACAAAAGAAAACCTTGTCCCCTTCACCCCAAGATCTTTCCATTAATAAATAAAATCGTCTGTTGTTAGCTATAAAATTACGAAAAGTAGCTAAAATATACCAAATTAGCTAGTGGACAAAGATACTAAACAGGTCATAGCTATAAAATATTGCTTATAGTCACAAAAAATCGTCTAATGGCACCCAAATTACAATGAAAATG
>JACEEZ010001038.1:283941-288941 GCA_016584305.1 Chionoecetes opilio | reverse complement strand
GGCAGCTGATTGGTGAACTCCTTGTATCATCACTACCAATCACAATATTTTCACTACTTAACAGCGCGTGACCACTGGACAGAGCCATCTTCACTACAGAGGGTGACAAAATCAGAAATCCCTTTGTAGTGAAGATTGCTCTGTCCAGTGGTCACGCGCTGTTAAGTAGTTAAAATATTGTGATTGGTAGTGATGATACAAGGAGTGCACCAATCAGCTGCCCCGTAGAATAGAAGGAGAGGCAGGAGTCGTGGCTTCCTTAGTGCATTTTGACCATAATAAATAAAATAGCCTATAGTCATTTGGTTATCATCACTGTTTTATTGTAATCCCTTTTATCCGTCCTTAACGATTTGCTTTAGTGTCATCATCGTGTCTTAATTTCCTAATTAATTTCCTTAATTTCCGTGTTCCTAATTTGTGTCGTCCTATCGCCGTTTTTAAGAAGCATCATCTTTATCCCGTCCATCATTATTCCTTTTTTTCGGCTCTGTTAAAAATCATCATGGCCTCACCCTTCACCGGTTTCCACTCTTATAGTACAGCTTTTCCAATCTTAAAAATTGCATCTTTTCCTCCTGCATAATACTCTTCTCCTATCATTTGCCAGCTCCTGCAACCTCTCTTTCCTACCACCTCACACCTACAAGGTCCTCACTACCAGTGGCGGCTCGTGGCATAGGGCTGCAGAGCTGCAGCACCCCCAGACACTCACTGCCAGGTGTATGATGCCTTTAGAGACACAGCAGAATTGATACACTACTAACAAATATATCATAAAAAATTCTTGTATGTATTTATTATTTCAATACGTTACTACTTATTTTCATAAAACCAGACCAACAATTTTAGTTTTCTTTCATATTTGCTGTCGGGGAAGGGGGGGGGCGATTCTGTCTGCACCGCCGGGGCCGCGCCACTTGTGAACACAAGAGCTGCACCGAGGCAGCTAAGTCTCGTCCTTCTCGTGTTTACAGTGCGCGTAGACGTGTGGTTATTACGTGCTTTCTTTAATTACGCTATGACGATGGAAAAATCATGAAAGTAATTTGCAACATCAACTTATCCCAGCTGACATTACATGAAAAGACTGAAATCAAGCGGTACTGACTTTATTTTCAAGTAATACTGTAATTCTACCATCACCACCTCAGCTATCCCCTCTACCACCAACACTACCACAGTACCACACCCACCATCCCTTCTACCACCACCACTACTAACATGCCCTGAAATCCGTGAACATCAACTACAACTCATACCCGAGATAGGGAAAATTTGTGTATCCTACTGTTGTGTAAAGCTTGCAGTCCCTCCATTTTATTTTATCACAAGCCGCCACTGCTCACTACGTTATCACATCCTTATCCTTCCCTCCTCACAAGTCCTTGACCATCACGTCCTCGCCCTGGATATCCTCCCACGCTCCTTTGTTGATCGCGTCTCCTTATCCACATCCTTGACAAGTCCTTCGCTGCCCTTACATGATCCAACAGGGTGGAGTCAGTTCGTACACAAGTTGTTTCGTACACCAGTAGATGCGTACTCCAAAAAGTGGTTTCGTAGTCCATATGAAACCATAGTCGTTTCATACACTCAGCTCAGCGTTGAGCTTGACTACTAGAGTTAGGAAACGACACCAGGTATGTACGAAAAAACTCAAAATTAGTGTACGAAACAACTAATAAAATCTGGGTACGAAACAACTAATAAAATCTGGGTACGAAACAACTTGTGTACGAAACTCCCTGTAACCTGACCCAACACATCCTTTGTTTTGTTCCTGTCACAAGTCCCTATTCAAACAGACAGCTTCTTCACCGCATCACTTTTCTTTCTTCAGGTAATTCCTTCCTACCGCTAACCTGACACGTGTCGTTTTCAGGGTTCCCGATTACGCCACAGGTAAAGTCTGGGTTAATTATACGTCGGGACGAAACTCTTAATAACTCGCTGCGGCACGACCCTGGGCTAGAAATATGGCGGTCGGATAAGGTATCTCCTCGGGGCCACTAATTAATCAGCATCCAATTACAATTACCATCGCTAATACACCTGAGATTGCAGCCACCAGACTACACCAGATTACGCTTCGGGAGTTGTAGAAAGACAGAGGTAGGCGAGTCTGTACGTACGGGGTGCAATCAGTTCGTACACAAGTTGTTTCGTACACCAGTAGATTCGTACACCAAAAAGTTGTTTCGTAGTCTATATGAAACCATAGTCGTTTCGTACACTCAGCTCAGAGTTGAACTTGATTACTAGAGTTACGAACCGACACCAGGTATGTACGAAAAAACTCAAAATCAGTGTACGAAACAACTAACAAAACCTGGGTACGAAACAATTTGTGTGCGAAACTCCCTGTAACCGCGATTAGAACCAGGAGGAGGTTTGACCCAGTAATTCCTGCAGGTGGCTTGTGTGGGGCATCGCGCGTGCCTTTATGCCGTCAGCCATTAACCCTTCACGCCCAGATCTTCCCTTTGCTATATGAAATCGTGCTGTTACCCATAAAATATCGAAAAGTAGCTGAATATACCAAATTAGTTAGTGGACAAAAATACTAAACAGGTCATATCGATAAAATATTGCTTATATTCACTAAAAATCGTCTAATGGTAGCTAAATTACAATGGAAATTACGTTCTGGACCTCAAGGGGTTAAAGCGGCGTTAACTTTTTGCGGCAGGCGTGTGAGTGCTCCTTGGCCCTCCCTGCACCCTGCCGCCCATTGTCTCCGCCCGCAGCACCGCCGGTAGGAGGCTGAGGGCGAGGGCAAGACTACTGCCGCGGATATAGGTCAAATGAAAAGTCGTACTTACCTCGCACATTCTGAAGGCGTCAGCAGAATCCAATGTCTTTGTGTGTTCCTCCGTGTGGGTCTTGACAGGGGGCGGGACGGGACGGGGCGGGGCGGGGCGGCACTCTGGCTTGCCCTCCCTCCCTCACTCCTTCACAAATTCACTCTCACTCATTCACTATTGGTTTTACTGATGGTCCTCTTGATTCATGTGTCTGGGTTCAGCGGGTGAGAGGGAGGCTGAAATGACGGAGGTGGTGGTGGTGGTGACGAGGACAGTGGCGGTGGTGGTGGTGGATCATGGTGGGCATTAGGGGCTAGGGGAGGGGAGGTGGGGGGGGAACTAAGCCAAGTGCCCGGGTAGCAGACTGGGCATGACACAAACACTTGCGTCCTCACACAAACACTATACAGCCGGCCGCCCGCTACTCCACCGACTTGTTCAAAGACGGAAAGGCCATTTACTCCCCTTTTATCAGCGCGGTATCTACAACACGGGTATCTAAGGGGGGGGTGAAGGGGGCGCGGCGCCAGGCGTGAGGGGCTCGGCGAGGCAAACAAGGCCCTGATATCATGTATAAAGGGCAACGGAGAGATTTAGTACCGTGCTCGTGGTTGTAGAAGCTTGGTATTAGCGACGAGGCGGCAGCACACACCCATCCCCTAGCAAGGGTCTCGCCACACTGAGCCAGCCATCACAAGGGAGTCGGGACACACAACACAGCCTCACGAGTGGAATGTTGCAACGCAACACACAATACCCGCACCGCCCTCGCCTTCTGCCTAAGATAACCACATTGGTATCTTATGTAACGTTACTTTTAATGTCACGGCTACATGTTATTTCTGTTTGGTAAATGTGGGTGAGTGGGTGAGGGAGGCGGGTTGGGGGGCGTGTGTGGGGGTGGCGCGGCGTGGTGGAGGCAGGCAGGGGGACGCAAAGGGACGCAGTGCTCATGCGCGGAGCCACAACTTTGGGTAATACACACTCCTGCACCTCCCCCTCTACCTCAGTCCATTGTGCAAATCCTCCTCCCTACTGCAGCAGTGGACGAGGAAGGGCGGCTGTTGTTTGCTCCCATGCTTCACGCCCGTATCCTGCCCCTATCCCTGCCTATCCCTGCCTATCCCTGTCTACCCCTGCCCCTGTGTCTGACTAGCCCCTGACGCTGTGTCCCACCCTTGCCTCACGCTACGTCTCCGTCAACAGTATTATTCCCCAGCATTACCTCTGCCTCCTGCCTTTGAGCCATGCCCCTGCGCGCTTTGTCTACCAGAGCCTTGGAGGGTCAGACGCCTTGCTCACACTCCCTAAGCTGCCTTTGAGTGTTACTGGACTCCTTCAGGCTGGGTGACGGAGGCGAAGGAGAAGCGTGGTGGGCGGGTTTAGCCAGCTGTGAAATTATACCTAGAATACATTACACAAGCGGCTTCGTGGAGGAAAGAGGGAGGAACAAGAGAGGATGAGGAGAGGTTAACCCCTTCACGCCCAGATCTTTCCTTTGCTATATAAACTCGTCTGTTGTTAGGCATAAAATTACGAAAAGTAACTGAATATACCAAATTAGCAAGTGGACAAGGATACTAAACAGGTCATATCTATAAAATATTGCTTATATTCACTAAAAATTGTCTAATCCTAGCCAAATTACATTGAAAATTACGTTCTGGGTCACAAGGAGTTAAGGAGGAACCGAGGAGGGAGGATGTAAGAGGGAAAGGACCAGGAGGGGGTCTTGATACGCCACACTTGGTCTTCTTGTTTATCTTGTCCCTTACCGCCCGCAAAACCACAGGGGGTGCGAGAGAAGGTCCCCTATCTTAAAGCGTTATTTTTTTCTTTCCTTCATTCCTCTCTCTCTCTCTCTCTCTCTCTCTCTCTCTCTCCTCTCTCCCTCTCTCTCTCTCTCTCTCTCTCTCTCTCTCTCTTCTCTCTCTCTCTCTCTCTCTCTCGTCTCTCTCTCTCTCTCATCTTCCTCTCGTCTCTCTCTCTCTCTCTCTCTCTCTCTCTCTCTCTCTTCTCCTCTCTCTCTCTCTCTCTCTCTGTATGTGTGTGTGTGTGTATGATTTAGTGGCCACAAGAAAGGGACAGAACGGAGAGCCACGTCGGCAGGAGTGAAGACATAAGCTACTTGTATAGGAAAAATCTGGCAAAACTAGACTCATTTCCATGCATAACATCACCAGGATGCATCAG
>JACEEZ010001038.1:163941-276441 GCA_016584305.1 Chionoecetes opilio | reverse complement strand
TTTAGTGAATATAAGCAATGTTTTATAGATATGACCTGTTTAGTATCCTTGTCCACTAACTGATTTGGTATATTCAGTTACTTTTTGTAATTTTATGGCTCGACAAGATACATTTTTTTTATAGCAAAGGAAAGATCTAGGCGTGAAGGGGTTAAGTCTTAGTATCGCAGCATTAGGGACTATATAATAAAAATACCTATTGAAATAAGCGAGTAAATAGCCGAAAATTAATCAATTATACATTAAGAAAATATAGGAACGTATATATGACTTTAAAATCTCAACAAAAAATATTATAAAAAAAGGAACAAAGGAGCAACGAAAAAAAGGAACAAAGGAGCAACGAAAAAAAAGAACAAAAGAGCAACGAAAAAAAAGGAACAAAGGAGCAACGAAAAAAAAGGAACAAAAGAGCAACGAAAAAAAAGGAACAAAAGAGCAACGAAAAAAAAGGAACAAAGGAGCAACGAAAAAAAAGGAACAAAAGAGCAACGAAAAAAAAAAGGAACAAAGGAGCAACGAAAAAAAAAAGGAACAAAAGAGCAACGAAAAAAAAAAGGAACAAAAGAGCAACGAAAAAAAAAAGGAACAAAGGAGCAACGAAAAAAAAAAAAAGGAAACAAAGGAGCAACGAAAAAAAAAGGAACAAAGAGCAACGAAAAAAAGGAACAAAAGAGCAACGAAAAAAAAAAGGAACAAAAGAGCAACGAAAAAAAAGGAACAAAGGAGCAACGAAAAAAAAGGAACAAAGGAGCAACGAAAAAAAAAGGAAAAAAAGAGACGAAAAAAAGTGAAACAAAAGAGCAACGAAAAAAAAGGAACAAAAGAGCAACGAAAAAAAGGAACAAAGGAGCAACGAAAAAAAAGGAACAAAGGAGCAACGAAAAAAAAAGGAACAAGGCGCAACGAAAAAAAAGGAACAAAGGAGCAACGAAAAAAAAAGAACAAAGGGAGCAACGAAAAAAAGAACAAAGGAGCAACGAAAAAAAAGGAACAAAACTCCGGAGCAACGAAAAAAAAGGAACAAAGGAGCAACGAAAAAAAAGGAACAAAGGAGCAACGAAAAAAAAGGAACAAAGGAGCAACGAAAAAAAAGGAACAAAGGAGCAACGAAAAAAAAGGAACAAAGGAGCAACGAAAAAAAAGGAACAAAGGAGCAACGAAAAAAAAAGGAATAGTGAAAGAAAAGGAACTAAAAAGAAATAGTAATAAAAACTTCATAAATACATAATTGAAATTTTAACTGAATAAAAAAAATAACACAATTTTGAATCAGCAAAAATAAAATAAATATGTAACATCGACACACACAATCACACAGAAAGAGACAAAAATAAACGTATTAGTAATTATGAGTATACAAAGATGAAAGATAAGATAGGAAATAAGGGGGAAATAATACATTAGACAAGAGATGCAGGATAGAGGAACCCTTGAGAGGACGAAAGGAGAGAAGAGAGAAAGGAGAGAAGAGAGAAAGGAGAGAAGAGAGAAAGGAGAGAAGAGAGAAAGGAGAGAAGAGAGGGGAAAGGGGAGAAAGGAGAGAAAGGAGAGAAAGAGAAAAAGAAAGGAGAGAAGAGAGAAAGGAGAGAAGAGAGAAAGGAGAGAAGAGAGAAAGGAGAGAAGAGAGAAAGGAGAGAAGAGAGAAAGGAGAGAAGAGAGAAAGGAGAGAAGAGAGAAAGGAGAGAAGAGAGAAAGGAGAGAAGAGAGAAAGGAGGAAGAGAAAGGAGAGGAAGAGAGAAAGGAGAGAAGAGAGAAAAGGAGAGAAGAGAGAAAGGAGAAGAAGAGGAGAAAGAGAGAGAAAGGAGAGAAGAGAGAAAGGAGAGAAGAGAGAAAGGAGAGAAGAGAGAAAGGAGAGAAGAGAGAAAGGAGAGAAGAGAGAAAGGAGAGAAGAGAGAAAGGAGAGAAGAGAAAGGAGGGAAGAGAGAAAGGAGAGAGAGAGAAAGGAGAGAAGAGAAAGGAGAGAAGAGAGATAAGGAGAGAAGAGAGAAAGGAGAAAGAGAGAAAGGAGAGAAGAGAGAAAGGGAGAAGAGAGAAAGGAGAGAAGAGAGAAAGGAGAGAAGAGAGAAAATAGAGAAGGAGATAAGGAGAGAAGAGAGAAAAGGAGAGAAGAGAGAAAGAGAGAGAGAGAAGGAGAGAAGAGAGAAAGAGAGAAGGAGAAAAGGAGAGAAGAGAAAGGAGAGAAGAGAGAAAGGAGAGAGGAAAGAAAGGAGGAGAGAGAAAAGGAGAGATAGAGAGAAGGAGAGAGGAAAGGGGAGAGGAAGGAGGGAGGGAGAAGGATTGGGAAGAAATACTAGAATTGAAGGAAGGACTAAAAACAGGAAAGGATGGGATGAGAGAGAGAGAGAGAGAAGGGGGAGAGAGAGAGAGAGGAGAGAGAGAGTGAGGAGGAGAGACGAGAAGAGAGCGAGAGAAACGAAGGAGGATGACCGAGAGAGGAGAGAGAGAGGGGGAGAGAGAGAGAAGAGAGAAGAGGAGAGAGAAGAGAGAGAGGAGAGAGAGAGAGAGGAGAGAAGGAGAGAGAGGGGAGGAGGAGAGGAAGAGAGAGGAGAGAGGAGAGAGAAGAGGAGAGAGGAGAGAGAGAGACTTGGAGAGAGAAAGAGGGAGACAGAGAAAGAAATAGAGAGACAGAGAGAAAGAAATAGAGAGAGAAAGAAATAGAGAGAAAGAGAAACAAAAAAAAGAGACAGAGAGAAAGAAATAGAGAGACAGAGAGAGAGACAGAGAGAGACTGAAAAAAAACACAGCAAACCAACGCACTTAACCAGTAGGGGAGCGAGGCGAGGGCGGAGGGATGTGCAGCACCTACCTGAAGGGGGAGACAGGTGGCGCCCTGGTAATTCAGGTAACTCAGGGGTGGTCATTGGGGTCTCAAGTCTATGTGGTTGTAGTGGCACGCCCTCTTCTTGGGGGGGGGGGGGAGGAGGAGGAGGAAGGAGGAGGAGGAGGAGGAGGAGGAGGAGGAGGAGGAGGAGGAGGAGGAGGAGGAGGTAACCAGGTGCTGAGAAAGTAAGGTGATAAGGTCCGTAATTGCTTCCACCTGCTATCTTTGTCTAGCAAGGTTAAATTACAACCCAAGTAACTTCTCTTTTCTACCTTTTCTTCTCTCTCTCTCTCTCTCTCTCTCTCTCTCTCTCTCTCTCTCTCTCTCTCTCTCTCTCTCTCTCTCTCTCTCTCTCTCTCTCTCTCTCTCTCTCTCTCTCTCTCTCTCTCTCTCTCTCTCTCTCTCTCTCTCTCTCTCTCTCTCTCTCTCTCTCTTTTCTTTTCTTCGTTTAGCGCATTTAATCAGTTGGTTTTCTTCATTCCTTATCGGCTGCCTTTTTTTTCGAGCTTTCGTGTGGGTCACTGGGTTGCTGGTGTGGTTTTGTTTGTAAAGATTCTCGGCTCCTTTATGCCATTAAAGGCTTGCCGGTGATCCAAGGGCGAGTATTCATCGCGTTAACTTTGAAGTCTTGGTCGCCCCTTTCAACCCTTCCTAATGAACACTGTTGCCAACTCTTCATCCTAAAAGGGTAAAAAAAGAGACGCAATATTAACCCCTTGAAGCCCACAACGTAATTTCTATTGTAATTTGGGTAACATTAGACGATTTTAATGAGTATGAGCAATATTTTATAGATATGACCTGTTTAGTATCTTTGTCTACTAGCTAATTTGGTTTATTCAGTAACTTTTTTGTAATTTTATGGCTAACAACAGACGATTTTATATAGCAAAGGAATGATCTGGGGGTGAAGGGGTTAACGAGCATTATACAATGGACATCAAAACTAATATCATCAATGCTGATCATACAGCCACTCTAACTGTGTATTATAAAGCCTAAGTGTATGTATAAACACTAAGGAAGGAAGATACAAAAAAGCATGAGTAAGGAAGATAAAAAGCCCGGAAGCTATAGGTTCCCTACTCCCTAGCCCGCCTGCCACCTGTCTACCTACACATGTTCCTCATCTTACTGCAGTACGCTGGCTTTTCTCTTTCTATCTTTCTCTTCCCCTCTCTCTCACGCACGTACGCACAACACGTCTCCCTAGTAGGCGTCTCCACCACCACACGCATATAAATTGCTTCTTGTGTCGGACAGGAGAAGAGACGTAAGAGGAAAAAAAAAAGTAATGTTATGATCCAGCCATTCATTTCGATTTCAAGGCAGGTCACGTGTGTTATTTAGGTCGGCCTGCCAACTCTCCACAACATGCGCCGCCTTCCTAACTAAAGGCAGACACAGTGATTGATCGGGCTCGGGAAATACAGGGCAAAAGTTTCTATCGTTCGTATTCATTGCCAAAAAAAAAAAAAAATAGTAAATTTATTCTTCCAGCCACTGTGGAAGTAGGTGGTGGTCGAGTGGTTAGTGCCTGGATGTGATCAGCTTCGAGTCACGCCAGGGACAAACTATATCTGCAATCGTCGAGTGGCTGAAGACCATCCATATTCCACATGCTACCCGTCGACAGTGCCTTTAACCCCTTGAGGCCCAGAACGTAATTTCCATTGTGATTTGGGTACCATTAGACGATTGCAATAAATATAAGCAACATTTTTATTAGCTAAGACCTGTTTAGAATCCTTGTCCACTAGCTAATTTGGTATATTCAGGTACTTTTCGTAATTTTATGGCTAACAATGGACGATTTTTTATAGCAAAGGAAAGATCTGGGCGTGAAGGGGTTAATGGTGGCGAGTACATAATTATGAGGACACTGGGGGGTGGCATGAGCCTACTACTACTACTACTACTACTTCTACTACTACTACTACTACTACTTACTACTACTATTGTTCTAACCTAACTAACCTACTAACCTAACCTAACCTAACATAACCTAAACCTAATCATCACAGGCGTCACTCAAGAAACTATGCCTGCGCCAACACGGGACGAGGGCCACCCATCATATCCTACATGCTTAGAAGCCTACAGGCGATATAGGCTCATCAAACATGTAGGAAGGAAAAACAGTCAGAAAGTGCCAATAATCACCATGATTCATTCAAGTTAATCACTGGATAGATTGAAAAGAAAGTAGCCATATTGACGCATTATAAAACGTACGACATTGACAATAACACACACGACACTAACGGAGAGTTGCACCGTTTCCTCTGTCTGCATTAACTCCTTCACGCCCAGATCTTTCCTTTGCTATATAAAAAAATCGTCTGTGTTTAGCCATAAAATCACGAAAAGTAACTGCATATACCAAATCAGATAGTGGACAAGCATACTAAACAGGTCATACTATAAAACATTGCTTATATTCACTAAAAAATCGTCTAATGGTACCCAGATTACAATGGAAATTACGTTCTGGGCCTCAAGGGGTTAACGCCAAGGACAAGGTGAAAAAAGACACACGAGAAGGGATAGGACAAAAAAGTAAACAATTAACGATGTCAGGACACTTTTTTTAGGTCACTCAGCTGTCGAGGTGGTCACGACAACTCTCCAACTGATCATTTCTCTTCCCTTCGTCAGATCCCCACCACCACCACCACCTGTCACCTCATCCTCCTCCCCTTCCCCATCCAACAATCTCTCTCCTCCTCTCAGTAAGCCTTGGAGTCTGCCCAAAGTCGTAAAGGAAGAGTCTAAAGGAAGCCAAAATGTGATCACCTGTCTGTTAGTCCCGCGATTCAGCTATTAGGAGCGACCAGGGACTCAGGCTAATTACTGAAACTGATGACCTGTTTACGTAATTGTGTTTTTTTGGGGGGTTGATGTCCTTGTTTGTGATGCCAAGAATAGGACTGTCCCGTGAGAGAGAGAGAGAGAGAGAGAGAGAGAGAGAGAGAGAGAGAGAGAGAGAGAGAGAGAGAGAGAGAGAGAGAGAGAGAGAGAGAGAGAGAGAGAGAGAGAGAGAGAGAGAGAGAGCGAGAGCGAGAGCGAGAGCGAGAGCGCGAGAGCGAGAGCGAGAGCGAGAGCGAGAGAGAGAGAGAGAGGAGAGAGAGAGAGGGGAGAGAGAGAGAGAGAGAGAGAGAGAGAGAGAGAGAGAGTACTGGAGTGAGGATATGAAAGACTGAGGTAGTGGATTTTGCAGGACCAAATACTGTTCAAATGTTAGGAATAGGATAGGGATATAAATTTGTATGAGGAACTGTGGCAATGTAACGAGGGATATGGGTTAAAAGGGGTTAAAGGGAGTTAAGGAGTTAAAGGGAGGTTAAAGGGAGGTTAAAGGGAGGTTAAAGGAGTGTTGACTTGGTGAGAATTGGCTTATCGGAACTACGGAAGTAATGAAAACGAAAAGGGAATGTGGGTTGACTAGTTAGTAGGAATGGTAATATAGTGTGTCCAGCTGGTCATTGGTTCACATCTATAGGCTTCGCAAGTGTGTGTGCGTGTGTGTGTGTGTGTGTGTGTGTGTGTGTGTGTGTGTGTGTGTGTGTGTGTGTGCGTGTGTATGTGTGTAATCCATCGAGGAAGAAAAATGAAGTAGCTAAAAGAGGTTAGGTTAGTTTTTTTAGGTCATGGTGTTACCTTACTTCCGATACTTGTTTTTTTTATTACTTTCTTCCTTATGTGTGTGTGTGGTGTTCATCTACCGTAGATAACACGATATAGTCGCCACGGTGCACTAATGTCGCCAGGCACCATATATTACGAATTTCACCACTGAAGCATCACTACAGACTTGTATCATGTATGTGCCACGGAAAAGGCATGTACAGTAGTTTATGTTATGTACCTGTCTTCAGTGGCACATACAAGTCTGTAGTGATGCTAAAATTCGTTATATATGGCGCCTGGCGACGTTAGTGCACGGTGGCGACTATAGTGTTATCTACGGTACGCACGCCCACCACCACCAGTTGCATGCTCATTAATTCATGCTTAGAGTGGGGAGGGAGGTGCAGCTGAAAACAGATCCGGAATGAGTGTTCACGACCTTTAGCTCGGGGGGGGGGGAGAGAGGGAGAGAGAGAGAGAGGAGAGAGAGAGAGAGAGAGAGAGAGAGAGAGAGGAGAGAGAGAGAGAGGAGAGAGAGAGAGAGGAGAGAGAGAGAGAGAGAGAGAGAGAGAGAGAGAGAGAGAGAGAGAGAGAGAGAGAGAGAGATATTGATATATTTATTTGGCCATGTAGTTTTGTACATATGAACATATTACATATAGTGATAAAGCCAGGTCCAATAAGCCGAAGCTTTTATAGGACCTGAAAGCTATAATACATAATAACATAGCAAGGGACTGGTCAGGCCATTTTGAAAATATAATATTTTATGGATGATAATATGGAAGTTAACAATAGTAAACCAATCATTTTAAATGCATAAAAAAAAAAAAATCTTAATAACCATAAAAAAAAAAAAAAACACAATATGACATTTATGGTTGTAAAGAGTTTATAAATTTTCATTGTATTTGTCAAGCATGCTTTTTATCAAGTTACGTTTGAAAGATTTTAAGTTTTCATCAGTAATAAAATGTTCTGGTAAGTGTTCCAGCTTTTAGTTCCTCTTGACAAGATACTCTGTTGTGCATGTGATGTCCTGCACAATGGTATACGTAAATCATGTGGTCTTCGGGTTACATTGTAGGGTATTGCTCTAAAGCCAAGGTCTAAAGGTAAAGAGTGTATGGATTTATGTACAAAAAGATTGGTTTGAAGGAGTATGATATCTGGAAGCTTTAATAACTTGAAGTCTCGGAAAATACTGATGGTATGGTCATAACGATTTTTAAAGAACATAACACGTAACAACTTTTTCTGACTAATAAAGAGGCTGTCAATGAAGGTTTTATAGGCACCTCCCCATAAAGATGAACAATATAAAAGATGTGGATATATTAGGGTAAAATAAACTTGTAGTAAACATTTTACATTCAAATAGTGCCTTAGTCTGTAAAGTATGCCTGTGTATAACGATATCCTAGATTTCACCATATCAATATGTTCTTTCCATTTCAACTTACTATCTATATATATCCCTAGAAATTTAAATTCGAAAACCTCATGTAATGATAGATTATTTATCTTTATTTGTGTGTGTACTGGCTGAGTCATAAAGGGACTGGAGATCATAAAGCAAGTTTTATTAATATTTAAAGTTAATTTGTTGCTCTTAATCCAATTTGAAACTTTATTTAATTCTTCATTCAATGTAATTGTAATATTTTCAAGATTGTGGCCTTGGATAAAGATTGTGGTATCATCAGCGAAAAGTATGAATTCAAGTTTATTACTGCTACGAATGATGTCATTTATGTATATTAAAAAAAGCACAGGACCAAGAATTGAACCCTGGGGTACTCCACATGTGATGTCATTAAAAGGAGATGATGTATTATTATATGATGTATATTGCTTTCTAGAGAGAGAGAGAGAGAGAGAGAGAGAGAGAGAGAGAGAGAGAGAGAGAGAGAGAGAGAGAGAGAGAGAGAGAGAGAGAGAGAGAGAGAGAGAGAGAGAGAGAGAGAGAGAGAGAGAGAGAGAGAGAGAGAGAGAGAGAGAGAGAAGATAAGATACTTTGATCCTATCTAGACACTTTGCAAGTACCAACTACAAGGTTATTGACTATACAAAGCACCACCACGCCAGGACGAACTTTGTGGACTCGAACCGCTGACCGAATGCAGGGACGCTACACGCGAGCTCGCAGCTCTACCAACCGAGCCACCCTGACTGGGAGAGAGAGAGAGAGAGAGAGAGAGAGAGAGAGAGAGAGAGAGAGAGAGAGAGAGAGAGAGAGAGAGAGAGAGAGAGAGAGAGAGAGAGAGAGAGAGAGAGAGAGAGATCAGATTACCACCCAATCATAATAGAACACCGCGCTCTCCTTCCCTAAAACATGTCAACAATCAACACATTTATCTAAGCACCTAAATATTTGCTCATTATCCCAGCAAACCTTCAGTTTCAGCAAAGCTACCACAACTTCAAAAGAAAGAAAAAAAAAAAAAAACTGGATATGAGGCGTCATATTACATTAACATCACAGTACACAATATCAGCGCAATACCCGATGCTACTGTGCAACATCCTGCTGACGGGGGGGGGGGGGGGGGGGGGGCATAGTCAAGGAAGATAGAAGAGACCTAGATAGATAGAAGATATATAATTTTATAGTTATGTAACAATTTATAACATCGAAAACCTCCACCAATGCCTAATAAAAAAGCTATTTCATGTGTTGTCCCCTAGCAGCTTATGGGAGTGACGCTACCTCTCTTCTATGTTCCTTGGGCCTAGTAGCTACAAACGTTGGTGTTGGTATTTAGTAGTATACATACACTGGTGTTGATAGGAAGTACTGTAAGAGAAATCAATGAAAATCTGATGAATGAATGCGTGATCTTTACAAGTTGCCCTTTGGATACTGCCGGCTACTCTCTCTCTATTTCTTTCCGTCTCTCTATTCCTTTCTCTCTTTGTCTATCTCTTTCTCTCTCACGGGGGGAAAGTTGTTCTAGTGATACCTCTAGGCTATATACGTACCCCTGGCAGCCTCCCTCCCTCCCCCTCCTCCCACGTGACCGCCACCACTAAACACAAACACACTATTCTTAGCCAGTCACATGTTCCTGCGGGTGGCGGATGGCACGATCAGTCATTATGCAACGCCACCAAGTCCCTCGCCATGTAACACTCCGAACACCTGTACGTAAGCAGCCCGAGGGAGGGGGGAATAAATAGCCCACTCTCCTGTCTTTTCAGCTCTCGTGGCTCTAGGTGAGTGTGTTTAGTGTAATGCACTCTCTCTAAGGTAGATGACAGATGGATGACACTCTACGGGCTTACTCTGCGTGTCTTCACTACCTCAACCACATGTTCACCTCCCTTCCCCCCGGTACGAAAGAAATGGAAAGGTAGTTTATATTGCATACATCACCTGGTTTCACATTTTATACACTCGATACATTTTTCGGCAGCAGATATCTTAAAATACTTAAATCAACAAAATTTCAAAGTGCTGTTTGTATGATCAACGTGTTTAGCGTAGTGGTTAGCACCAAGGAGGTTAAATAGGTGGAGGCGGCATGCCGCACCTTCCCTGTGCTATCGGGTGAAGCCGCTCGCCCCGCCCCAATGCAGGGAGATTGACTCAAAGCATTATTTCACGCGTCACCTCACTGCACTTTCAGGCTTTCTATCTAATTGATACTCAAAAATAAATAAAAAATATGACTGCCTAGGTATAGTTAACTTCTACCTAGACATTCTTTACTGACTATGTATATATTATATATATATTATATATATATATATATATATATATATATATATATATATATATATATATATATATATATATATATATATATATATATATATATATATATATATATATATATATATATACTAGCCGCAAAGCCGCCCTCCGGGCGGACTTTTTGGCTAGCTCCTGCGGAGGGCTATTGGTGGGCCTTGCCAACGGTGGTGGCGAGCCACCAAACACAGGACTCTCCAGATAGCCCCTTCTAACTTTCTGAAATCATGGATGTAGAAATGTATGTATTAACGCACCACACCACACCCATTACCCATCACCCCACCCATTCACTCCCCATTACCCATCACCCTACATAAAGTTTCCTCAATTCTCGCAACCCACTTTTTTTTCACAATTCTCGCTAATAGGCTGCTAAAAAAAAAAAGAAAAAAAAAGTGATCGGATCATCTCATAAATGGGCTTAAAACCTTCCCCTGCTCGAGCCGGTTCCAAAAATGTGCCATATAAAGGGATTCCGTCACAGGGGGCGGCACCTGGAGCGGACACACACACACACACACTTTCGCTTATATTATTAATAACGCCCACCAAACACAGACTCTCCAGATAGCCCCTTCTAGCTTTCCTGAAATCATGGATGTAGAAATGTATGTATTAACGCCAACCTATTCACATCACCCCCAACCCATTCACTCACCCATTACCCATCACCCCAACACCCATTCACTCACCCATTCACCGACCACCCCCCACCCATTCACTCACCCATTATCCATCACCACACACTCATTCACTCACCCATTACCCATCACCCCCATCTATTCCCTCACCCCATCACCCATTACCCCCACCCCACCCATTAACTCGCCCATTACCCATCACCCTACATCAAGGTTTCCTCAATTCTCGCAACCCACTTTTTTTTTCACAATTCTCGCTAATAGGCTGCTAAAAAAAAAAAAAAAAAAAAAAAAAGTGATCGGATCATCTCATAAATGGGCTAAAACCTTCCCCTGCTCTAGCCGGTTCCAAAAATGTGCCATATGAGGGGATTCCGCCACAGGGGGCGGCACCTGGAGCGGACACACACACACACACACTTTCGCTTAATATTATTATATATATATATATATATATATATATATATATATATATATATATATATATATATATATATATATATATATATATATATATATATATTATATATATATATATATATATATATATATATATATATATATATAAATCATAGAATAACATTCCCATCGCCGCATTATTTAAGGAAGTAAGTCTTGTTTTGTACACCGCACAAATTTGCACTGGTTTTCTTGAAAAAAAAGGAAATTTTTTCAACATACAATAAGTCTAGCCAAAGTACCTGCAAATTATCAGCTTTGTTTTTCGTTAAAAAAAAATCTTAAAATGTTATGAAACACAAACTGCACCCCTCCCCCTTAGACCTACGTAATTTTTGAACGACCCACACAAAATGATGCTTGACCCTTCATTACAAACAAATTGATCTTCTTACCTAAACGTCTACCTACCTTTTCACCTTTAACCAGGACTTTTTTCATCCATCCAGCTTTGAATCAAGACTTATTTTTATTCGTCTTGCCTTCATTAAGGGGAGCGTCACACGAATATTTCCGGAAAAAATAGAAATATTCGAAGATTCTCATTCGTAGTTGAACACTTGAGCGAGCTTGTGACAATGTATTTATAAAGAAAGCAGCAAAAATTAAAGTTAAGGCCGATTTTCTCTCCCCCCCCTCGCTCATGACTCATGGCAAGGCATATGCACATATCCTGATTTTTTTCCCGTGAAAAATATCCGTAAAAATCGGTGAAGTGCCTCTTGTGAGGCAGAGAGAGGGTCGTCACAAGGCCTCAGTAGTGAGGGAGCAGACAGTAAAGGGAGAGGCCA
The DNA here is from genome assembly GCA_016584305.1 of Chionoecetes opilio. Classification (NCBI taxonomy): domain Eukaryota; kingdom Metazoa; phylum Arthropoda; class Malacostraca; order Decapoda; family Majidae; genus Chionoecetes; species Chionoecetes opilio. The sequence continues at coordinate 264,339 of JACEEZ010001038.1, read as the reverse complement.
GGTGTCGCTGCTCGTCTCTCAGCCTTCCACCATCCCTGTTCCCTCCAGACCATTTATTCACCGCAGGATTGATCTACCTCACGCTCTCTACCTCCTCCACCACCATGTCGAGGACATCAAGGCATAAAGTGGCTCCGAGAGCAGAATGCTCGCTATAGTTCAGCAAACTGTCCATGCGCGTCAGACATCAAGCACCCCTTTTGCAAAAGTGGGGACCATATACCAGCTATGTCATAACACTTCAAGAGTGATAGAGCGTGGCTGCGAGAGTAAACGAACAAAGCAGCATCTGCTCACTCACCGAGCCTCGAGGTTTAAAGGGCGGGCGACTTTAAATCTCTGACATTGAAAAACTTGCTTTTCCAGTTTTCCTTTTAATAACTTCACCACTATTGTACCGAACTTAATAAACAATATATCATTGGAAAGAGGAATGAAGATGTGATTTTCTGCTCTTTCATTTTTTTTCAATTTGGGTAAATAATTGCAAAAATTAGCAAATACATTCACGGGAACCAAAAAAGAAAATAAATTATTAACACTTACGAATGAAATTCAAAATTCTTAGAAGATCAATAATTTGGATATTTTGTAATGCATATTTGGTCATTTTTTCATCAGTGCAAGTCATTTGATAAGAACGTTATTAAGTTAAATTTCTTAAAAATAGATATTTTTTCTTTGCAGTTATGTATCGCGCTATGGATCTGAAAATGAGCTAGGATTTTTCGGCATTAGCATACTTTTGACAAAAAATAAATTGTGACAATCAGATCATTAAGAAATGGTGTGACGCTCCCCTTAAAACGAGTCTTTATTTCCATTCATTCAGCTCCACGCCAATATAATTTCTCTATTCCTATAACTATGAATCTCTAAAATATATTAAAAATCTTTTCCTTATTTACTAAATTTCAATAACAAAGATTATACCATTATATAACCATCAAGAAAATGGTCAAGTCTATATACAACTGCTACACAAATCAATACAAATTCCTACTTGTGCTGGTTAGTGAAGGAAATAAAAGTTCTGATGTGGTTAGATAAATAACTATGAGGGACAACACAAATACTATCTACAAATCAACTTGGCACACCTGAGGATGGATAGTGGCGGTGGAGGGGTAACATGTATGGCTGCCCCTCTATGATACAGAAAATACTGAACTCCTTGAGACCCAGGACGTAATTTACATTGTAATTTGGTCACTATTAGAAGACTTTAATTAATATAAGCAATGTTTTATAGATATGACCTGTTTAGTATCCTTGTCTACTACCGTAGATAACAGTGAAGTCGCCACCTGCAGTGAAGTCGCCAGGCGCCAAATATTACGAATTATAGAATCACTACTGATTTTATGTGCCATGAGATGTTACATGTAGTTATATCATGATTGTAAATTCTACCTGTAATTCAAGCGTGTTTTATGCTTGTATATGAAGATACTGTTGCGCATTTGCTTCTCACGTTTTACATGAGGCGCGACAGACAGTAACATAGCTTGGGCGACAGGACACAAGACTTGCCAGATCTTTCAAACTAAATAGATTTTTCACGTGCAGAGAATTTTATAACCAAGCATCTTCTGCAGCTAATATATATATATAGACTTGTTTTACTTTACCTCTAATTTCCCTGAATTCCCCAAAGTGGCGACTCAACTGTTGGGTTAAAATACTATGGCGACTTTACTGTAGTAGGTATAGTGAGGTCGACCACTCGGTTTTATTTTTGTAATTTGTTCATTTATAGCCCTAATATGACACAGATGAAGACACAAAATGACAACTTTCCAGATACCCTTCTAACTTTCCTGAAATCATGGATGTACAAATGTAAGTATTAACGCCACCACACGTCTGTAAATAACAAAGAAACGTAGAACTAGCGACTTCACTGTTATCTACGGTAGCGAATTTGGTATATTTAGTTATTATTTTAATTTTACGGATAACAACAGACTATTTTATTTAGCAAAGGAAAGATCTGGGCGTGAAGAGGTTAAGCCGGCTCCTTTGATTCTTTAATACGACACCTGAAAGTAAGTCATCATCACAATTAGGATCATAACAGCCATTAAAAATCTCTACACTCTTAAGGAATAAAAAAATGTTGAGGCAGCTTTAATTTTTATTGGCGCATAGTAAATCCAGTGACTGTAATGAGTAACAGATGATCCAATGGCTATCTTGGTGTTATAGGGCCTGAAAAAAGAGAGTCCAGGGTGAACACGACACACTCGGAAACATGTGCAGGATTGTCTATAAATCATTCGAGTCGTTATGCTTAGGGCTACTCGGTCTTAAAGCCAGATGACAGCAAAGGTTCCACAAAACATTATCATTCTGTATCAAAACAGTTTATAGAATTGTCCATTTCTGAAACATGTGAGGTGCCAAACAAGTAAAGAATTGGACCAGTAATCCGACACAATGTAAGAGGAATATTGGTTAATATTCCACAAGAGTAGGCGGGCTCCACAGGCCTTACAGCTTACTCTTTCTCTATTATTTTCGGCTCAGTATATTATGCAGCTGTTATTCACTTGCAGAAACCAAAAATATAACTTATTTTTATATAATAATAGACATGTTAGGTTACATTTAAGCTTGGTTAGGTTAGATTTAGGCAATGTTTAGGTTTGGTTTAGGTTAAAAAAGGTAATCTGATGGAGCACGCCTGCCCAGCTGGTTGGCAGTCGCCTACTCCTGCAGAACATTTACCGGAATATTTGCATGCGTACATTACAGTATTTACATATAGACATTTGCATATACACATGTAGACAATTAATGCGATACTTTGTTTCATGCATGACATTAAGCTTCATGACAAAGTAAAAGATTTTGAATGAACGCTGTAAAAGCAGGTGATCAAGGTAAAAATAGTGAGCAGCATGTGTGATGAAGGCAGTGAAGCTCAGACAAGCACAGGAGTGATGGCAGCAGATGACACGATCATGATGGAAAAGAAGGCTTTCCAGTGTGGTGAGAACTAGTACAATCCTCAAAGAACAGTGGTCATCAACCTTCTAGCCTTGTCAATCACCAGGGTGCATTTTCAGTACGAAGGTCACGGGACAGTTTCCTTCAGATTTTTTGCTGTGCCACCATAAACAAAGTATGGTGTGTAAATATAAGGTATAAAACTGTCTAAGTGTCTACAAGATAGGTAAATCAACAATGTGCTGTCAGAGACAGTTACTCCAACAGCTTTGCAGCATACTATGCAATGAAGCTTGGTGGTGGTTGTCAGATACAGTCATTGTTCTCCGTCAAACAAGCTCTCTAAGCCTCGCCACAATTCTGATCTCTGGCCGACAACCTTATTTTTTCTTTAAAGGTTCACTTGAATGCAAATTCACTTTTATCACATTTGTTTATAGTATAATAATGAAATCAATAGTTTCAATAAAGACCTTGATCTTAATTTTTTCTTTTATTTAGACCTTTAGTGCCTGTATGCAGTGACCTCCTAGGCTCGGATGGTAGGCCCGGAATTCCCTTGAGGGCTGTGATAGATGACCCTCGCCCGTGGTGGCGCAGGCAGGATTTTTATAGTGGCACCTGTGATCAGAGGTTCATGCTGCCCCCCTGTGTCCTCCTATGCACTCGCCATTGAAGGTAGAGTTAATGGGCAGCATGTGAGTGATCTTAGGACACTCCACAGATACAAAAAGATTTTCAGAGGATTTTGGCATCCCTTGGGGCTCAAACTCGGCTCACTAAGCACGCCACTTGCAGGCGCTGACCACTCTGCCACAGTCTCCCCATATAACAAGGTCAAAAAGTCTTGAGACAGCAGTTAAGGATTGGAGCCATCATCATCTAATGCTTGGTGTTATCAACTGTATGGCATTAGATGTTGAGAAGGATCAGGACTTGGTACTGACTCTGGTACTCCCATATTTGGTTATACACACCGTACACATCTCCATTCCAAACATTGTCAACTCTACAAGGATGGTATCATAAAGGCTGGTTCACACTGGCCAAACTTCAGCACTTTTTAGCGCCGGGAAGTCGGTGTTGTTTGGCCGAATGCCGAGATTACGTACACACACGCAATTCGTTCAGGGGAACAAATGCTGGTTTGTTGTTCCCGCGTCCCTGCCATCAACAGTGTTTATAGTGTACATTCAACCATGAATCGTCATTTTTCCTTGATATCATCTACTAAATCAAATCCCACGTCTAACCTAACATAATCTGATTTAACCTAACACCCGTTTCTGGCTGTAGCTAAAACGGAAAATTTTCAGTATTATATGTATTGCCATCGCCATGTGAATTGGGATTCAAAGTAAGGATGAAAAGATCTAAACGATGATGTTAGTTAAATTTGTAAGTTTTTAGTGCCCAATACTGAAATTACATCAATAATTGGGGTGATTGGGGAAGAGGGTGGTGCTGGCTTCTGCATTTGTTTGAATTTGGCGTGCAAAAATTCTCGGCACTCGGTAGATAAAGACCAGTCGAGCGGTGCTGTTTTTTCCGGCGAACGTAGGCCGAGATTTACTCCCCGGGGACTAAACTCAGCCTATGTTCGCTGACATTTGCCTAGTGAATCACCCTTAACAGTATAAAATTAAAACTGTCTCCTGAGGATGAAACATATCAGTGATGAATGCACAAAGCAGAAATGGAAGATCTCCAAATTTCAGAAGCACTAGACACAAATACAAAACAAAGCAGAAAAAATCTGTGTAAGCAAATCTGTGTAAGGGCTTGCTGATGGGAGGATCGTTGACCACAATCCATTCATCCTCAGCATGTGCTCTACCAATACACACGGAGAACAAAACTACATGCACTACGCATTCAGAGTATCAAGAGTTAGTTTACTGAAACTGTTTGATAGTGCTAGGCATGCATACTACATTACAATAAGAACAAAGGCTTGATATATACCAGGCCCCAAGTCTATATTCAGACCAATTCACCCCATAAGTTAAGCTGCAATTAATCAAAAGTTAAGCTGCAATTAATCAAAAGTTAAGCTGCAATTAATCAAAAGTTAAGCTGCAATTAATCAAAAGTTAAGCTGCAATTAATAACTGTCATTAATAAATGTATATTCTTCTTTTGTAAATTCATGATTTTGGTAAAAATTCACTACGTTGTAAAATTTGGTGAGCAAAATCTGGCATTGTACTCAGATCAAATCTGATTGGACTCCATTGAAAAATGTTCTTATAACTTCCTTTCTAAAACTTAAATTTGCCTTGCAAGTATTACAAATACAGAAAAATTATTGTTCTCAGGGAGTTATTTCTTGGAGTGCCAGTACTAACCTGCCAGTGCAGCCACAGCAAAGGAGTGATGCAGTTCTGTGCCTCAAGGTATGGAGATGTACCACCGAGGCATCCCATTACAGTACGAGATCAAGCAAATGTCATGAAGAAACACGGAGAGATGGGGCAGAGTATATTCAACTGTCAACTACGCTAATGAACAGATCAAGAAGCAGGACACACACCAGCACAGTCATGCGTGTTAGTCAACTAAAACCGTAACAGTGAACACTGCAGTATACTCACAATAATATCTAGAAATTAATAAATTGGCTCATAGTTTCTCCTCCTCTAGACCATACTTTGGGAAGTACAATACTGGCCGCTCCTGGCCGTCGATGTCCTTGTAGTCGCCAATTACCACCATACCGTCGGGATTCATGGACTCCCCGGTGAAGAACTGCAGGTCTTTGAATTTCTTGAGCAGTTCTCCAAGAGGCTTTTGGATGGATGGCAGCTTGTCTACCTTGGGTGTTCCCTCAAGCTTGCCCTTCAACCTGACCAAGGCAAAAAAATTATACCAATGACAAAGTGCTTACTATTCTCAACATGCAACTACTAGTGTGAGGAAACAATAATGTTCCCAGAAGTCCTATAGTACATCAATCCTATTATAACCTAAGCCTGGGAGACGAGGGTGACCACATTCATACTGCCATAACCATATCCAGGGATCATGGCTGCGATGGGGAGGCGGTGGCGGAGAGGTTAGCGCCGCACGTGATCAACTTGAACTTGATTAACAGCCATGGGCATTAAACTCTCAGGTCAACATTTCATGCTCTAAATGAAGTTTATCGAATAAAGTAATTATGAGTTGGGAGTACGTCAGCTGCAAATAGGCCATCACCACCACATCTTATGCGGCCAAGGCACTCTTATTTCTCCAATTCATAACCAATAGACCCAGTGAAGTCCTACATAAAATGCACCCTACAAGAAAATACTTTATTACATAACTACTTTTCTTATGTTTTCATTACACGTTGGCTATGGAGTAAGCAAATAGGATGGTGAGACTAATAAGAATCTATAGGGAAAAATGGTATAAGGGGGAGAGAGTGACCTGTAGGGAAGTGGCAACAGTGAAGTGCATCACGCTGAGGTTTGGACACCTGGACAGCATGGGTGAGAGTGCGTGGACAATTATTATAAGAGTATATTAGATGCTGCAAGTGTGAGATGGAGATATATATAAATGTGTTGGAATATGTGGCAATAGTTTATCTTCAGTGGTGGTGTTTTGTGCTTCTCTCTGATTAACCCCTTGAGACCCAGATCTTTCCTTTGCTATAAGAAATCGTCTGTTAGCCATATAATTACGAAAAGTGACTAAATATACTAAATTAACTAGTAGACACTAGACAAGGATACTAAACAGGTCATATCTATAAAATATTGCTTAAATTCACTAAAAATCGTCTAATGGTACCCAAATTACAATGGAAATTACGTTCTGGGTCTCAAGGAGTTAAACTCCTTGAGCTGTTATTGACCAAGATATCAAGAATACTAAATCACTTACGATCCAAATTATCAACATAATAAACAAGATATGCACCTCTATGACCTATACAAGGTTGTTTATCCAGTACATTCACAATTATTGCTTGAAATCATATTTCACAGGTATTATTTTACGATAGGACCAAACTTCCCTACACAATTGGGAGCATGGTTTTTGTTTACCTTATTGTATTCTAAGAGACATTTTCTCTGAGCTTTCCATCGCAAATCAATAGTTTTGGAGATATAGAACATTTTAGGTGGGAGGAGGAATATGTCTCCTTGTTTACAAAATGCCTCCCTCTTCCTCTTCTTGTGACCTGCATCGCTTTTGTTTCGGAGTAAGTTTTAAGTGCGCACCCGTGGGTGCGGGTTCTGGGTTTGGTATTTTATTAAACTTTTTTATTATTGGACCCAGTTAGTAGGTTAAAGGTTAGGTTAGGTAAGGTAAGGTTAGGTTAAGTTAGGTTAAGTTAGGTTCAGGTTAGGTTAAAGAGAAAAGAGAAAATGTCTCTTAGAATACAATAAGGTAAACAAAAACCATGCTCCTAATTGTGTACGGAAGTTTGGTCCTATTGTAAAAATGTACCATATCACATACTAGATCTAATAAAATTATATAAAAAAAAGTATTAATGTTGCAAGAGGGCTTTCAAAATTTGGAAATGCTTTAAATCTTGTTTGTGAATGTAAAGATATTAACTATAATACACACTACTACAATGTTGCAATGATCATGTGGCCGACACAACACCTTTGCACTCAAATTAAAACAATTGAACTATAAATTAAGACAAGTGAATCTCAAATTAAAACAACTGAAGTTATTTTGAAGTTCTGTTGTTCTAATTTGAGAGTGAAAAGGTGTATTATGAAACACCCCAGAAAAGTAACATATTTCTTCCTGCAAACTTTTTCTTATCTTTACCAGAGTGCTGCCAGCAAGGGGAAGAGAGGGAAAAAATTATTTATGAAAAGATATACCATTCTTTTAAATATTTTACACAGCATACTACATGGATAAAGAAACACAGGATGAAGTAACGTATAGCTATTCCGTGTGTTAGTACACATACTGTAGTTATACAAAAGAAACATTTTTGGCACTCAAATTTTTTTGCCACTAATAAATAAATTAAAAAATAACAAATGAATTTCAAAATATTAAATTTTTTTTATTTTTTTTTTAAATTCAATTATTTTAATTTGAAGTTCAGTTATTTCAATTTGAAGTTCAGTTATTTTAATTTAAACTTCAGTTGTTTTAATATAAATTTCAGTTGTTAAATTTTAAACTTCAGTTGTTTTAATTTGAGATTCACTTGTTTTAATTTGAAGTTCAGTTGTTTTAATTTGAGTGAAAAGGTGTATAAAGTTACACTATGCTTGAGTTTAGACCCACCAGAGTACACCCAGCTATTTATCATTACCTCAGCAAACTTAGGGAAGTAAACTGCATTAATCCACACAGCGAATGTTGTGGTGAGCACTGTGTTCACTTCAGCCTACCACGTGCTGCCAGCTTCCAATATATACATAAAACAACCAAAAGAAGGTTCAGTATTCATGATCCATCCCATTTAGCTACTATAACAATAAGACAAAACAATGGCAAGAACTGGCTTTAGTGGTAATATGTTGCTCTGAAACTATAAAGACAGGATAGATGGAAGATAATAACTATATGTAGCACAGTATAGTGTCGGGGTGGTGGTGGTGCCAGTACTCACGTCTTGAGGTAATCCTTCATGTAGGTGAGGTAGTCCTTCTTGCTGCCAAAGCCGGTCTCCTGAAGGCGCATGTATATCACAACATCAATACCCGAGACACTGTTGCTGTCGGTGCCCTCCTCGGCTTCCTCGGCAGAGGGGTTGGACCCAGCAAGCTCAATGTTGCCCTCAGTCACTGTCGTGTTCTTGCAAACCACCATGTAAAAGGCATCCTCAATCTCCTCAAACTTGTAGGTGTCTGTGAACATCTCATCACCTGCAAACAAAAATGGTTGGTTTCATTCCTGATTTACACTCGACCAACTTAATGTAAATCACAAAGGCAATTCTAACGACAGTTTAAGCAATAAGTAAAAACCTGTAGTTGCACAAATACACAATAATTTGAGTGTTTGTTCCCCTCCCATGCCTGGTGACCACAGTGGCGGCTCACGGATTGGTGTCGATGGTAAATGATTCCTATCAGTTTCTGCTATTACACTGACATCTCAATTAAGATATTTACTCTGAAAAATCTGTTATTATTTCATCATTGGGCACCAATATCTTGTAAGACATCATATATTTCATTAGAGTTTTGAGGCGTTTTCAATGATTTGGCACTCATTTCTAGTGCAAATCAATATATTTTCATTATACCGCCATAACCCCTTAAGCAAAATAAATGCAAAAAATTATTTCACCACAAACGGTGAAGGGTTAAGATGGGCTAATGCATCAATATCACCGGAACCGCTATACCAATTTATGTATAATATACGATTTGGAAGTTTAATTTAAACGCATCAAAACTCGCCAGAAAAAAAAACATTTCGTCCACCAAAGTGAATTCTGTGTTCATCAGGAAATGTACCTTGGCTTGTCCCAAAACCCTGTCAACCTGCACTTCAACACACCACATGGACATGGGTTACGTAACCTGACCTACATGGCGGGCTGAGTCACCTAGACCACGTATTCCTATACTGGACATTGGTTACGTCACCTAATGGATCAAGTATTGCTGCCATGTAATCCCTGTATGCAGAAACACGGGTATAGGAGGAATAAATATATACACCTATGTAGGCCACCACTGTTACCGTATGGGGTTGTATCATGAGGTAGGCGGGGTTCTGTTCCTCTCACTGATACCACAAGAGGTTGGCCTTTAATAGTCAGCTGGGTGCCTAGGCTTCCCTTCTTACAGGTCACTCAAAATATATATATATAAAAAACGGTACAGTCTTGGCCTTAATATGGGCCAGGCCGAGCAGAGGCGCCGAAGCCCCGCACTTTCCCACCCACTCTATTTGGCCCTTAATTCATTACTAAATGCTCTCCAGGTTCAATATCTGATCTGTACAATGAACAAAAGATATGTATATGCCATCACACATATCACCAGGCCACCATGACCCATCAAATCATCAAGAAAACATAAAATAAACATATACTCCTGAAGGTAAGGATTTCATCATTTGTGTGTCACCATCAGCTGTCACCCGCTGCTCCACTTTCACTCCAATAAAAACACCTTAAATCACATCTCAACCACCCCCTCGTTAGCTCAATGTGATGGGCGATAAAAGGCCTTTCATTTACCTGAGACCATGTCCTTAAAGACCTTCATGGTGGCTGGATGATGGGCGATATAAAGGAGCGGCAGGGAGGAGGGAGGACCTGTGCTGCTGCGGGGCACGGAAGGACCTGCTGAGTCTCGGTCTGGGACTCTTGCAGGAACACCCACAGACTTTTTATCGGCACACTCCCTCCTACTGTCTTTTCTTTATTTGTAGAGGTAGAGGCTATAGAGGCTTATTATAGTTGAGTAAAGAAATAAGTATTGACGGGTCAAAATAAAATCAAGGCCCAAAATGAATAGCTATTTACTTTAATAACGGGCCTCTGCTCTATCGGTGGTTTCCTTCCACCCTCTCATAAGAAAATAAGGAAGTTACAAGAGGCCGTGAGACCTACACGAGGTAGTTCCTGTTACTTAACACTACCTACATCCACCTTTCATCCCCATCCATGAAATGATCTAGCCTCCTTTTAAAGCTCCCTATTGATTCCGCACTAAATACCTGTCTACTGAGTCCATTCCAATCATTTACCTCCTTATTTGTGAACCAGCTTTTCCCTATTTCTCTTTTAAATCTACATTTCCAGCTTGAATCCGTTAATTCTTGTTCTACCCTGATTACTAGCCGTAAGAACTTTTCCTACCTCTCCTTTATTGTATCCCTTAACCATTAATTCATAACTTCTATCAGATCACCCCTTACTCGACGCTTCTCAAGTGAATGTAAATTGAAGAGTTTTAATCTCTTCTCATAACTAAAGTTACGCATCCCATATCAATTTGGTCATCCTTCTCTGCACTGATTCTGACAAGGCTATATCCATCCTGGATATAATATGGAGACCAAAACTAAACCGCATAGTTTAGGTGAGGTCTGACTATAGATCCAAAAAAAGCTCTAAGAATAACTTCATCACTTCTACTTTTAACACTCCTGGTAAAAAAAAAAAGAATCCTAACACCCTATTAGCTCTATTTCTAGCCTCAATAGCTACATTGTTTCCTAGGTCGGAGCTCACCCTCACTCCCAGATCTTTCTCACCTTCTGATCTTTCCAGCGATAGTGCGTATGGTGTACTATTACCAGGATTTTTTCCACTAACATTAATCACGCTACACTTATCAATATTAGAGCCCATACTCTCACCGCCATTTCTTCAGAGTCTTTACACATTCAACTGCTTCACTTATCCATCTATCCAGAACGCCTGTCTAAATAAGAATTTCATCTCTTTCTTTTTCTGTCTGTGCCTGCCCTCTATTACTTCATTTCAATTGCTTGTTCCTATTTAGTTTTTCACTACATACTCTCTCCTTTCCGTTCTTTCCTTTTCATGGATATTAATCTCTATTTACAGCATCACGTGCTCTGTGTCTCATCAACACCTCTACTTTCTTCACTTGGAGGGTGTGATGGAGAGGACGTCAGCCTGTCATAAAAAACAACTTATTTTTCTTGGATACAAAAAAACTTGTGATAAATACTGATCAATTTCACAACTCAATCTGTATTAAAGCTGAGTACAACACTCCTCTTTACAAAAAGTAGACAATATAAGTGAAAGAAATATTCAACTATACATTTTTGGTTAATTATATACTACTATGAAAATATCCATCACAGACAATAACACACCAATAGGCTTTAACTTCCTATACAAGCGACAAATGTTAACATTAATAGTTTGTTCAAAATCAATCACTTCAGCTACAAGTAGTAACACCTACCTACAGAGCTGTTGGTATAATTGAAAAGTGAAGATGCCATTCAATTCTAACACTACATGCGATTTGTGTACAAAAAATATATAGCAAAATGGCTCTCTACTTATATAACTCAATACTGGTCAGAAACTTTTACAAAAGCCATTATAGAAATATTCCACCACTCGTGTAAATGCCTTCATTACTGCCTAACAAACACAGCACACATTCAACCAATCACAATGCAGTAAACAATGTGTAATTATCACTGAAACAAGTGTTCAAGTTTGTATAGTACGAAACTTCTCCTCAGTGAACTAGTCTTACATAATGTTCTCTTCCTATGTGCAGTCCAGGTGTGAGGATCAGGTTGGTGGGACCGTCAGGTGGCGGAACAAGCCAAGCAACCTAGGAGTGCAGGCAATTCAGGCCGCCCTTCTTCTGCCAAGCATACTCCTCTCACACTAATTGTGAGAAATTTATATAAAACAACAGTTTTCACACTGTATGTACATCTTTCCAGTAAGAATTATATTTCAACCATCCTGTCACCCCACATTTGTCTGGTTCTCACTGGTTGGGCTCCCACAGAGGGAACCCCAACACGGCTACCACCAGCCAAACATAGAAAGATGGCATCACATCAACCAAACTTAACAGCAGGAATGCGGCTGGTAAGTGTACTATGAGCCTAAAATAGTATTAAACAATTTAATGAAAAACTCATGTAACACACCATCTCAATTGGCAATGACCAGCCACAAGGGTTAGTTGCAAATTAAAAGAGAATATCACCAAGGAAATCACTCAAGCTATTTTTAAGGTGGTCAAAGGATACAGTTCCACAAAATCAGAAGACAATTTAACTTTTACCAAACAAACTGAAAAAAAACCTGCATCACATCAACCATGAGGGGAAAATATTTCATGACGCTGTCCGAAATACAAGTAGTTGAAGCTCGAGCAAATAGATATGAAGGAGTGATGGAGGACAGGCATCTGAAATACTTCACATCAGATGACTTCAACCAGAAATAATGGTCTCTCAGAATATCATTTACTGCCTAATGCATCAATAAAGCATTTACTATAATGCAAAATCACATTACTTTAATTTATCTCTCAAGCACAGGACCCATCATGCTCCCTGTTGGCTCATCCTCCTCTAGAAAGATACAAAATACTTTATGTCTTTTACACGTCAATCCTAAACAACGCTCTCTAACCTCCATGCTATACACCCACACACTGCTCCATGCACCGCTGCACCACAACAAAAATATAGCTGTCATTAAAAAAAATATTAAATAGAAAAATCAGTGCACAACCTTTAAATAAGTTGGTTAAACAGAGCTTTGTGTGGCCAGAGTGCATTGCAACCATCATCTAATACTCAAACATCATGAGCACGAAATGCAACAATCAAGGAAGCAATCTCATATAACAGAGATTCCCAAGCCCACAGCACTGCTCACCCTCTCACTCATGGAGGTAGTATGGGTACCCACAGCACCACTCACCCTCTCACGCATGGAGGTAGTATGGGTACCGACACCTCCAGCCTCACTACCTACACAACATCACTCACAGTACCATACTGCCCATGCCCTCACACTACAAAACATCACTTCACGGTACCCATACTCCTCCATGCCCTCACTACCTACACAAACATCACTTCACGGGTACCCATACTGCCTCCATGCCCTCACTACCTACACAAACATCACTTCACGGGTACCCATACTGCCTCCATGCCCTCACTACCTACACAAACATCACTTCACGGTACCCATACTGCCTCCATGCCCTCACTACCTACACAAACATCACTTCACGGGTACCCATACTGCCTCCATGCCCTCACTACCTAACAAACATCACTTCACAAGGGTACAACTGCCTCCTATGACCTCATAACCTACACAAACATCACTTACGGTACCATAGCTTCCATGCCCATCACTACTATAAAAACATCATTAAATAACATACTAAAACTTTCATCCTTCTATTACTATAGATCTCTACGAGCAACTGTCTCTACCTACAAATTATCGTGACCGTAAAGGTTTACATGAAAAAGGATATATATATATATATATATATATATATATATATATATATATATATAATATATATATATATATATATATATATATATATATATATATATATATATATATATATATATATATATATATATATATATATATATATTATATATATATATATATATATATATAAAATAATATATATATATATATATATATATATATATCAACAAAAAACTTGTATTAAAACTGTCACTATAAATTCATTGTTCTTACTCTTATAAGATAATACATTCTTCCTTGAAGGTTGATTTTCTCCATTTATAATACAACATTTTCCTATCATATCCAACCCTCTGTTAGATTCTTTACTTATCTGACTGAAGTGGGCCAGTTATATTCTTTCCCAGCCACTAAATCACCATTTTCTTTCCAGTAATTAAAATTAATTGCCTACTAAACCTCGAAACAAATCGCTCGTGCCTGGATGTGGTGAGCTTGGAGTCACAAGTAAGTTTCCCGCCAAGAACAAATTCTTTCAGCAATCGTTAAGTAGCCAAACATTACCCACGTGCTCTCCATCAACCCTGCCTTGGATAAGTGCATTGGGGGTATCTGGAAGAGCCTCTAATCATCACAGTCGTCCCTATAAAAATCCTGCTTGCGTTACCATGGGTGAGGGGCAACCATCAGATTCCTTACGTGAAAGAGCCTACAGACGCTATAGGCTCTAACATAAAAAATAATAATATTTACAATAATAACAATAATCATGGTAGAAATAGCACACACAGCATTTCTTTGAATGCTGAAGTCTTAATGGTTTCAGGTACATCTGTAGTATTAACACTAACATGGTTTACTTTACACTCCAAACTGTTGCCTCTTTCACGTGGCGGGTGTCAGTCAAAAGTCACTTTCAGGTTTCCATGTCTCCATAGCCAGTTTTCTTTTCCCAGTATTTCATCTGCAACATGGCCAGGCTCAGGTTGGCTTCATGCTGCGCCCGCTGCCACGCGTGGGCCTCACGCTGTTGTTGACACTTCTCTTGTAAACATTTCCTTTCCAATCGTAAATTTTCTATTGAAAGTTGGGATTGCTGCATCTGCAGCTGCGCTAGCATAATGTCTTCATCACATAGCTGATCCATCTTCTGTTTTCTAGTTCTCTTAGAGGGGCCAATATTTGGGGTTAAATCTGCAATGGACTTTTCATAATATGGCGTTTGCTCACAGCTTCGAGAAGTTTCTGATGCAGATGACTGACCTGTCTGGTAACCTTCCATTCTAACGTGCGAACTGGTAGAGGTTTGTGGTAGCAGGCAATCTGGAACCATTTCCTGTGAAGTCACTGCACTCTTCACATCATCATCTGAAAAGAAATGCCGATATGATACACATCAAATCTCCATTAAATATACATGGATTTGAATAGTGTTCTTGAATACAGATTAACATTCATTCACTCCTGCATCATAATAATTATTATCATTCTTGAATAATTCAATAAGGTTTGATTGTCTACAATGGTACAGTACAATTACATATGATATGAAAAACCATGATCCATTATGTGATAAAATTCAGGGAATCGAACCCTTACAAATAATAGGGATCCACTTTACTTAGAAATGTTAGAGCCACCTACAAAGAGGGAAAGTTTTTGTTGTTCTTGATTTGTGATGCCCCATGGAGGAAATCTGCCCACAGATCGGGGGTGTCAGAGGAATGGAGAGATCGTGAGGCAAATATGCTACACGTTTGCCATCAAATCACATGGTGGTTCTATCTCCTGTAGATCACCTGACACTGTGCTTAAATGACATTGAAAAAAAAAAGTGATTACAGTACTTTTATGACTTACATGGGTTGGTAGCACTAAGCACCGCCTCCACCTCCGGGGTGATGCTGGAGGGCGGGGAGCAGCCGTCATCCGAGCCCTCACGAGCAGCTCGGTCACTGCAACACAAAACGGAATCAATGAGGTGAAGAGGTGAATGCAAAACATCAGTTGTATGGTTATTGGTTACATCTCATTTTGTTCCATTACCTGGTTCAGTTATCCTGGTATCCTGATGAATCCTGGTTCCATCATAACAGAAAAATCCAAGTTTATTAGATTTAACAAAGACTTAGATCCAGACAAACAAGTAATGCAACTAGCAGAGGGAAGTAAGCAAACTGGAGCTGTGTTAGGCAGAGGTGATGCTAGTGTGATGCTCCATGATGTCAATGGTGAACCAAAGGATAGGATAATGAAAGATGCTTTGTATATCCCATCATATAAGTTTGATATACTTTATGTTCCAGTTACCACAAGAAAAGGTGTATGTGTAAATTTTGAAGCTAACTATGCAGAGCTAGTGACCTCAGACGGCTCTGTACTTAACGTGGAGTGGCAAGGCAGTCTTTATTTCATTAACAATGTTGTAAACACTCAGGTGAACATCTGGGAAGGGGGTATCTCTCCCCCATTTTATAATTACGTTTTAGAGGTTTTTGAAGGGATCTGTGAAGGTCTGGAGGAAAAAAACGGTAAAACTGCACAACTCCAGCCCTTTTTACTTAAAATCTTCCCCTCTACCCAACAAACTTGGGGACCTGTCGGGAACCGGGATTTGGGGTGGCGGAGGAAAAAAAAAAAAAAGTAAAAAAAAATGTGGCCAAATCTAGGGAAAAATCTAAACTAAACTATACCTAAACTTACTTGACCTAACCTAACCTGACATATTAACCTCCTAGCCTTTGCCTTTGGACTTATATTTTTTCAGGCACCTCAGACTTTGTAGAGGCAGTGTGGTATAAAATGGCCTGACCGCACACTGAAACCTTTGCAGATATGAAGTACAGTAAGTGTTCTATATGCTGCTGTAATGTCATTCAGATAGGTTTGGAGCAGTGCTTAGGCAGTTTAACAAAATAAAAGTAATAAGGACGGGAAAGGACTCTAGAATTTTACCCATTGTTCTATTTACAGGAACGTGCTTGGCCCTCCTGACACACTATCATAATGGTTACAGGGAGTTTCGTACACAAGTTGTTTCGTACCCAGGTTTTGTTAGTTGTTTCGTACACTGATTTTGAGTTTTTTCGTACATACCTGGTGTCGGTTCGTAACTCTAGTAGTCAAGTTTAACTCTGAGCTGAGTGTACGAAACGACTATGGTTTCATATAGACTACGAAACAACTTTTTTGGTATACGAATCTACTGGTGTACGAAACAACTGGTGTACGAACTGACTGACTGACTGTCTGACTGACACAAAATAGACAATGAATTAGGATGATAATCAAAGGATTGAAAACTGATCAAAATGTCTTTCCCAGGTGAAATAAACAGGGGAAGAGTTAACAAGTTTTGTTAACGAAGGAGACGAAGTGGAAGAGGACCTATGAAGCGATACTAAACATCTAAGGTCACAAGAAGAAGAAGACTGCACCCCATCATAATGACATACTAGAAATTCAATGGCAATGTGATATGACCCTCACCACAGCCTTGCCATGACACACCAGGCATTACCTCTCAACAGCCTTCTTAGATTTGGCCTTCATATTTTCCCAGCAGCGGCGCAGCTCACGACTGGTTCTGGCCTGGGTGGAAGGGTGAGCAGAGAACTGGGCCGCTATCACCTCCCACGCCTTCTCCTTCTGTCTGTTAGATGCCGTGTCTCTCTTCTTAGATTCCACTATGTCTTTATGCTGCTCGATCAACGCTGTCAACACTCTCTTCTCGACAAGGATGTACCATTTGCGCCTCCCCTCCGCCCCCTCCCACTCTCCGCCATGTTGAGGTAAACAAATACCACATCAACAGCAACATTAATAAAATTGCAACAAATTTTTTAAAGTGATGTATTACTGCAGCCTCTCGTACTACCTACCTCCATGCTCTCTCTAGTCTGTGTCTCTCTTTTTTCTTTCTCTCTTTCTTAATTTTTGTTTGTTTGTTTCTTTCTTTCTTTCTCTCTCTCTCTCTCTCTCTCTCTCCTCTCCTTTTTTCATTCTTTTTTGCGTTCTTGCGTTCTTTCTTTTTCTCTCTATCTGTCTGTCTCTATCTAAAAAAAAAAAAAATTGATCTACGTAAAACAAAAAAATAATAATAAAAAATCGCAACACCCGTCTCACTGCACTGCCTCTCACCAACCTACTATTTAACTTTCATGAATTAAATTGCACCTCAATATATCCAATATACTTACACAAATTATTCATTTTCTTACAGCTTGGTCAAACACGCGAGTCGCCTGTGCCTTGCTGAGGGACATTACACAGCCGTGGCACCACTGGCACTGGGGCACCGCGCGGCACTTTTGATTTTGATCTTTTTGACAGCACGAGCAGGGGGGGGGGAACCTTTCTTCATAGCACGGTTGCCACTAAATTTTCTGAAATCCCAAGACTGACCCCCAAAAATCCCAAGATAGACAAAAATATCCCAAGATACAAAAAAAAACCATTGAAACTGAATCCTAAATACGGTGCTTACCTTGAGATAAACTACTGGAGAAATACTTGTATAATCCCAAAAAAATCCCAAGATAGACCAAATATATCCCAAGACCCTGGCCCAAATCCCAAGATATTGGAAAAAATCCCAAGGAGTGGCATCCCTGCTTCATAGGCCACCTCTGAACCCGCTGCTCCTGTAGAAAATATAAAAGAAACAGCGCATACTGTACAAGCATGTTAATTTGTTTCTTATTCATATTTTTTTTTTTTTTTTACGTTACTCTATAGCGCCTGTAGGCTATTATTTTTTCCTTGAGGGCTCAGCTGAGATGAAATTATACACCATGTTATTTCTCTCACAAGCTAAGTCTGATAGTAGGCAGGCTTTACTATTGTATTATGTGCAGGAAATGAGATCAAGGTGATAGAAAATACTTTTGATTTTTTTTTGCCTACCGTAGTGCCAATCAAAGTCACCAGACACCTACCGTAGATAACACTAAAGTCGCCAGGACAACGTTTTTTTCGATGTACAGACGTCTGGTGGCATTAATACTTACATTTCTACATCCCTGATTTCAGGAAAGTTAGAAGGGGCTATCTGGAGAGTCTGTGTCATTTTGTGTCTTCATCTGTGTCATATTATGGCTATAAATGAACAAATTACAAAAATATCACCAGAGTGGTGACCAACATTAAGATCGCCAATTAGTGTTTATGTTCTGATTGTCCTCCAGCTGTCATCGTCGCACAAAAAAAAACCGAGTAATGAAATTTGAAACCGTATATACTTGAAGATACAAAGCATAAAACAACGCTGAAACAGGGTAGATTATACAGTCATGATATAAACTACTGTGTATCATCTTCAGTGGCAGATACAAATCAGTAGTGATGCTATACTTCGTAATATTTGGCGCCTGGCGACATCAGAGCAGGTGGCGACTATAATGTTATCTACGGTACGTGGCTGTCTGCAAGGTGCGCGTTGTTGGGGGAAAATAACAGATTAAATCTGCATGACTCGAGTTATAATTCAATGGATAATATCTAATTAGAAGATTACAGAGTTGAATTATGCCAACTATAAAATCTTTCTGATCCTATTTCCCTTTTGCACAGTTATGATGTAAATTTACATTTAATTCCATTTAACAAGTCTAAACTTTACCTTCAGCTAACCAGATAAAAGTATGTCAGTATTCTATCCAAAATACTTCTGACAAGGCATGGATGCACTAAGAGATGAAAAATAAGTGATAAAGAAAAAGGAGTTCACAAAGTTTCAAAGCTTAAAAGATACAAAAGAAAACATCACAACAAATGGTTGCACCATGTATTTGTATGGCTTTCAACAATTTTGACAATAAATTTTCTGGGTAGACAATCATTCTGTACATGAATACAATGGTGAACATTAAAGTATCAACATTCCCTACACATTAAAAAAACCATATAGCTACTGATGGCACTGTCTTCTTGCACTTCCTTATTGATTAATTTACACAGATATTATGTCTTGAAAGATTTATGATACAGAAAAGAATTATTATCAATACGCATCTAAAGTTATATACAAAGCTCTGCACACTCTTATCTTTCCAACGACACATTAAAGCTCTCATTGCACAACCAGTAGAGCTCTACAGCCCCTTGTTGTAGTACACAACATCGGGTGCATCAGGCAGCTGACGAATCTTCTCCTGGGGAGTGAGAGAAATAAATATTGCATTAATTATTAATCTCCTTTCAGTTTCTTAAATTTTGCACTTCAAACAGAAATAAAGACTCAGCATCAACTAAGGTCCGCATTATAAGGTTTAGGTTCCTCTCTACTCTGTGATGAATGTCCTATGATTACACAGACATACTCTTCAAAATTATGATTAAACACTTGAAAGATATGTGAAATTTACTGCACTTACTGAACCACTAGATATAGGTTGGAATAGACTACCCTACTACTGTTTAAAAGTTCCCTATACATCCTACCTGCACTTCGGGCTCCAGACTGGACACAGCAATGGATGCCTTCTGAGGGAAGAGAGCACAGCAGGCTGGGGTGGCAAAGGTGAGGCACACGCCACACAACACTACTTGTAGAGGAGCAGCGATCCAGGGCATTCTGCGCAAGGTGCCACGCTTCTCAAAGATATTCATCACAATGGGTGGTATCACTGAAAATAACAGAGATAGCATCATCAATGTATATAGCAAGATAAATCTGTGACTAATATGAATAACTTCTCCATGATCCAAAGTTATAGCATGGTAATGGTGATACTAAACATGAGGACCATAAATTTAATCAAAGAGGTGTAAACATTGTAAATTGTCAATATATATTTCCATGGAGCCAGCATTTCTCTCTTACACTAGAATAGTCTTCATTCAATTCATCCCTCGCATTTCCCACCTCTGAGTTAACATCACTTCTGCAATAACTTGATATACATTTTTTTCTTTCTTTCAGGCAGGTACAGTACAACACAACTCAATCATGCACCGAATGAGGGCCAACCCATCCCTTCCCACAGTCACTCCCTTGCACTACTTCTAGGAATAGTGTTTGAAGAACTTTCCCTTCTTCATACATTTTGCAAAAAATAAATTATAATAATAAATAATAATAATAATAATAATAATAATGCACTTAGTTTCATATATAAACTCGCACCTATTTACAAACTAATTATGTTCCTAGAAAGATATATATAAGGAAGAAAATTACACCGATCAATCATTTTGCATGCATCCCAATACATTATGGAAGAAATGCTCTAACAAGTAAGAACAAATGTCTAAAGTATCAAGTTTCTTTAACACAACAATCTTTGCTTCTAATACAATCACTTTCCTGGCCTTTATGGGCTTGCCACCATCCCTATTTGGAAACCTTATTACACATTGGAAGCATATTATGTTTTAAAATGCACAAAATTGCCTTCAAAATAAAAGCGTCTCTGCGAAAGAGCTTCAATATTATTGGCCCCGAGTTGATACCGTATGTAGAACACAGGAGGCAGTAATTAAAGGAGCACTGATTGCCAGTAGCATTTATAGTTTTTTTGAATTGCTAAGTTATAAGTAAAATATGAAAATAAACATTATCCTCACCAACACACATTCATGCCAGAAAAGCAACAAGAATAAAAGCTCCACTTTTAACTAAAGTAAACCCTCTCTAATTCCAACCACTAAATTAGAACTTCGGACAATTTGACCTGCTTCAGACCTAGTTCAAATTTTTCAACAACTTTCCATAATCCGGACTGAAGTTTGAATTGTTCAGGCCTTATTAGTGCGATTCCGACCTCTCCCATGTGGGCCGCGGCTGCCTCAGTCTTTCGCTCGCTTTCCTCCCCGCAGAGTGCTCGCTCATACGTGTTCTTTTGTTGCCTCGCTAGCCTTGAAGTGAATTATTTTGTGCAACGTGATGGCCTCCAAACCTGCAGACGCTATCAGTGACGCCCGAGTGCTCAGTGTACAGTATATTGCATTTCAAGACTTCAGTATCAGCCATGTTTTGGTGAGTACAAGTACTACAATCTGTGCTGTTTTGGCATGTTTTAGTGAGTTCTTATTGTGTGGAGGGGCTAGAGGTAACCATTAGATAATTCAGACTTTCCGCTAATTCGACCCAGGTCTCCCCCCAATTAGTTTGAATTAGAGAGGTTTACTGTATACAGAAACAGAAGTTTGGTGTGACTGACATACATGTATGAGCTCTAGCCACTACAGTGCATTGCAACATTAATATATTTCACTACAACTACCAGCGCCAATGACCAAAGTGTACTGAACTACCACACCACACACAGCCAGCACCGATGTCTTACCACAGCTAGGGACAGCCATGAGAATGCGAGACAGGCCCACCATGGTGACTCCAGTGCGGGCTGCCGCCTTACTGTATCCCACTGAGTTGTTATCCTGGTCCAGAAGCATCACCCCCGTCTCACGCCACTCTCTAAATCACACAAGGACTGCATCATTCCCCACACACACACACACACCCCGGCCACCACAAGGTTATATACCCTCTCATGCCACACTTACCAGAGTACTGATATTTCCACTTACCATTCCAATCTTTTTGTCTTCACTGACTGGAAAACTCTGTGATGGATTGCAATGATTTCCAAAATTTGCTCTTACCATTTTGAATAACAGTAGTCCCTCATAAGATGCAACCTTGAGAGGTGATTTTTTAAAAAGATGCGGTGACATGAATGGCCACCTCTACTACGTGAACTATGCGAGGTCTGGGCACGAGACATGGTCTTGTTTTTCTTGAGACAACAGTGCCATTTCTCATATATATGTATATCCTTACCATATTTGGCATAGAGGTCCAGATATATCCAACAGTAATTTATGAATTTAAAAAACCCGGGTCTGGGCTCCTTCCAGGGTAATATCTACATAGTTGGCACACGGGTGCTACATTTTTTACATTGGAGTTGTCTGCTTTACAGGAGCTCCTCTATTTAAGTAAATAGTTGGTTCCATGGGTTTGTACAGAAATTGAAATGTATGCTAGTCCAACATTACTCTTTCCCATACTGAATACTGTACACAGCATTGTAGAAAAATTGCTTGTACACTACATATATACCCTAATAATACTCAACAGAATATTTCACCAGCTTTAAATGGTATTGCTCAATCCTTCTTGTCATTACCATCACCACTGGCTTCCCTCTAGGGCTTCCGAGACATGTTAGGGTGATTAGATAGACTTGAAAACCACAATTTGCATTTACAGACAGGCTTTTGTGTATCTCTGAAAGTCTGTAACTTGAACACACCTAGTTAGCAGAGTGCCTGCATATATATGATATCTTTTTTCCCCATCAATACACAGATCTATATTTAGTGCAGGGCTTACTGTGTTGGGAAGCAATTGTAATGTCCTTAGATTTTCATGCATCTTGAATTTTGGTAATAATTTGTTGAGTTCTTTGATAATGACTTTTACCTTCTCCTCAAAGCTGCCCAAGTCATAATTTACAATGGATATTATAGATATACTTTCAATGGAAGTATTTGATTCTGAAGGTAACTATGTACATCATTAATATTTACACTAAGGCATAGACCACTGTATACCTGGACTGTTCACGCGACAATGTTTTGAATTGCGGGGCTGCATAGGGGCCTGCGGGGCGCCCGACAAAGATATATAGTGGTCTATGGACTATCATATAGACTAGTTTATCAGTATATATGATATACTGTAATCTTCGTAAATGTTTGTTCTATAATATTATCAAATAAAAAACAGTAAAACACGCTAAAGAAATGCCATTACGAGACTATGAAGAAATATGCATGAACTTAATATTCACTCAACTCTTCGCCATTTAAAACTTTCCGAGTCAACTTTTATAATGAAGTATCAATAGAAGCGCAATTTTATTAGCTTTCCATTGCTATATTTCGTTATCTGATAAATTAATTAGAACCATGCATAAATTAGCGTTGAATAAATAAATAAAATCATCAATCGGGTAATTTTCCCGATTGATGATGTTATTTATTTAGTCAACGCTAATTTATACACGGTACTAATTCATTTATCAGAAAACGAAATATATAAGTAAATAAATAACATCATCAATCGGGAAAATTACCCGATTGATGATTTTATTTATTTGGTTAACGCTAACTTATGCATGGTTTTAATTAATTTATCAGATAACAAAATATAGCAATGGAAAGCTAATAAAATTGCGCTTCTATTGATACCCTTCATGATAAAAGTTGACTCGCAAAGTTTTAAATAGCGAAGAGTTGAAGTGAATATTAAGTTCATGCATATTTCTTCAGAGTCTCGTAATGGCATTTCTTTAGCGTGTTTTACTGTTTTTTATTTGATAATATAAGAAACAAACATTTACGAAGATTACAGTATATCATATATACTGATAAACCAGTCTATATGATCCGTATATATATATATGAATCCGAGCGGCCCTCCGACTTCGGGCCCTTGTGCGACGGTCCGATATTCCGTGCGCAGTCCAGGTATACAGTGGTCTATGACTAAGGACATTCACCAGGGAGAAAAACCAGGTATATTTTCACCAGTTCATAAGGCAGAGACCAGAGGTGAGGAACAAGGGATGGGGGAGGAAGGGCAAGGTAGGGAAGGGTGGAGGAGACTGGGCAAGGGAACCGTAAGGGGGAGAGGAAGTGGTCGGGCCTGAAATTCTAATATTAGAGGCAAGAAATGCAAGGTCTCATCTGGTCTATGAATCTGATCAAACTTTGCCTGGTTTGTCTCCCTGGCAAATGTACATGGCGTATGAAGCATAGAAGCAGCAACACATGCAAGAATGAACACTGATATGCACAACTGACCATATGTGAGCCAAATATGAATTTCTAGAGAAATGCTTCAACATACTATGGGTAATATTACAAAGGTGAGAGCAGAGCAGCCCAAGAGTTCTCCCCAACATCCCTCTTCCTTTTCCCGTGCTCCCAACACCAAGTAGTGAGTGAGTAAGAAAAAGGTCACACAGTACTAACCCATGCCAGGCGCGCCCATCAAGATACGAGACACACACACCGCTCCAATGCCCGACTTGGCAGCTGTCTTGCTCTCCCCCACTTTGTTTCCATTCTTATCCAAGAGTGTGACTCCATCTTGCAGCTCCCTATGTGGTAATGTACACATGTCTACATGAGCACAGAGGCACAAACGTACTGATCTTAATCACTGATGCTATGGATGATTATAAAAAATAACTACTATAATCAGCAACTACATATTAATAAGTCATTTTCAATCATAAAAAAATATGAGCATTTGCAGCTATATTTGCATGAGTAAATATTGAGTTATGGGCTACATATCAATATTCATTACATTATCTCCAAAATGGAATACAGACAGATATACACACACACACACCCCAGATTTGAACCAATGACCAGCTGAATACACAATAATCCCATTCCAACTACCTATTCAGCCCCCATTCCCTTCTCATTACCACTGATTCCAAGACTCTCATTTCATTCCCACCAACTCAACACTCCATTAACCCCTCATATCCCTAGTTACATTCCCACAGTTCCCTATACTCACAATTCCTTTATCCCTACCCGGGTGTAATAGATGAGGATTATGAGTCCAGCACGTAATCAAGAAAGTAGGTGAATAGCAAGTCTACAAGTTCTCATCTTTAAAAAGGAAATAGGGAGAAACTGGTTCACAAATAGGGTGGTGAATGATTGGAATGGACTCAGTCGTCAGGTGGTCAATGTAGTCTATAGAGTTCTTTAAAAGGAGTCTGGATAAATTCATGGATGGGGAAGAGGTGGATGTAGGAAGAGTTAAGTAACAGGAACTACCTCGTGTAGGTCTCACGGCCTCTTGTAGCTCCCTTTTTTCTTATGTTCTTATCTCCAGGTGAGCAAACCATCTCATGACACTTCTTTGACATGTCACCACCTGTCCCTACCCTTCCCTTAACCCCTTGAGACCTAGAATGTAATTTCCATTGTATTTTGGGAACTATTAGACAATTTTGAGTGAATATAAGTAATATTTTATAGATATGACCTGTTTAGTATCCTTGTCGACGAACTAATTTCGTATATTAAGTTACTTTTTGTAAGTTTATGGCTTACAACAGACGACTTTGTATAGTAAAGGAAAGATCTGGGCGTGAAGAGGTTATAACTCCTTTTACTCTGTCTTCCACATAATGGATCCAAACAATATGAGTCCCACTTAATTATATCATATAGCATTGAAATCCAGTCATATACAGTATATCAACAAAGCTGCCTTCTTTCAGTTTTCTATAATCCAGACTATTAATAAAGAACAGGAGAGACTTTCCTACACTTATAGTATATTCTTATTCAGCAATGTCAAAAGCGTTTTTAGCGAGTGTTGCATTTACTGGAATCATGTATGCTTCAATGCAGTAGTCATGCACAGAAACATTTGGAATCTTCAGCATAGTATTCTTGAAAATGTACCATTGAGCATTGAGCAGCCATTTCATCACATTGTAGATTTCACCTATCTCAGGCTTCTCCGTTACATGAGTGCTGTGAACTGCTGCAATTGCTATGAAATATTTAATTCCTTTTAAAATACAAATCATGTAAAAAGCTTTTTTGATTCAATGATTCAGCTCACCCTATATTCCAGAAAACTTTAAAAAATGATATTGTGGCGTGAGCTTTTTAACCCCTTGAGACCCAGAACGTAATTTCCATTGTAATTTGGGTGCCATTAGACAATTTTTAATGAATATAAGTAATATTTAATAGATATGACCTGCTTAGTATCCGTGTCCACTAACTAATTTGGTATATTCAGTTACTTTTCGTAATTCTATGGCTAACATACAATTTTTTTATAGCAAAGGAAAGATCTAGGCGTGAATGGGTTAAAAAGGCAAGTCCTCTACCATGCAACCACTGAGGAATGGTGAGAGAATTTCCTGAGAACAGTGATGGGCATGACGACTCTACGTTCTGAAGGTAAATCATTAGACATTTTTTTGTATGTATGAAAGACCTACATGTGGTTTATGGAGTCAGTGAGTGAGAGAAGCAGAAGATAGTCAGAGGGTTATAACAGGTGGAAAATATAGGATGATGAATTCATACAAATATGTCCATGAATGACTCCAGACAAAAGACAATAAGCCAACAAAAAGATCTAGTGCAGGGAAGCAGCAGTGGCGGCTCGTGATAAAATACAATGGAGGGACTGCAAGCTTCACACAACAGTAGGATACACAAATTTTACCTAGCTCAGGTATGAGTTGTAGTTGATGTTCACGGATTTCACGGCATGGCAGTAGTGGTGGTGGTAGAAGGGATGGTGGGTGTGGTACTGTGGTAGTGTTGTGTGGTAGAGGGGATGGCTGAGGTGGTGATGGTAGAATTACAGTATTACTTGAAAATAAAAGTCGGTACCGCTTGATTTCAGTCTTTTCATGTAATGTCAGCTGGGGTAAGTTGATGTTTTGCAAATACTTCACTCGATTTTCCATCGTCATAGGGTCATTAAAGAAAGCACGATTTAACCACACCGTCTACGCGCACTGTAAACACGAGAGGGACGAGACTTAGCTGCCTTGGCTGCAGCTCTGTGTTCACAAGTGGCGCGGCGGCGGCGCAGACATGAATCGTACAGCAAATATGAAAGTAACCAAAATTTTGGTCTGGTTTTAATGAAAATTCATTTAGTAACGTATTGAAAATAATTAAATAACATACAATGACTTTATTATGATATATTTGTTAGTAGTGTATCAATTCTGCTGTCTCGAAAGGCATCATACACCAGGCAGGGAGTGTCTGGGTGTGCTGCAGCTCTGCAGCCCTATGCCACGAGCCGCCACTGGGAAGCAGTACCATGATGTACCTTGCTACGATGCAATATTAACCCCTTGAGACCCACAACGTAATTTCCATTGTAATTTGGCTACCATTAGACAATTTTTTGTGAATATAAGCAACATTTTATAGATATGACCCACTTAGTATCCTTGTCAACTAACTAATTTGGTATATTAAGTGACTTTTCGTAATTTTATAGCTCGACAACATAAGATTTTTTATAGCAAAGGAAAGATCTGGGTGTGAAGGGGTTAATGGCAACTTGTTATTATTTCTTCCCGACTCTTGACCGTTTGGACATGTATAAGTACCTGCTGTCCTGTTCATCACCATTACATGCCTATATAAACACCTATTAGGGTTACATTTCAAGCATCATTGCAATGTTATAAATGGAGCAGAAATATCAGTACCCTTTCAATAGTCACATGTACCTTTAAACTGTGCAAACAGTTCATACAGACAACCAAAGGAGCAAAACATGAATAGTTTCCAAGGCAGAGTGAGTGAGTGCCAGTGAGATAATTCAAAACATGGGAGATTATATGAGGCGCTTATTTCAGAAAGTCGATAAGCGCCATCAATAAAAAACTAAGAAAATGGCTTCAAAATGTTTCCATGTTCAAAATGTCATATCTTTTGAACCAAGCATACAAAATGGTGAATTCATCATTTTGTATGCTTGGTTCTAAAGATATGACATTTTGAAGCCATTTTCTTAGTTTTTTATTGGTGGCGCTTATCGACTTTCTGAAATAAGTGCCTCATATGGTCATGTGACTTACTTCATCCTCATCATGGGAATGTTGATACAGTTGGCAGCAGCTACAGCAGTGAAGGGCACCAGACGGCCTACCAGGGGCGGCATGGACTGAAGAACAGGCACAACATAAGAACATAAGAACATAAGAACATAAGGAAGCTACAAGAGGCGGTGAGACCTACACGAGGTAGTTCCTGTTACAACATTTTATCACATCAATTACTGGTGCTGATGGTTGTATGATATGTCAAGCTATGATGCACAACTTTTCCTTCCAGTACACCCCTGAACTGTTGCAATGGCTATGAAAAATTCAATAATAATTCAAATTCAAATTCAAACCATTCAACTTATTCAATAACTTCAAAAATTCAAATTCGATGTCAAGCTATGATGCACAAATTTTCCTTCCAGTACACCCCTAGCCTTACAAGACAGTGGTTCTTGTGTATATCATGAAAGCAGCACAGTAGAGCACCTTACCTTGACCAAACTGTTGAGCCCGAGAGCCGTGGCCAGTGCTCCTCCTGTAGCTAGCATATAGGAGCCTCCCAGCTGTCTGTGCCAAGGAATACCAATCCAATGAGTGACCCATAACTCAACCAGAGCTACTTGAACATGAATTATTGAACATGAAGATATACATGAAGAAAGAAATATGAAGTATTAAGAAAACATGGAAGTTATTTGATCTCATTATCACAACTACTTTTCATTTTTGGTCGTTAATGCACTAGTAGATATAGAAACCTATCATGGGGCGGTAGTGACTAGTAGATATAGAAACCTATCATGGGGCGGTAGTGACTAGTAGATACAGAAACCTATCATGGGGCGGTAGTGACTAGTAGATACAGAAACCTATCATGGGGAAGTAGTGACTAGTAGATACAGAAACCTATCATGGGGAAGTAGTGACTAGTAGATACAGAAACCTATCATGGGGCGGTAGTGACTAGTAGATACAGAAACCTATCATGGGGAAGTAGTGACTAGTAGATACAGAAACCTATCATGGGGCGGTAGTGACTAGTAGATACAGAAACCTATCATGGGGCGGTAGTGACTAGTAGATACAGAAACCTATCATGGGGCGGTAGTGACTAGTAGATACAGAAACCTATCATGGGGCGGTAGTGACTAGTAGATACAGAAACCTATCATGGGGAGGTAGATACAATCATTATGTTATGATACACTAATTTCTAAATATGCCCTTTCCCATACTGGTAGATTGTTACGCATTAAAACATTACACTGGGTAACAAAAACATATGTTTTGAAAATCGTCCAGGGTTTTCCAGCTGAATTAGACTAATTTTGATGCTCTGAGTCCGAAAATGACCTTGGTTTTGCTCAATCAGGTCAGGTTTTTTTGCTACAGAAATTTAAAAAAAATTGATTTTTTCGTAAAAAAAAAATTCTGCGGATCATCAGCTGAGAAACCCCTGATGATTTTTTCCGTTTTCCTCAAGAAATAAAAGTCAGCGTATCCAAATTCATTCAGTTTTTATTTAGTCCATCAAATTTGATAAGCATAATTATCATAATATTAGTATAAGAATGAGCGTTACGTGACACAAAAGTTCAGAGTTCACGGCATAAATCGGCGTTTCTTCGATTCCCGTGTGTGAGCAGCTGCTGGGTTGTCTCTCTTCAGCGACCAGCAGTAGTCCGCCATCATGACTGCGTCCCACCTCCCCTGGTACCTCTCCTCCATTTGGCGCATGTCCTGATGGAACCTTTCTCCCTGCTCGTCGCTCATCGCCCCAAGGTTTTCAGGAAACTTCTCCATGTGTGAGAACAGGAAGTGCATCTTAATACTCATCAAACACCCGAGTTTTTGGAAGGCCTCTATCATGCTGCTGACGAGTCTGGCGTGGTTTGCTGCCTTCGTGTTCCCCAGGAAGTTGTTCACCACCTGCACAAACGATTTCCACGCGGCGCACTCTAGCGTGTTCATGGAGTTTTGGAACTCTGTGTCCTTTATGAGCTGCCGTATCTGTGGGCCATCGAAAATGCCGGCCTTCAGCTTCTCAATGGTCAGTCCAGGAAAGGCTCGGCACAGGTAGTTGAAGCACCTCCCATCCTTGTCCAGAGCGCGCGTGAACTGTTTCATTAACCCAAGCTTCAAGTGTAGCGGTGGGATCAATATCTTCTCCCGGTCAACAAGAGTTCGTTTATGATGTTTCTCGCCCCAGGTACTAACTGCTCTCGCGCCGGCCACTCTTTCTTTACATAGTGCTGGGCTCTGTCTCGACTGTCCCACATGCATAAAAAGCATGGGTACTTCGTGAACCCGGACTGCTGACCAAGTAGAAAGTTCACCATCTTCAAGTCGACGCAGATGATCCATTGGTGCTGCTCATATTGGATTTTGTCGAGCAACGTACTTCACTGCTTCATATTTCTCTTTGAGAGTTGTGGAGTGCGCAAGAGGGATTGAGGCGAACTGGTTCCCGTTGTGGAGGAGCACACACTTCAAAGAGCGCTTACAGCTGTCAATGAAGAGTCGCCAATCTCTCGGATCGTATTGAGGAGCGCCGAGTTTAACAAGAAGACCGGCGACATCTCGGCAGTACACGAGGTCTTCCTCCTGGCAGAAGTAGCCCATGTAGGCCTCATGCCTTCTACGAAAGAAAGTGATACGCGCGTCCTTGCCAAGTAGATTTTTCTCTTTTGAGTCTGGAGGCCAACAGCTCGGAGGAAGTCTTCGACAAGCTGAGATCCCGAACCAGATCATTAAGCTCACATTGTGAAAAGGGCTGCGGACTATCTTGTGCTTCATACTCTTCTTCTGTATATCCTCGCTCGTCTGTACTGGTGGCCTCGTCGTCGCTGTCGGGAAGCTCTGTGAACGCTGGTACAGGAATTTCTTCGCAGTGAGCCAGTGGACGGCGGGCAGATGGAAGGTCGGGGTACTGGAGGCTGTGCCGATTCTTCCGGTTGATGCCATTAGTATTGATGGCGCAGAAGTAACAATCCGATGCATGGTCAAACGGCTCCCTCCAAACCATCGGAATCCCAAACTTCAGTGAAGTTTTCGCGCCCTTCGTCCACCGCCGGAGGTATTCCACGCACGTCTTGCACACCGTGTGCGGTGCCCAGGACTTATCTTGGTCACCCAGCTTGACTTTAAAGTAAGCCCCGTAGGCGCGCTTCACAAATCCTGTGATGTTCTTCCTGTCCCCTGACAGCGTGTATTGTCCGCAGATGTAGCAGAAAACGTCAGGATTATTCCTGCATGACCGTCGCGCCGAAGCCATCACAATAAACTGAAAGAAAAAAGAAAGATGCAGCTGAGTGTCAGACAATGAAATTTAGAATTTTAGAATTTAGAAATTTAGAATGGAGTAATGGTGAGACAGGTATTGATTTGATTGGCTAATTGTGGAATTCCCTTTATTCGTGTCTGTGCATTGTAATTCGATATATTCTTCAAGAAAAATATGATTGAACTCAAAACCCCTGATATTAGCATATGTATAGCTCGTCAGGTAGGCCTATGGCTGTATCTCAAAAAGTTGACCTGATAGAGCAAAATCAATGTGATATTCGGACTCAGAACACCTAAATTAGTCTAAATCAACTGAGAAACCCCTGACGATTTTTTGGCTGTTACCCAGTGTTATCAATCTCATTATAACATTATCAATCTCATTAAAACATATATAAATCTCATTAAAACATTATCAATCTCATTATAACATTATCAATCTCATTAAAACATATATAAATCTCATTAAAACATTATCAATCTCATTATAACATTATCAATCTCATTATAACATTATCAATCTCATTAAAACATTATATCAATGTTTTAACATTCTCAGGTTTCCCTTCCGGCACGCCAACAGGAGTTCATATTTCTTAGAAGAAATATAAGAAGAAATGAGTGACATCTCTTGGAAGAAATGTTTCATTCTTAGAAGAAATAAGTCTCTCCTTTCCTTCCCCTACAAACTTGAACCAACTCAGTAGTGGAGGGGTTTATGAAGCACAGCAAAAATGTGGGGTATAAACACGCCTTTTACTGATGCTGTCTTGGCAAAATAGTGTTTCTGTGCTGTAATTATGGTGAAAATGGATCTTCCAGTCATTTTGGCATCACCACTGTTCATGAGCAGGGCGTATTTAGGATCTTGAAACATTGGGGACTTAGTCCAGCCAAGAGATCTTTACATTTATAGAGGATAATTTTCAATTTATTATTATGAGTATAATGAATATAAGAATAAAAGAATAAAAGAATATTAGAATAAAAAAAAAATGCACTTAAAAAAAATGCACTTCGAAAATAAAATGCACTTCGAAAAAAAAAGGGAAGGAAAGGACCTTGGTAATTACCATCATCTGTTGCACACCCACTGATTACTGGACATAGCAACTGATCAATGTTATGTGGGAGAAGAAGTCAGCCTTGCATGCACACACCATTGCCACACACTTACTGCACACTGATGGGAGAGTTTCCTGAGCGGTTGGTGTAGTTTACAAGGGCATTGAAAGACTGATTGATCCACTGCCAAAACACCACTGCTGGAGCTGTCCTAAAAATATGGGGAAAAATGTTTTACACTGATTTTTGCATCAACAATGGTCA
Source organism: Chionoecetes opilio (assembly GCA_016584305.1). Lineage (NCBI taxonomy): Eukaryota > Metazoa > Arthropoda > Malacostraca > Decapoda > Majidae > Chionoecetes > Chionoecetes opilio. Next base: position 231,282 of record JACEEZ010001038.1, on the reverse strand, counting down.
CACCAGCAAAGCCGTTCTCATTACCAATAGGGAAATGTAGATAAAGTTTTCAGTCTCATATTTTGGTACATGCAAACACAAACACAATACATATACTTATAGGCACATATGGAAAAAATACTGACCTGACCTTATAGAAAACAACACATAGGGTTGGTGTCAGAATTATCTTTCTTTTTGTTATAATGATCTGTTCTTTGTTCTTGCAACACATATGTAACTCTGGTGTGGAGTATCTGACCATGAATCCCACTACTAGTACTATGGGTAATATGTTCAAAGATAGTGATGATGTATGACATAAATGTTGCACATGCTGATTATTCTAAGATATGAACAAATTTTCTATTGCCACACATATGGACGAGGTTCTATTGTGCATTACTATTCATTGACTTCATAATTCCTGGGTAAAATATATATTGCAAATAACTTTGAATGCAAGTAAAATTACAATTTTTTCTATGAGTATTTTATCTATGAATATCCATCTTGTACGATGCATCATGACATTGTTAATATCTTAAAAAGCAAAGAGAAGTATGTCTCACTTGTAAAAGGTAAGCATGCAGCCCGTGATGCTCATATTCATGGGCACCTGAGCAGACATACGACCAACCAGCATCATCTTTTCACCAGTGTCTGGATGAAATGCAGAGTCATATACGTTTTTTGCTTTCCATATTTCATCATCTGTCAATTTCACATCTTCACCCTTCCTGTAACAATAAGATAATTGATTAAGGATCAACTCACACCAAGTGAACAAAGTGGCATAAAAACAAAGTGAATAAAACAGCAAACTGTGTGGAGAGATCAGGCAAGAAGTAGGACTGAAAGACTACAGCTCCCTTCATTTCAGGTAAGTGTAATGATAGCCTGTAGCAGTGAGGCAATTTTGGAATAAAGTGCAACGGTGGCTTCAAATAAATTCAGTGGGAAACAGCCCATCAAAGGGGAAACAATTCTCTTCATGGCAGATAACATTGTCTCCATGATGCACATTGTTACACAAACTCCCGAACCCTATGTGACTCACTGTACTGTGTAAATAGCCTTCCTCTCACTAATATAACCATCCTCTCCTCCCTTTCAGTTTTGTAAATTGTTGTAATATAGCCACTTATTAACCCCTTGAGACCCACAACCTAATTTATATTGTAATTTGGGTGCCATTAGACGATTTATAATAAATATAAGCAATATTTAATATATATGACCTGTTTAGTATCCTTGTCCACTAACTAATTTGGTATATTACGGGACTTTTCTTAATTTTACGGCTCGACTACATGTAATTTTATATAGCAAAGGACAGATCTGGGCGTGAAAGGGTTAATGTGCCTTTCAATGGAAATGTAAGTTTAGGTTAAAAGGTCTTGCTCCATTGTAGACAGCCATGCCGGTAATAGACTACCTTAGTGAGCTCGATCTGTCATCTGGTGGCCGTCTGGGAACTACACGCGGAGCTAGAATGTCGGGTCTCGGGGTGTCGGGCTCGACTTATTTTCTATTATTTCCTACCAAACCAGCTACAATTAAGTGTTGTCATGGTCAACATAGGCTAATGCAAAATGGAAATATACGAGTTTTACATTATTCATGGCGTTATAATGAGGATTGTTGGCAAAATAGAAGCATTCGATCACAGGTGTCCTACAACATTCTACTATATACTGTAAAGGAATGCTTCAATGCGGGTGCATGGGCTAATATTACCTTCTCTTTGCATACATGGAGGTAATATTAACCCATGCACCTGCCTTGAAGCATTCCTTTGCAGTATTTAGTAGAATGTTGTAGGACACCTGTGATCGAATGCTTCTATTTTGCCAACAATCCTCATTATAACGCCATGACTAATGTAAAACTCGTATATTTCCATTTTGCATTAGCCTATGTTGACCATGACAACTCTTAATTGTAGCTGGTTTGGTAGGGAATAATAGAAAATAAGTCGAGCCAGACACCCCGAGACCCGACATTCTAGCTCCGCGTGTAGATCCCAGACGACCACCAGATGACAGATCGCGCTCACTAAGGTAGTCTATTGGCCCTACAACCAGAAGACCTATATACGGTAGTGACTTAAATGATGAATTCCTTCTCCAAGCACTAGCGTACCCGGTGTGTTATTACGGTGTGACAAGATAGTGCAACAGGGTAGGGTCATTTTGGCAGGTTTCATATTTCTTACAAACAATATTTTGAGATATATAACAATATTCCTCATTAATTCTTCAAGTTTCTAAAAATCTTCATCCTGAGTTCAAGACAACACAGGTTTTGTAATAGTGGATTAAACACAATCAGAATGACAAATCAAAGTAAGTTCCATTGTTCTCCAAAACTCTCTCACACATTATATCAAACATCTTCATCCACGTCCCCTCACCTGTATCTAGTGATGACATCCCTCGCCCTCTCCAGCTGCTCAGAGGAACATAGTAGGTTGAGCGGGTTAGTGATGGTGAAGAAGTGTTTGGCTCGCCCCTCATAGGTACTCTGATCCCACCGTGGCTCATCAATTCTGATCCGACTCATCTTGTCCCTGAAACACACCGCTGTATGAGGAAATGTGAACAACATAAAGACTAGAATTTTATAAAAATGTATTTAAGAAACAGATATTCTTGACGGGTAATATTTAGAACATGACTGTGTTTGGATTCAAGTATTTTTCACCTTTCTACTGTTTCTATAAGTCAGAACGAGTGTGAAAGGAACAATGAAATGTTCCCTGTAAACATTTACAAATGTAACCATCGCTAGGAGGTTATTGGTAAGGTTAGGTTAGGTTATAGTGAGGTTAGGTTAATATTATTATTTTTGGAGGTCCAGGGCGGGGGTAATATAGGGGGGATGGGGGGTTGAAGGGGGCATCTCCCCCATTCTATAATTACGTTTTAGAGGTATCTGAAGGGATCTGTGTAGGTCTGGAGAAAATAAAACCACTAATAAGGGCGGGAAAGGACTCTAGAATTTTACCAAAAAGAGCACTTAGAATTAAATTACTTGTACGTACAATAAATCATGCATTCCCCCAAAACCCCATAAAGGATCTTCCACAACCCATTATGAGACACCGGCCCAGACACCCCTGCTAGTTCACCTACCTACTGGGCATTGATTACATAACCTAACATCACTGGGGAGATTTCGCCCCCCCTCCAGAACCCTCTTGGTTTATAATGGACGAGGACTTTGCGGTCGTTTTCAGACACCGACTATTTTATCCTGGCCTAAAATAGGTGCTTTTTCTATTGGAGATAGTTTTATTTTGCCCAAACCCATAGTTTAAAAAAAATAAAAAATAAAATAAAAAAATAATAAATAAATAAATAAATAAATAAATAAATAAATAAATAAATAAATAAATAAATAATAATAATCACCAAATTTTAAGGTCGCCGTTTCCATTAAAAACACAGAATCTCCATCAGAAAAAGCACTAAAACTTGGCCGTGAAAAATTAGTCAGGGTCTTATAGGTATTAATGAAACCCAACCTAACCTTATAAGTTTTAATGAAACCTAACCTAACCTTATAGGTTTTAATGAAACCTATAAGGTTAGGTTAGGTATACTTTGTGATTAAGGTTAGGTTAGGTATACTTTGTGATTAAGGTTAGGTTAGGTTACATTAACACTTTTAAGGTTAGGTTAGGTTTCATTAAAACCTACAAGGTTAGGTTTCATTAAAACCTATAAGGTTAGGTTAGGTTTCATTAAAACCTATAAGGTTAGGTTAGGTTTCACTAAAACCTGTAAGACCCTGACTAATTTTTCCCGGGAAAGTTTTAGTGCTTTTTCTGATGGAGACAGTGTTTTTAATGGAAACGGTACCATAAAATTCGGTGATTTTTTTTTTTTTTTTTTAAACTATGGGTTTGCGCAAAATAAAACTATCTCCATTATAAAAAGCACCTATTTTAGGCCAGGAAAAAATAGTCGGTGAAAACGACCGCGAAGTCCTCGTCCATTATTACCCCCCCTTGTGTTATTTTTCATTTCAGACGGCTGTTGTGGGTTAGAAATACTCCTTATGATGAGAAAGAAACGTTCAGGATACTTGTTGTTGTTGTTTTAGGGCTGCGAGGATCCCTGGGGGAACACTATGAGCCCTTCAGGATACTTAAAACCACCGATCGTGTGTATTGGTTGTAACTGCACTTACAACAGTTAAAATTTTGAGCTACCATTCAATTATGCATGTCGTCAGTGCAGGCCGGTGTTAATGCTGCAGACCACAGGCTGTTCATCACGGTGCACGTTACTGACACTTGCCCTAACTAATGAAGTACTTCGGTAATATTACTCGCAAGACGAAGCTCAGTACTCACCACCTCACAGTACTCGTCCAATCCGGTGTGGCCGCGGCGTGAACAGCAGTCTGTTTATGAGGGGCAGTCCGTGACTCCCTGCAGTCCACCTGTTTACTAAATAAAGAAAACGCGAACAAGCATGCGCGGGGACCAATATTTTTTCCTCTCCTCTTATTATAGCTCCATGGTCTAGGGTACTACTTACGGTCTTATAACTAGTCTGGTCTTACGGTCTAGTCCAAGGATAGTATATACTATCCATGGTCTAGTCTAGGGTCAGGACCGGGTGCCACTCTGGGATTTTTCTCAAGATCTTGGGATTTGGGCCATTTGTTTGGGATTTTTTTTGTCTATCTTTGGATTTTTTGGGGATTATTTAAATATTTCTCCAGTAGTTTATCTCAAGGTAAGCATGTGTACCGTATTTAGGATTCAGTTTCAATGGTTTTTTTAAAGACCTTGGGATATTTTTGTCTATTTTGGGATTTTTTGGGGGTCAGTCGTGGGATTTCTGAAAATAATGTGTAAAATAATAGACAAAAAAAGTTGCCTCACGAATTTTTTTTTGTAAAAGATTGGCCAACAGATTCCTAAACTGTTAAAAATCACTTTAAACATTGTAAATCATACACCATATCATCACGTTCATAAGCTGACGCAACAACAGCAACAGATGCAAAACAACATGTACAGAAACTGATGCAACAACAATATAAAGCAACAGATGCAACAACTTCAACCAAGGCTCGAGGTTATATATATCCCTATCACTTCATCAATAACAACCGATACAACAGCAAAGATGACAACAACCAGATGACAGAAACAACAGATGCAACAAAAAATAAAAAATAAAAATAAAAACATTGAGAAAATAAATACAAAAATCCAAATCCAAAATGTGAAAAAAACCACCAAATAGCAACAAGGTAGAACAAGGTAGAAAAACAGTGGGCGCCGAAAACAAGGCTTATCCCACGTCTGACTGACTCTGCTGGCCAATCAACGAGCGTCTGGCAGCAACATGATGTCACAACTCAGTGACGTCAATGATGAATGATAGTCAGCGTCAGCACTCAGCTGATTGTAGTTTATCTTGAGGAAGTTGAGCTCGTGCCTCATAGTGAGTGACAGTACAGACGAAGCTTGAACCCACGTCACAGCATTCCCTCCCTGGCGGCGACGCTGTAAGCAAACCAACGTTACGGACCTCATTATTACGTACCAGGTAATTAAAGTATTTGCTGAGATTATTTGTTTCTCCCTCATAATCATATCTATCAGTGAGGTGCAGGTCCTTCACCTCGGGGCATCATTCACAGCGATGTGGCCTGGCCCGCCACGGTTTATGGAACTGTCGCCAATCGTTATTATTCTCGCCGAAACACCAACCTAGAACTCTCGCCGACAGTGAAACACTCGCCGAGGTGGAAATTTTCGGTAGTGGGCTTTCACTGACTTTGAGGCCAAAACTTAGTTTTCCTGAATAGTGTTGACGTGTTTTGAAGGAATCTGACACTCGTTTTGTTGGAAATCAATGATATATATAAATATCATATAATATATCAATGATATATCAATAATGACATTGTTTATAGGTAGGAGAGAGACAAGTGTTTACGTCCGCCACACTCTTCTTCCTCTTGTGACCTGCAACGCCTCTGTTGTTCCCTTGCCGCGGACACTTTTTTTTAATGCAGATTTGGCTTTAGTTAGGATGTTAAAGCGTGGGAATAGGTTAGGTTAGGTTAGCTTAGTGAGTCTAAAGGTGGGGTTAGTTTAGTTTAATTTTCATATCTCCTATACACTCCGTTCTATTAAAAACTTCGGTAAATTTCTAGTGTTTGCCCATACTCTCCCACTTTCCCCAAACAAGTTTGAGGACCTGTGGGAATGCGGGGTTTTCGGGTGGGGAACAAATTGTGCGTCGGAAACACGTAATTTAGGAGTTTTGTAGGGAGGTACAAATTCCCTAGATCTAGGGTAATTTCCTTATATCTAGAGAAATTTGCCTAACCAAAATTAACCTAACCTAACCTAACCTAGCGGGGGGTTGGGGGGGTTCTCGACACTTGGGTCACCATTCTGTGAGGATAGTCAGGTTCACACGTCTCTGGACTCAGAAGAAATCAAATGTATTTTCCCTAGATCTAGGGAATTTTTTTAACACCCTTAACTCAAAAACTATGTGGTTGCGACGCATATTTTGTACCCCAGCCATATATCCCGCATTCCCCCAGGTCCCCAAGCTTGTTTTGTGGGAGAGGGGGAGTATGGGCAAACACTAGAATAATACCAAAACGTCTTATATCTCCGAAAGTAGGGATTTGCGACGGAAATTCATGGAGAGAATGTTTCTTAGAATCTATTAAGGTGAACAGAAACCACACTCACAATTGTGTAGGGAATTTCGGTCCTAGTGTAAACATTTACCATTCTACTGTATTGTTTGCCCATACTCCCCCTCTCCCCAAAAAACAACCAAATACTTTAATTACCTAGTTAGGTTTATTTTAGTTTTATTCGTGACCTAACTATATTTTTCTGTTAGATTTTGATGGTTTTGGAATAATCTGGTTTGTTTTATCCGCCCGCAAAAATGATTTTACAATAACGGTTTACGTGTACTATCTGAAGTGTTCCGTGAAAGTCTAGAAGATATGTCTACTAATTAATAATAATAAGGTTGGGAAAATACTCTACACAATTACCCAAAACTCTATTTGTTTAATTTGTGACAAGTTCTCATTACATACTGAGGTTGTAAAGCTGAGATTAGTCCTTACATAAGAATGTTGCACTGTTCTCTTATCAATTTTAATTATTTTTTCAGGTCAAGGAAAGTATTTAGATGACATGGAAATGAGAGGCCCCATGTTGGCAGTGTGGGGTGTGGTGGCAATACTGTGCCATGGCAGCGTGGAGGCTGGGGGGGACAGTGTGTATCTGAAGACCTTAGAAGTGCTGACTTTGTACAGTGGCAAAATGACCAAAGGTAAGCATATAGACCCTCGCAGTAAACCTCCAGTGTATGGAATCATTGAGTTATGTCTTGTTTATTTGAATGATATTGTAAATATTTTTGTGAATTTTGGTGTTTGCAAGTGTGGATATGCGACTATAACCAGACAGTCACACCTACATAATATTCATGCTTCTTAATAATTCCTACACATACATGCTATGTTGCAACACTGTAAGTGACACATGACAACAGCGTGCCCTGCGAGCCGCGCTCCATGTAACTTAGTCGTTGCCCTGTAGCCGGACCGCTAACACCAGCCCTCCGCTGGTGGTCCCGCATATCTCTGTTCTTTAGAATAAACACCTACGGAAGATGCTCGCTTCTCCTTCGGATAAACTCCCCTCAACCACTCCGGTTAATCACTGCAAACCCCGAGCAACAGCAAGCATGAATTGTGACCATCTACTATGACATTTTTTTCAGGAAACAAGAACTTTTCACTCAATTTTCTGAATCACTGAAACCATTGATTAAAATATTTCAGGAAGGAGGTCTTCTCCAGTCTCCCAGCTGGAGTGTGTGTCTGGGGGCACCGCCCCTTGTGATGCCTTCCGGCCACGTGTGGTGCAGTGCTACAACCGAGGCTGGGATGGCGAGGGTGTGCAGTGGGAGTGTAAGACTGATATGGACAATGCTTACAGGTGTGTATGTCTTTTACATGAATGTATCTGTGTTTAGTCTACTTTTACAGGCGTTTCTTACATATAATAGACCATAGAAGACTACACCTGACCTCAATTGTTTTGAATATCATATCTTTACCATTGCTAAATGTTGTGCAGTTCTTTTGTACTCTCCTACTCCATGATGGCAAAATTTTAACTTTTCAAGTTTTCAGTTACTTTCTGAAATTAGGTTTCATTCATCTGGGTTTTCCTTAATAGATATTTATATGATTCTTCAAACATACCTATAACCATATTAACATCTGTTTTAAGGCGCAGTCACATGAGCACTTTTTCCGGCAATATTCAACCAGAGACAGACCCAACTCAAACTCGGCTAAAATTGCCCTGTTTGTATTTAGAGTCTAGACGATCCTGCACATGTTGTATTATTGAGTTTTGGACTTTTGGTTAAAACCAAAGGGCGAAACTACCACCAACTAATATTTTTTGATGTTCCGTGTTAATGTAAGCCCTGATTTTAAATACATAAATACATGGGTTTTTTCCCTGATACCCGACAGAGGCTTCACATTGCCCTGGGCCACAGTTCCCTTTTGAAATCCCGTCAGTATGTCCTTCTAACACACATGGGACTCAGGCTGGTAATTTACAATTCGGAAATAAATAGAAATCTTTTTCCTTCCTTCGCGGGGAGTGGAACCACCGCCACATCAGAATTACACTCCCAGACCAGTGCATTACCGATTCCGCCATAAGAATTGCACTCCCAGACCAGCACGTTACCGATTCCGCCATAAGAATTGCACTCCCAGACCAGCACATTACCGATTCTGCCATAAGAATTGCACTCCCAGACCAGCACATTACCGATTCCGCCGTAAGAATTGCACTCCCAGACCAGCACATTACCGATTCCGCCGTAAGAATTGCACTCCCAGACCAGCACATTACAGATTCCGCCATAAGAATTGCACTCCCAGACCAGCACATTACAGATTCCGCCATAAGAATTGCACTCCCAACCAGCGCATTACTGATTCCGCCGTAAGAATTGCACTCCCAGACCAGCACATTACAGATTCCGCCATAAGAATTGCACTCCCAGACCAGCACATTACCGATTCCGCCGTAAGAATTGCACTCCCAGACCAGCACATTACTGATTCCGCCATAAGAATTGCACTCCCAGACCAGCACATTACCGATTCCGCCATAAGAATTGCACTCCCAGACCAGCACATTACAGATTCCGCCATAACAGAATTGCACTCCCAGACCAGCACATTACCGTTTCCCGCCATAAGAATTGCACTCCCAGACCAGCACATTACTGATTCCGCCATAAGAATTGCACTCCCAGACCAGCACATTACCGATTCCGCCATAAGAATTGCACTCCCAGCCCAGCACATTACAGATTCCGCCATAAGAATTGCACTCCCAGACCAGCACATTACCGATTCCGCCGTAAGAATTGCACTCCCAGACCAGCACATTACCGATTCCGCCATAAGAATTGCACTCCCAGACCAGCACATTACCGATTCCGCCATAAGAATTGCACTCCCAGACCAGCACATTACAGATTCCGCCATAAGAATTGCACTCCCAGACCAGCACATTACAGATTCCGCCATAAGAATTGCACTCCCAGACCAGCACATTACAGATTCCGCCATAAGAATTGCACTCCCAGACCAGCACATTACAGATTCCGCCATAAGAATTGCCACTCCCAGACCAGCACATTACCGATTCCGCCATAAGAATTGCACTCCCAGACCAGCACATTACAGATTCCGCCATAAGAATTGCACTCCCAGACCAGCACATTACTGATTCCGCCATAAGAATTGCACTCCCAGACCAGCGCATTACAGATTCCGCCATAAGAATTGCACTCCCAGACCAGCACATTCCCGATTCCGCCATAAGAATTGCACTCCCAGACCAGCACATTACAGATTCCGCCATAAGAATTGCACTCCCAGACCAGCACATTACTGATTCCGCCATAAGAATTGCACTCCCAGACCAGCACATTACAGATTCCGCCATAAGAATTGCACTCCAGACCAGCACATTACAGATTCCGCCATAAGAATTGCACCCCCAGACCAGCACATTACTGATTCCGCCATAACAGAATTGCACTCCCAGACCAGCGCATTACTGATTCCGCCATAACAGAATTGCACTCCCAGACCAGCGCATTACAGATTCCGCCATAACAGAATTGCACTCCCAGACCAGCGCATTACAGATTCCGCCATAACAGAATTGCACTCCCAGACCAGCGCATTACCGATTCCGCCATAACAGAATTGCACTCCCAGACCAGCGCATTACTGATTCCGCCATAACAGAATTGCACTCCCAGACCAGCGCATTACAGATTCCGCCATAACAGAATTGCACTCCCAGACCAGCGCATTACAGATTCCGCCATAACAGAATTGCACTCCCAGACCAGCGCATTACTGATTCCGCCATAACAGAATTGCACTCCCAGACCAGCGCATTACAGATTCCGCCATAACAGAATTGCACTCCCAGACCAGCGCATTACAGATTCCGCCATAACAGAATTGCACTCCCAGACCAGCGCATTACTGATTCCGCCATAACAGAATTGCACTCCGACCAGCGCATTACAGATTCCGCCATAACAGAATTGCACTCCCAGACCAGCGCATTACAGATTCCGCCATAACAGAATTGCACTCCCAGACCAGCGCATTACAGATTCCGCCATAACAGAATTGCACTCCCAGACCAGCGCATTACAGATTCCGCCATAACAGAATTGCACTCCAGACCAGCGCATTACAGATTCCGCCATAACAGAATTGCACTCCCAGACCAGCGCATTACAGATTCCGCCATAACAGAATTGCACTCCCAGACCAGCGCATTACTGATTCGCCATAACAGAATTGCACTCCCAGACCAGCGCATTACAGATTCCGCCATAACAGAATTGCACTCCAGACCAGCGCATTACAGATTCCGCCATAACAGAATTGCACTCCCAGACCAGCGCATTACTGATTCCGCCATAACAGAATTGCACCCCCCAGACCAGCGCATTACAGATTCCCCATAACAGAATTGCACTCCCAGACCAGCGCATTACCGATTCCGCCATAAGAATTGCACTCCCAGACCAGCGCATTTACCGATTCCGCCATAAGAATTGCACTCCCAGACCAGCGCATTACCGATTCCGCCATAAGAATTGCACTCCCAGACCAGCGCATTACTGATTCCGCCATACAGAATTGCACCCCCCAGACCAGCGCATTACCGATTCCGCCATAAAAATTTTGCACTCCAGACCAGCGCATTACTGATTCCGCCATAAGAATTGCACTCCCAGACCAGCACATTACCGATTCCGCCAAAAAGAATTGCACTCCCAGACCAGCACATTACCGATTCCGCCATAAGAATTGCACTCCCAGACCAGCGCATTACCGATTCCGCCATAAGAATTGCACCCCCAGACCAGCACATTACCGATTCCGCCATAAGGAATTGCACTCCCAGACCAGCGCATTACCGATTCCGCCATAAGAATTGCACTCCCAGACCAGCGCATTACTGATTCCGCCATAAGAATTGCACTCCCAGCCCAGCGCATTACTGATTCCGCCATAAGAATTGCACTCCAGACCAGCGCATTACTGATTCCGCCATAAGAATTGCACTCCCAGACCAGCGCATTACTGATTCCGCCATAACAGAATTGCACTCCCAGACCAGCGCATTACTGATTCCGCCATAACAGAATTGCACTCCCAGACCAGCGCATTACTGATTCCGCCATAACAAAATTTGCACTCCCAGACCAGCGCATTACTGATTCCGCCGTAAGAATTGCACTCCCAGACCAGCACATTACTGATTCCGCCATAACAGAATTGCACTCCCAGACCAGCACATTACTGATTCCGCCATAACAGAATTGCACTCCCAGACCAGCGCATTACTGATTCCGCCATAACAGAATTGCACTCCCAGACCAGCACATTAGTGATTCCGCCATAAGAATTGCACTCCCAGACCAGCGCATTACTGATTCCGCCATAACAGAATTGCACTCCCAGACCAGCACATTACTGATTCCGCCATAAGAATTGCACTCCCAGACCAGCGCATTACTGATTCCGCCATAACAGAATTGCACTCCAGACAGCACATTACTGATTCCGCCATAAGAATTGCACTCCCAGACCAGCACTTTACTGATTCCGCCATAAGAATTGCACTCCCAGACCAGCGCATTACTGATTCCGCCATAACAAAATTTGGGCACTCCCAGACCAGCACATTACTGATTCCGCCATAAGAATTGCACTCCCAGACCAGCGCATTACTGATTCCGCCATAACAGAATTGCACTCCCAGACCAGCACATTACTGATTCCGCCATAAGAATTGCACCCCCAGACCAGCGCATTACAGATTCCGCCATAACAGAATTGCACTCCCAGACCAGCACATTACTGATTCCGCCATAAGAATTGCACTCCCAGACCAGCGCATTACAGATTCCGCCATAAGAATTGCACTCCCAGACCAGCGCATTACAGATTCCGCCATAAGAATTGCACTCCCAGACCAGCGCATTACAGATTCCGCCATAAGAATTGCACTCCCAGACCAGCGCATTACAGATTCCGCCATAACAGAATTGCACTCCCAGACCAGCGCATTACAGATTCCGCCATAACAGAATTGCACTCCCAGACCAGCGCATTACTGATTCCGCCATAACAGAATTGCACTCCCAGACCAGCGCATTACAGATTCCGCCATAACAGAATTGCACTCCCAGACCAGCGCTTTACAGATTCCGCCATAACAGAATTGCACTCCCAGACCAGCGCATTACTGATTCCGCCATAAGAATTGCACTCCCAGACCAGCACATTACCGATTCCCCCATAAGAATTGCACTCCCAGACCAGCGCATTACCGATTCCGCCATAAGAATTGCACTCCCAGACCAGCGCATTACTGATTCCGCCATAAGAATTGCACTCCCAGACCAGCGCATTACTGATTCCGCCATAAGAATTGCACTCCCAGACCAGCGCATTACTGATTCCGCCATAACAGAATTGCACTCCCAGACCAGCGCTTTACTGATTCCGCCGTAAGAATTGCACTCCCAGACCAGCACATTACTGATTCCGCCATAACAGAATTGCACTCCAGACCAGACATTACTGATTCCGCCATAACAGAATTGCACTCCCAGACCAGCGCATTACTGATTCCGCCATAACAGAATTGCACTCCCAGACCAGCACATTACTGATTCCGCCATAAGAATTGCACTCCCAGACCAGCGCATTACTGATTCCGCCATAACAGAATTGCACTCCCAGACCAGCACATTACTGATTCCCCCATAAGAATTGCACTCCCAGACCAGCGCATTACTGATTCCGCCATAAACAGAATTGCACTCCCAGACCAGCACATTACTGATTCCGCCATAAGAATTGCACTCCCAGACCAGCACATTACTGATTCCGCCATAAGAATTGCACTCCCAGACCAGCGCATTACTGATTCCGCATAACAGAATTGCACTCCCAGACCAGCGCATTACTGATTCCGCATAACAGAATTGAAACTCCCAGACCAGCGCATTAACTGATTCCGCCATAACAGAATTGCACTCCCAGACCAGCGCATTACTGATTCCGCCATAAACAGAATTGCACTCCCAGACCAGCGCATTACTGATTCCGCCATAACAGAATTGCACTCCCAGACCAGCGCATTACTGATTCCGCCATAACAGAATTGCACCCCCAGACCAGCGCATTACTGATTCCGCCATAACAGAATTGCACTCCCAGACCAGCGCATTACTGATTCCGCCATAACAGAATTGCACTCCCAGACCAGCGCATTACCGATTCCGCCATAACAGAATTGCACTCCCAGACCAGCGCATTACTGATTCCGCCATAACAGAATTGCACTCCCAGACCAGCGCATTACTGATTCCGCCATAACAGAATTGCACTCCCAGACCAGCGCATTACTGATTCCGCCATAACAGAATTGCACTCCCAGACCAGCGCATTACTGATTCCGCCATAACAGAATTGCACTCCCAGACCAGCGCATTACTGATTCCGCCATAACAGAATTGCACTCCCAGACCAGCGCATTACTGATTCCGCCATAAACAGAATTGCACTCCCAGACCAGCGCATTACCGATTCCGCCATAACAGAATTGCACTCCCAGACCAGCGCATTACTGATTCCGCCATAACAGAATTGCACTCCCAGACCAGCGCATTACTGATTCCGCCCATAACAGAATTGCACTCCCAGACCAGCGCATTACCGATTCCGCCATAACAGAATTGCACTCCCAGACCAGGCATTACAGATTCCGCCATAACAGAATTGCACTCCCAGACCAGCGCATTACAGATTCCCCCATAACAGAATTGCACTCCCAGACCAGCGCATTACTGATTCCGCCATAACAGAATTGCACTCCCAGACCAGCGCATTACTGATTCCGCCATAACAGAATTACACTCCCAGACCAGCGCATTACCGATTCCGCCATAACAGAATTGCACTCCCAGCCCAAAGCGCATTACTGATTCCGCCATAACAGAATTGCACTCCCAGACCAGCGCATTACAGATTCCGCCATAACAGAATTGCACTCCCAGACCAGCGCATTACAGATTCCGCCATAAGAATTGCACTCCCAGACCAGCGCATTACCGATTCTGCCATAACAGAATTGCACTCCCAGACCAGCGCATTACCGATTCTGCCATAACAGAATTGCACTCCCAGACCAGCGCATTACCGATTCCGCCATAACAGAATTGCACTCCCAGACCAGCACATTACTGATTCCCCCATAACAGAATTGCACTCCCAGACCAGCGCATTACTGATTCCGCCATAACAGAATTGCACTCCCAGACCAGCGCATTACTGATTCCGCCATAACAGAATTGCACTCCCAGACCAGCGCATTACAGATTCCGCCATAACAGAATTGCACTCCCAGACCAGCACATTACAGATTCCGCCATAACAGAATTGCACTCCCAGACCAGCACATTACTGATTCCGCCATAACAGAATTGCACTCCCAGACCAGCGCATTACCGATTCCGCCATAACAGAATTGCACTCCCAGACAGCGCATTACTGATTCCGCCATAAGAATTGCACTCCAACCAGCGCATTACCATTCCGCATAACAGAATTGCACTCAGACACAGCGCATTACTGATTCGCATACAACAGATTCACTCCCAGACCGCGCATTACTGATTCCGCCAAAAGAATTGCACTCAGACCAGCGCATTACTGATTCCGCATACAGAATTACACTCCACCAGCGCTTTAAGATCCGCCATAACAGAATTGCACTCAGACCACGCATTACAGATTCGCCATAACAGAATGCACTTTCCGACCAGCGCATTATGATTCCCCATAACAGAATTGACCCAGACCAGCGCATTACAATTCCGCCATAAAGATTGCACTCCAACAGGCATTAAGATTCCGCATTACAGAATGCCTCCCAGACCGAGCGCATCTACGATTCGCATAAGAATTGCATCCCAGACAGCGCATTACTGGATTACGCCATAACAGAATTGCACTCCCAACCAGCACATTTTTTGATTCCGTTATGTCCTTTTTAATACAGAATTGCACTCCCAGACCAGCGCATTTACAGATTCCCATAAGATTGCACTCCCAGACCAGCGCTTACTGATTGCCCTGGCACAGAATTGCACTTCCAGACCACGCAGTACAGTATTTCCGCAAACACAATTGCACTCCCAGGACCTAGCGCATTTACAGATTCCGCATAACAGAATGCACTCCAGACCAGCGCATACTTGATTCCTCCATAACAGAAGTGCACTCCAGACCGCATTACAGATCCGCCATAACAGAATTGCACTCCCAGACCAGCGCATTACAGATTCCGCCATAACAGATTGCACTCCCAGACCAGCAGCATTACCGATTCGCCATAACAGAATTGCACTCCCAGACCAGCGCATTACGATTCCGCCATACAGAATTGCACTCCCAGACCAGCGCATTACAGATTCCGCCATAACAGAATTGCACTCCCAGACCAGCCATTACCGATTCCGCCATAACAGAATTGCACTCCCAGACCAGCGCATTACTGATTCCGCCATAACAGAATTGCACTCCCAGACCAGCGCATTACAGATTCCGCCATAACAGAATTGCACTCCCAGACCAGCGCATTACAGATTCGCCATAACAGAATTGCACTCCCAGACCAGCGCATTACTGATTCCGCCATAACAGAATTGCACTCCCAGACCAGCGCATTACAGATTCCGCCATAAAGAATTGCACTCCCAGACCAGCGCATTACCGATTCGCCATAAGAATTGCACTCCCAGACCAGCGACATTACCGATTCCGCCATAAGAATTGCACTCCCAGACCAGCGCATTACCGATTCCGCCATAAGAATTGCACTCCCAGACCAGCGCATTACTGATTCCGCCATAACAGAATTGCACTCCCAGACCAGCGCATTACCGATTCCGCCATAAGAATTGCACTCCCAGACCAGCGCATTACGATTCCGCCATAAGAATTGCACTCCCAGACCAGCGCATTACCGATTCGCCATAACAGAATTGCACTCCCAGACCAGCACATTACCGATTCGCCATAAGAATTGCACTCCCAGACCAGCGCATTACCGATTCGCCATAAGAATTGCACTCCCAGACCAGCACATTACCGATTCCGCCATAAGAATTGCACTCCCAGACCAGCGCATTACCGATTCCGCCATAAGAATTGCACTCCCAGACCAGCCATTACTGATTCCGCCATACAGAATTGCACTCCCAGACCAGCGCATTACCGATTCGCCATAAGAATTGCACTCCCAGACCAGCGCATTACGATTCCGCCATACAGAATTGCACTCCCAGACCAGCGCATTACAGATTCCGCCATAACAGAATTGCACTCCCAGACCAGCGCATTACTGATTCCGCCATAAGAATTGCACTCCCAGACCAGCGCATTACTGATTCCGCCATAACAGAATTGCACTCCCAGACCAGCGCATTACTGATTCCGCCGTAAGAATTGCACTCCCAGACCAGCACATTACTGATTCCGCCATAACAGAATTGCACTCCCAGACCAGCCATTACTGATTCCGCCATAACAGAATTGCACTCCCAGACCAGCCATTACTGATTCCGCCATAAAATTGCACTCCCAGACCAGCACATTAGTGATTCCGCCATAAGAATTGCACTCCCAGACCAGCGCATTACTGATTCCGCCATAAGAATTGCACTCCCAGACCAGCACATTACTGATTCCGCCATAAGAATTGCACTCCCAGACCAGCGCATTACTGATTCCGCCATAACAGAATTGCACTCCCAGACCAGCACATTACTGATTCCGCCATAAGAATTGCACTCCCAGACCAGCACATTACTGATTCGCCATAAGAATTGCACTCCCAGACCAGCGCATTACTGATTCCGCCATAACAGAATTGCACTCCCAGACCAGCACATTACTGATTCCGCCATAAGAATTGCACTCCCAGACCAGCGCATTACTGATTCCGCCATAACAGAATTGCACTCCCAGACCAGCACTTACTGATTCGCCATAAGAATTGCACTCCCAGACCAGCGCATTACAGATTCCGCCATAACAGAATTGCACTCCCAGACCAGCACATTACTGATTCTCGCCATACAGAATTGCACTCCCAGACCAGCGCATTACGATTCCGCCATAAGAATTGCACTCCCAGACCAGCGCATTACAGATCCGCATAGATTGCACTCAGCCAGCGCTTACAGATTCCGCATAAGAATTGCACTCCCAGACCAGCGCATTACGATTCCGCCATAACAGAATTGCACTCCCAGACCAGCGCATTACAGATTCCGCCATAACAGAATTGCACTCCCAGACCAGCGCATTACTGATTCCGCCATAACAGAATTGCACTCCCAGACCAGCGCATTACAGATTCCGCCATAACAGAATTGCACTCCCAGACCAGCGCATTACAGATTCCGCCATAACAGAATTGCACTCCCAGACCAGCGCATTACTGATTCCGCCTTAAGAATTGCACTCCCAGACCAGCACATTACCGATTCCGCCATAAGAATTGCACTCCCAGACCAGCGCATTACGATTCCGCCATAAAGAATTGCACTCCCAGACCAGCGCATTACTGATTCCGCCATAAGAATTGCACTCCCAGACCAGCGCATTACTGATTCGCCATAAGAATTGCACTCCCAGACCAGCGCATTACTGATTCCGCCATAACAGAATTGCACTCCCAGACCAGCGCATTACTGATTCGCCATAAAGAATTGCACTCCCAGACCAGCACATTACTGATTCCGCCATAACAGAATTGCACTCCCAGACCAGCACATTACTGATTCCGCCATAACAGAATTGCACTCCCAGACCAGCGCATTACGATTCCGCCATAACAGAATTGCACTCCCAGACCACGCACTTACGATTCCGCCATAAAGAATTGCACTCCCAGACCAGCGCATTACTGATTCCGCCATAACAGAATTGCACTCCCAGACCAGCGCATTACTGATTCCGCCATAAGAATTGCACTCCCAGACCAGCGCATTACTGATTCGCCATAACAGAATTGCACTCCCAGACCAGCACATTACTGATTCCGCCATAAGAATTGCACTCCCAGACCAGCCATTACGATTCCGCCATAAGAATTGCACTCCCAGACCAGCGCATTACTGATTCCGCCATAACAGAATTGCACTCCCAGACCAGCGCATTACTGATTCCGCCATAACAGAATTGCACTCCCAGACCAGCGCATTACTGATTCCGCCTAACAGAATTGCACTCCCAGACCAGCGCATTACTGATTCCGCCATAACAGAATTGCACTCCCAGACCAGCGCATTACTGATTCCGCCTAACAGAATTGCACTCCCAGACCAGCGCATTACTGATTCCGCCATAACAGAATTGCACTCCCAGACCAGCGCATTACAGATTCCGCCATAACAGAATTGCACTCCCAGACCAGCGCATTACTGATTCCGCCATAACAGAATTGCACTCCCAGACCAGCGCATTACGATTCCGCCATAACAGAATTGCACTCCCAGACCAGCGCATTACGATTCCGCCATAACAGAATTGCACTCCCAGACCAGCGCATTACTGATTCCGCCATAACAGAATTGCACTCCCAGACCAGCGCATTACGATTCCGCCATAACAGAATTGCACTCCCAGACCAGCGCATTACTGATTCCGCCATAACAGAATTGCACTCCCAGACCAGCCATTACGATTCCGCCATAACAGAATTGCACTCCCAGACCAGCGCATTACTGATTCCGCCATAACAGAATTGCACTCCCAGACCAGCGCATTACGATTCCGCCATAACAGAATTGCACTCCCAGACCAGCGCATTACTGATTCCGCCATAACAGAATTGCACTCCCAGACCAGCGCATTACGATTCCGCCATAACAGAATTGCACTCCCAGACCAGCGCATTACGATTCCGCCATAACAGAATTGCACTCCCAGACCAGCGCATTACGATTCCGCCATAACAGAATTGCACTCCCAGACCAGCGCATTACCGATTCCGCCATAACAGAATTGCACTCCCAGACCAGCGCATTACAGATTCCGCCATAACAGAATTGCACTCCCAGACCAGCGCATTACAGATTCCGCCATAACAGAATTGCACTCCCAGACCAGCGCATTACTGATTCCGCCATAACAGAATTGCACTCCCAGACCAGCGCATTACAGATTCCGCCATAACAGAATTGCACTCCCAGACCAGCGCATTACGATTCCGCCATAACAGAATTGCACTCCCAGACCAGCGCATTACGATTCCGCCATAACAGAATTGCACTCCCAGACCAGCGCATTACAGATTCCGCCATAACAGAATTGCACTCCCAGACCAGCGCATTACAGATTCCGCCATAACAGAATTGCACTCCCAGACCAGCGCATTACAGATTCCGCCATAACAGAATTGCACTCCCAGACCAGCGCATTACCGATTCCGCCATAACAGAATTGCACTCCCAGACCAGCGCATTACGATTCCGCCATAACAGAATTGCACTCCAGACCAGCATTACTGATTCCGCCATAACAGAATTGCACTCCCAGACCAGCGCATTACGATTCCGCCATAACAGAATTGCACTCCCAGACCAGCGCATTACTGATTCCGCCATAACAGAATTGCACTCCCAGACCAGCCATTACAGATTCCGCCATAACAGAATTGCACTCCCAGACCAGCAGCATTACAGATTCCGCCATAACAGAATTGCACTCCCAGACCAGCACATTACGATTCCGCCATAACAGAATTGCACTCCCAGACCAGCGCATTACGATTCCGCCATAACAGAATTGCACTCCCAGACCAGCGCATTACTGATTCTGCCATAAGAATTGCACTCCCAGACCAGCGCATTACGATTCCGCCATAACAGAATTGCACTCCCAGACCAGCGCATTACTGATTCCGCCATAACAGAATTACACTCCCAGACCAGCGCATTACAGATTCCGCCATAACAGAATTGCACTCCCAGACCAGCGCATTACTGATTCCGCCATAACAGAATTACACTCCCAGACCAGCGCATTACAGATTCCGCCATAACAGAATTGCACTCCCAGACCAGCGCATTACGATTCCGCCATAACAGAATTGCACTCCCAGACCAGCGCATTACTGATTCCGCCATAACAGAATTGCACTCCCAGACCAGCGCATTACTGATTCCGCCATAACAGAATTACACTCCCAGACCAGCGCATCACCGATTCCGCCATAACAGAATTGCACTCCCAGACCAGCGCATTACAGATTCCGCCATAACAGAATTGCACTCCCAGACCAGCGCATTACTGATTCCGCCATAACAGAATTGCACTCCCAGACCAGCGCATTACTGATTCCGCCATAACAGAATTGCACTCCCAGACCAGCGCATTACGATTCCGCCATAACAGAATTGCACTCCCAGACCAGCGCATTACTGATTCCGCCATAACAGAATTGCACTCCCAGACCAGCGCATTCACCGATTCCGCCGTAAGGTTAAACCAATGGTTTTACGGCTTCTGATTTATTTATCCTCATTACACAGCGCTCTGTCGCTACATCATACCCCTATGGAACATTACATTAGTTCCCTGTGCATAGCCTCCATGACTAGTTACTACATCCTCACTGCATCTAGTCATGAGGGCCGCAGCTCCCCCTTTGGCATCCCCTTCAGAATAACATCACGACGATAGAAGAGAGAAGATTAGAAGACTGAAAGTGTTCAAGTGGCCGTCACGGCACAAGCTCACGGGCGTTACAATTATAGCATTGTTATCTTTATAGAGACACAACAGACACAAGCATTCTTCACTAATCAAAATTTGCATTCAACACAGTATTTGTATGTTCTTTCATGTTAGATATACTCAATTACTCATGAGAAATGTTTGAAAATATGCCTGTGCAGCTTACCATAAAAGCTATTTTGCCTTTATTTCATATGTGCAGATTTGAATGTGTGATTGGAATAATTTCTCATGCTATTACTGTAAATTAGGAAAATTATACATGAATGTAAATTGTAAAGCAGTTATGAATGACATTTTCTATTTCTAAAAATATTTTGCTTTTACTCTTTATTTTGTGTTACTGAAGTTTGCCCAAGGTTTCATTACCAAGTCTTCATTATACGGGTATCTTAGATCAGAGTTTATCTTATGAAATTATAAATGTACTATTCACTGTATATGGTGTGTGTAGAAAAAATGACCTCATTTTACATTTATACTAATACATGTTTTTATGTATTTACCAGGTTTGGTAGCATTGAGGTGTCATGTGAAGGTTATGAGCACCGTGATGACCCCTATGTTCTGAGTGGTTCCTGTGGCCTGCAGTACACCATAGACTACTCCAAAGAAGGCCACAACAATCAACATAAGCACAATTATTATGGCGAAAGTTATAATACGAGGAAGAACGAGAAGCAATCAAGCTACATGGCAGACTTCATTGTGCTGATAGCTGTTGGCCTGATGTTGTGGGTTTTCTACAAGACCTGCATTGCACCCCGCCAGACAAGAGAGGATGCTGGGAGCACCACAGGGGATGATTACCCTGCAGGAGGTGGTGGTGGAGGTTATGGTTGGTTTGGTGGGGGTGGAGGTACACGTCCTACTGCTCCACCACCACCACCACATCATAATGCAGGGTATGATGATGCCTCCTGCAGAAATCGTGCCAGTGGGGGTGGGGGGACAGGAGGTGGGGGGTTCTGGACAGGAGCTGCGGCAGGAGGTTTGCTTGGATACATGTTTGGTGGTAACCGAGCGGGGCGCAACTACACCTCCTATGGTGGTGGCTATGGTGGTGGTGGTAATAGCGGATGGAGCTGGGGTGGCGGGGGAGGAGGTGGGGGCTTTGGTGGGTCTTCAGGCACTCGCTCAGCCTCTGGGTTTGGTGGTACAAGTAGGCGCTGAGATTCTTGTTCAATTTGAAGCCAGTGTGTATCCTGTGATGTGTGTATGTATGTATAAGGTCATGCAGGACTTTTTTTTTAATGGATATATAGTTAAACTAGAAATACTTAAATACTAGAGTTATGAATGTGTGGTTCTGTGATTAGTATGCATTTGATTAAGAGGTTATAAAAGCTTATACTGCTTCATGTAACCCTTTGATTAAGTTTCTGTTTGTGCCGAGCTTAGGTTGTTTGTAGGTAAGTGTTTGATAATAGACTAAAAACACTCAATAAGAGCAGAGGGAGGAAAATATGAAAAAAAACGCTGAAGGATTATCATTATAATGTTAAATCTTGTGGAGATGTCATGATTTGGTTTGCAATGAAATATCTGGCTAAAGCAGTATGATGGCATTGTAAATACCTTAACTTGAACATGAATAAGGTGAATAGTAGTTCGGAAGAGTGGAGATTGTGGTGAGTAACTAGCATTACCAAGACTCGTTGGGGGGCAAGCAATGCACATGCTATTCCATGGCCACAGCCTAGGGAATGGGGAGAATATATATTGTGTGCTTATTTCTATTATAACATCCCAATCTACCACAGTGATTGGCCATGTTTTGTTCCCGTGATCGTGTTTAGAGAAAGGTTAACCAACCATGAGGAAGTCTGTCGTAAGTAAAAGTAATCAAGCGGGTGCTTTAAGGAAATCACCAAATTTAGGAACTGAACCTTTACCAAAAGTCAAACTTGATCCTTACATGGAAAAAATCCATCAAAAGTAACAGACAAAAGTTTAAGCTCAGGTTCACAGGAAAGTGAATATCTTTGCAGATTGCACAGGTAACATTGGCAGAAAATAATCTGAAATACATGTACAGAAAACATTTGGCAAACTTATACTAGAATAGAGGCAGCACAAAGTAGATCCAGCAGAGTCCTGTATCATGCCCCTTGCATCCTGGGAGAGAAGGCTACGATGTCATGTGAGGATGAGACTAACTGGTGTGGTTACTAAAGCCTCGTGCACTGTAGGTGAAGCCGGGCTGATCTCGGCAAGTGAGTTGGAGCTCTAACCCAATGCTAATTGAAGCCTGGCGGTGCTCCAGTCCAAGTAAAGTCAAGCCTGGCTCGTTTGAAGTACAATAAACCCTTCATGCTCGCGGGTTTAAGGCTCGCGGGTTTTCAACCCCCCCCCCCCCCCTTTTTTTTTTTTTTTTTTCCCCCCTTCCTTCCTTCTTCTACTCCCTCCCAATTGCTTGTATGTATGGAGTATGTCTCACATGTTTGGGGAGGATCCACTCATACAGCTCTCCTAAACAGGGTTGAGTCAAAAGGTTTTCGTCTCATCAACTCCTCTCCTCTGACTGACTGTCTTCAATCTTTAAATCACCGCCGCAATGTTGCTTCTCTTGCTCTCTTCTACCGTTATTTTCATGCTCACAGCTCTTCTGAACTTGCTAACTGCATGCCTCCCCCACTCCCGCGGCCTCGCTGCACAAGACTTTCTACTCATTCTCATCCCTATTCTGTCCATCTTCCTAATGCAAGAATTAATCAGTATCTTTATTCTTTCATCCCTTTCACTGGTAAACTCTGGAACTCTCTTCCTGTTTCTATTTTTCCACTTTCCTATGACTTAAATCTTTTCAAAAGAAGAGTAACAAGACACCTCCCGAACTAAATTGACCTACCCCTCTGTTTTTATTTTATTCTCTTACTGTCTTCTTTATAGGGACTGGCGACTAAGCGGGCTTTGTGTTTCCCATTTTTGTTGTGCCCTTGGCCAGTTCCTTGTGATGGGAAAAAAAAAAAAAAAAAAAGTTCGCGGATTTACGATACTCGTGGGTGTCTCTGTTCCCTAACCCCCGCGAGCATGAAGGGTTTATTGTAGTTTAGGGAATGGCAAGGACACGACTAAAGCCCTGTCCAGACGAGCGGGCGTGCCCGGTGGGCAGCGGGCAAATTCTACTGGGCATGCCCGTGAATGTTGTCCACACGGCTAAATAGATTAATTGGCGTGCGTGCCTGACGATGCCTGTAGGTTGTGGAGTGTGGTACGATAAACATGGCCCCCAGTATTACTGAGGAAGAAAGTATTGTGTAGACATCGCAAGTTCCTGATGTGAACAGTGTTACAACGACGTGGGATGTGGGAGGCAAGCCTGTTATGGGTACACAATGTTAACTTAGTCTGGCAGCGTCGAAGCTCCTCAAGCCACCGGGCACCGCACGGTGATTTCGCTCAACGGGGGCTCGGACAGTTTGATGGTTAGCCCGTCAAATGTGCCAGATAACGGGCATGCCCGCCGATCAGGCCCACTCGTCTGGATAGGCCTTAAGAAATGTTATTTATGTTAAAAACTGATGAAAAATGAATGTGAACGGTGTCCCATGCAAGAAGGAAAAAATTGCAAAGTTCTCAGTATGACTGATATTGTGACATTTGTTGAGCATTTAATAATTTTGTTAACCGTTTTCAAAATACATATTCTTTTAATATCAGAGAAGAGTATGTCTATTATCCTAATCTCATTTATAACAGTTTAAAAACTGGTATAAATGATATTAGGATTAGGTATCAGAGGGGAGGAACAAAATCTAGACACCCTCAGACCTTTAAGGGTTTCAAGTCAACACACACACATGCACACACACAAAATAATAATAACAAAATATAAATATATAAATAAATAAAAAAATAAGGGTACTATGTACTACAAAAGAAGTATATAATGTGTTATCTGTAGCCCATGATAGGCATGTAAACAGCCAAGCATGGGGATGTACTGGAAGTATTGCTGTTTAAAAAATATCCGAACTAAACATATTAGAGGTGTCTACTAACGGAAGAGTGAATGTTTAGAACATTTGTCCTGCAATGTCTTAATATGATACCTTTTAAAGTCCTTTAATGTATACTGAAACATTGATTTTAATAGTTCAAATGCTCATTAACTGTTTTGTAACTGTTCAAACCCTATCGCCTGTCACACACAGGAACTTTTAGAATTGGCTAGGGATGCCAGGATAACTTGAGAATATGGTAATGCTAATGAAATGCTCCAGAAGGTTCACTAATGTATCTCATGATTGCCTTTTATTTGTATTGACGGTTAAAATCATCCGTTGAGGAAACATTGACCAGTTTGGCTTATTTTGTGTCGAAAACTTTAGGGGAGTATTGTCTTAAGCAGTTCAATAGAAGAATATATGTACTTTAAATTAAACTTTAGTTTTCTTTTCCTATGAGGATTAATCTCTTCCAAGCCTTTCTCTTCCTTTCACCTTAACCTCTTCACACCCAGATCTTTCCTTTGCTATAAATAATTGTCTGTTGTTAGCCATAAAATGACGAAAAGTAACTTAATATACCAAATCAATTAGTCGACAAGGATACTAAACAGGTCATATCTATAAAATATTGTTTATATTCACTAAAAATTGTCTAATGGTACCCAAATTACAATGGAAATTACGTTCTGGGCCTCATGTGGTTAATTCCTCTCTCTGTCCTCAATGTTGCTACCACTGTTGTGCCTTTTAGTACCCTGACCGTTGCTGTGGTGAAGGCCCGATGCTGAGGAGGGTGTTCCTCTGCCACATCTCCGACTTTGTGCCCCAGTCTCAGACCCAGGAAGTTTTTTTTATCCCTTATTTCTCTTTTTTTACTTAGTTTCCTTCTCCTAATCCCGTAAGGTTTGAGAACAGTGTCAAGGCATAGTTTCCTTCTCCTAATCCCGTAAGGTTTGAGAACAGTGTCAAGGCATAGTTTCCTTCTCCTAATCCCGTAAGGTTTGAGAACAGTGTCAAGGCATAGTTTCCTTCTCCTAATCCCGTAAGGTTTGAGAACAGTGTCAAGGCATAGTTTCGTTCTCCTAATCCCGTAAGGTTTGAGAACTGTGTCAAGGCATAGTTTCCTTCTCCTAATCCCGTAAGGTTTGAGAACAGTGTCAAGGCATAGTTTCCTTCTCCTAATCCCATAAGGTGTGAGAACAGTGTCAAGGCATAGTTTTCTTCTCCTAATCCCGTAAGGTTTGAGAACAGTGTCAAGGCATAGTTTCCTTCTCCTAATCCCATAAGGTGTGAGAACAGTGTCAAGGCATAGTTTCCTTCTCCTAATCCCATAAGGTGTGAGAACAGTGTCAAGGCATAGTTTTTCCCTTCTCCTAATCCCATAAGGTGTGAGAACAGTGTCAAGGCATAGTTTCCTTCTCCTAATCCCATAAGGTGTGAGAACAGTGTCAAGGCATAGTTTCCTTCTCCTAATCCCATAAGGTGTGAGAACAGTGTCAAGGCATAGTTTCCTTCTCCTAATCCCATAAGGTGTGAGAACAGTGTCAAGGCATAGTTTCCTTCTCCTATTCCCGTAAGGTGTGAGAACAGTGTCAAGGCATAGTTTCCTTCTCCTATTCCCGTAGGTGTGAGAACAGTGTCAAGGCATAGTTTCCTTCTCCTATTCCCATAAGGTGTGAGAACAGTGTCAAGGCATAGTTTCCTTCTCCTAATCCCGTAAGGTTTGAGAACAGTGTCAAGGCATAGTTTCCTTCTCCTAATCCCGTAAGGTTTGAGAACAGTGTCAAGGCATAGTTTCCTTCTCCTAATCCCGTAAGGTTTGAGAACAGTGTCAAGGCATAGTTTCCTTCTCCTAATCCCGTAAGGTTTGAGAACAGTGTCAAGGCATAGTTTCGTTCTCCTAATCCCGTAAGGTTTGAGAACTGTGTCAAGGCATAGTTTCCTTCTCCTAATCCCGTAAGGTTTGAGAACAGTGTCAAGGCATAGTTTCCTTCTCCTAATCCCATAAGGTGTGAGAACAGTGTCAAGGCATAGTTTTCTTCTCCTAATCCCGTAAGGTTTGAGAACAGTGTCAAGGCATAGTTTTCCTTCTCCTAATCCCATAAGGTGTGAGAACAGTGTCAAGGCATAGTTTCCTTCTCCTAATCCCATAAGGTGTGAGAACAGGGTCAAGGCATAGTTTCCTTCTCCTAATCCCATAAGGTGTGAGAACAGTGTCAAGGCATAGTTTCCTTCTCCTAATCCCATAAGGTGTGAGAACAGTGTCAAGGCATAGTTTCCTTCTCCTAATCCCATAAGGTGTGAGAACAGTGTCAAGGCATAGTTTCCTTCTCCTAATATCCCATAAGGTGTGAGAACAGTGTCAAGGCATAGTTTCCTTCTCCTATTCCCGTAAGGTGTGAGAACAGTGTCAAGGCATAGTTTCCTTCTCCTATTCCCGTAAGGTGTGAGAACAGTGTCAAGGCATAGTTTCCTTCTCCTATTCCCATAAGGTGTGAGAACAGTGTCAAGGCATAGTTTCCTTCTCCTAATCCCTTAAGGTGTGAGAACAGTGTCAAGGCATAGTTTCCTTCTCCTAATCCCATAAGGTGTGAGAGCAGTGTCAAGGCATAGTTTCCTTCTCCTAATCCCGTAAGGTGTGAGAACAGTGTCAAGGCATAGTTTCCTTCTCCTAATCCCTTAAGGTGTGAGAACAGTGTCAAGGCATAGTTTCCTTCTCCTATTCCCATAAGGTGTGAGAACAGTGTCAAGGCATAGTTTCCTTCTCCTAATCCCGTAAGGTGTGAGAACAGTGTCAAGGCATAGTTTCCTTCTCCTAATCCCGTAAGGTTTGAGAACAGTGTCAAGGCATAGTTTCCTTCTCCTAATCCCGTAAGGTGTGAGAACAGTGTCAAGGCATAGTTTTCCTTCTCCTAATCCCGTAAGGTGTGAGAACAGTGTCAAGGCATAGTTTCCTTCTCCTAATCCCGTAAGGTTTGAGAACAGTGTCAAGGCATAGTTTCCTTCTCCTAATCCCGTAAGGTTTGAGAACAGTGTCAAGGCATAGTTTCCTTCTCCTAATCCCATAAGGTGTGAGAACAGTGTCAAGGCATAGTTTCCTTCTCCTAATCCCGTAAGGTGTGAGAACAGTGTCAAGGCATAGTTTCCTTCTCCTAATCCCGTAAGGTTTGAGAACAGTGTCAAGGCATAGTTTCCTTCTCCTAATCCCGTAAGGTGTGAGAACAGTGTCAAGGCATAGTTTCCTTCTCCTAATCCCGTAAGGTGTGAGAACAGTGTCAAGGCATAGTTTCCTTCTCCTAATCCCGTAAGGTGTGAGAACAGTGTCAAGGCATAGTTTCCTTCTCCTAATCCCGTAAGGTGTGAGAACAGTGTCAAGGCATAGTTTCCTTCTCCTAATCCCGTAAGGTGTGAGAACAGTGTCAAGGCATAGTTTCCTTCTCCTAATCCCGTAAGGTGTGAGAACAGTGTCAAGGCATAGTTTCCTTCTCCTAATCCCATAAGGTGTGAGAACAGTGTCAAGGCATAGTTTCCTTCTCCTAATCCCATAAGGTGTGAGAACAGTGTCAAGGCATAGTTTCCTTCTCCTAATCCCATAAGGTGTGAGAACAGTGTCAAGGCATAGTTTCCTTCTCCTAATCCCATAAGGTGTGAGAACAGTGTCAAGGCATAGTTTCCTTCTCCTAATCCCATAAGGTGTGAGAACAGTGTCAAGGCATAGTTTCCTTCTCCTAATCCCATAAGGTGTGAGAACAGTGTCAAGGCATAGTTTCCTTTAATCCCATAAGGTGTGAGAACAGTGTCAAGGCATAGTTTCCTTCTAATCCCATAAGGTGTGAGAACAGTGTCAAGGCATAGTTTCCTTCTAATCCCATAAGGTGTGAGAACAGTGTCAAGGCATAGTTTCCTTCTCCTAATCCCATAAGGTGTGAGAACAGTGTCAAGGCATAGTTTCCTTCTAATCCCATAAGGTGTGAGAACAGTGTCAAGGCATAGTTTCCTTCTAATCCCATAAGGTGTGAGAACAGTGTCAAGGCATAGTTTCCTTCTAATCCCATAAGGTGTGAGTACAGTGTCAAGGCATAGTTTCCTTCTCCTAATCCCATAAGGTGTGAGTACAGTGTCAAGGCATAGTTTCCTTCTCCTAATCCCATAAGGTGTGAGAACAGTGTCAAGGCATAGTTTCCTTCTAATCCCATAAGGTGTGAGAACAGTGTCAAGGCATAGTTTCCTTCTAATCCCATAAGGTGTGAGAACAGTGTCAAGGCATAGTTTCCTTCTAATCCATAAGGTGTGAGTACAGTGTCAAGGCATAGTTTCCTTCTAATCCCATAAGGTGTGAGAACAGTGTCAAGGCATAGTTTCCTTCTAATCCCATAAGGTGTGAGAACAGTGTCAAGGCATAGTTTCCTTCTCCTAATCCCATAAGGTGTGAGTACAGTGTCAAGGCATAGTTTCCTTCTAATCCCATAAGGTGTGAGAACAGTGTCAAGGCATAGTTTCCTTCTAATCCCATAAGGTGTGAGAACAGTGTCAAGGCATAGTTTCCTTCTCCTAATCCCGTAAGGTGTGAGAACAGTGTCAAGGCATAGTTTCCTTCTCCTAATCCCATAAGGTGTGAGTACAGTGTCAAGGCATAGTTTCCTTCTCCTAATCCCATAAGGTGTGAGAACAGTGTCAAGGCATAGTTTCCTTCTAATCCATAAGGTGTGAGAACAGTGTCAAGGCATAGTTTCCTTCTCCTAATCCCATAAGGTGTGAGAACAGTGTCAAGGCATAGTTTCCTTCTCCTAATCCCATAAGGTGTGAGAACAGTGTCAAGGCATAGATTCCTTCTCCTAATCCCGTAAGGTGTGAGAACAGTGTCAAGGCATAGTTTCCTTCTCCTAATCCCGTAAGGTGTGAGAACAGTGTCAAGACATGTCCAGACGAGCGGCCTGATCGACTGAAAGACTGGTAGGAGGCTTGTTATGTAGTACACTATAACTCTATAAGGACAAAATGAACAATGAGAGCGTACTAGCTACAAAGTAACACATTTACTAAGAATAGGCTACCAGTAAAGCTTTTTGGAAGAGTACTTTTTAAATAGTTATTCATAGAAATGAGTGTCAGATGGAAGATTAACAAGCTGCATTCAGGATGGGGCAAGCCTGTTTAGACCAAGTGTTTGGGTTGAGGAAGGCGTGATATGTGTGAGAGATACATACGTAGGAAATGCAAGAGGTCTGTGAGGGGCATTTATAGAGCTGGGAAGAGCATACTGTACCGCAAAATCAACAGTAAGGTAATGTGGTGGCAGATGTCTGGGGTGGGTGGGAAGTTCAGCTGTGGAGAGATTATATATGGACAGTAAGGCATGTGTGAGTGTAGAGAAGAAGAGAAAACCTTTCTAGTGAAGGTAGGACATGAATCATGAATGTATCATGTTTACATGGCTATTTAATACAATATTTGTGGAAATGCAGGAAACACAGGCTAACTATTACCAGTGGCGTAGCCAAGTATTGGCCAGGTATTCTCTCTCTATCAATAGGGGGGCACCTGGGGGAGCACAGCTAAGTAGGGGGGGGGGGGCACTAGGCAAACGGAGCGCTGGGGCATTCTGATGCCCCTGGCCAGTGGGGGGCACTGGATTTTCATGGGAGGGCACATGACCCCCCGTAGCTACGTCACTGCGCACGCACACGCACACAAACGCACAAACACACAAAATAAAATCAATCTCTAGACTCGGGAGTTTGATTTAACCTTCTTATTTTTTCTATCTCCAAAATAAAGAACATTAAACAAATTGAACATGATCTTATATATATATATATATTTTTTTTTTTTTCTCTCTCTCTCTCTCCTCTCCTCTCTCTCTCTACTCTCTCTTCCTCTCTCTCTCTCTCTCTCTCCTCTCTCTCCTCTCTCTCTCTCTCTCTCTCTCTCTCTCTCTCTCTCTCTCTACTCTCTCCTCTTCTCTCTCTCTCCTCCTCTCTCTCTCTCTCTCTCTTTCATACATCTCAGAGACACTTCGAAACAATTGAAGCAGTTAATTAGTGAAGTGATTGTGATCATAATTATTGCACCAATCAAGGTATACATATATCTGGCACGTTTACTGTCATCAAATAGAACCTTAAAGCTCACGATAGACACAAGTTAAGCAAGTCACGGTACAAGAATCAAGGAGAAAATTGTGAAATGAAACTAAAGTGTCGAGGCTTTGCGAGTCGTTTGGTACTTGCCTCATGAACTTCAACGGGAGGCTGAAGGCTTGATATATAGCTCTGCGTCCTTCTGCATTGCGTCATCGCGTCGTTAACCCCTCTCGGCCTCACCCTCATTACCCTCCCTAATGCAGAGTTACCACCCACTTGTCATTGCACCATGCTAGCTAGGTTTTGAGGTCATTAATAGATACCTACTATCATTCTAAGTAGTAATATATGCGTCAACGTTAGAGGCGATCATTGATTACTAACATTTGTGACTGAAAGGAGAATACAACGCTAATGGAGGAGTTATGGAGGGTTAGGTAGTTAAGGGGGGTCAAGTGGGGTAATGGGGGGTCAAGTGGGGTAATGGGGGGGGGGGAAGTGGAGGATCGGGGGGATATGTTAGGAGAAAAAAAAGCTGCACCAGGTCCGAATGTGTAGCGATATGGCTTTGCACAATCATCTTTCCCGTTTACACTCGTGGATCATTATCTGAAACATCCCAGAACATTCACACCGTTGCTAAACTTACCCGACATTATATACCAAGAGGAAAATAAGGTTTGTATGGACTGTATGAGTAAATAGCGTGTCTAGTGATGCCAGTTAGGCGTGGATTCGGAGTGTTCCTTAGTCGTTGTTGCTACGCTGTCAGGCCCTTGGTTAAGTTGTAACAGAAACGAGGAAGCAGCGTTGCCGACTAGACGTGTATAGCGTGGGTGTGTCGATCATTTAGTGCGCGTAGCTATTGTAGAAAAATGACTCAACGACATTAACCAGCGCCTCCTTCTCATCGTAGTGGTAAGTTATGATTAATATTTTGCAATATAATGTTATATTTCTCCGTATTCGTCTGAATTATTACGTATTAACGGCTAGAATGTATGATAATGTAATCGGCTTCTTATATACCCGGATTTTAACCCCTACACGGCGGGTGACGTACTCATACGTCCTGAGTAGGATGGGCGAGCTGGGTGGGGGAAGTACTGGTACGTCATCAAGATTTTGGCCCAATTTTGGACTCTACAGGAACCTTTTGCTGTGTAGATATAAATCACACTAAATAGGAATAGATTCCGCCACACATATGGTGTCTATGTTGAAATATTTGGTATGCCTCGTCCCGACATGTGCATCATAGCGCAGTCCTCCGCTAACCCTAAAGGCCCGCTCACATCTCCACGACTCGCGTCGGCGACCGGTCACGACTTGCTGAATCATCCAGTCGGTGCCGACTGCAGCCGATTTTGGGGGAGCTGAAGCTCCAAAATCGGCGTGGTTGGCTCGGGTTGCCGTATAGTTAGGTGACTAGTCGGCGACTAGTCTGCGATTATCGGTGATAGTCGCGGACAGTCGCGGACTAAAACGAATTTAACCGCCAATATTGGGTTGCCGTCATGCGACGACAATCGCCGACAGTCGCAGCATGACGGCAACCACGGTTGCCGTCATGCGGCGACTGTTCCCAGCCGTGCTGCGACTGATACCGGATATGGCAAGCCCCTCCACTGACCGTAGTTGGTCGGGTAAGACTGATCAATGGCGAGATAAGACGATAAGGAGGAATGAGAACAAATTATATTCACTTCTCCAGCTATAGCAACTGCTACTAAAACTACCACTACTACTACAACTACAACCACTACTAAAAATAATACCCATAATAAAATACTAGGTAGCAATAATGATTTTAGTAATGATAAGAATGAAAAAAAAGATGAAAAAAAGAAAGAAAAAATTATCATCATAATAATACTAATAATGATAATAATAAAAATAATAACAATAATAATATTGATACCAATATTTTAAATTTATAGTTTCAATCATAATAATATAATTATTTTATTACTATTATTATAATGAAAAAAAATTTAATAAGAGTATAGGAATGAAATGATCATTTTACTAACACATTATAGTGTCTTATATATATATATAATATATTATATATATATATATATATTTTATATATATATATATATAAAATATTATATATATCAACAATTACTACTACTACGTAGTACTACTACTAGTCAAATTTACAACTCTTACTACTATAACTACAATTATCACCACTACTAGGTACAACTACTAACTACTTTTTAAATTCTACTACTACATTAACAATAATCAGTAATAATAATGATGATAATAAATTGATAATACGAGGGAACAGTTACTGGTATCAACAAAATGTATGCCTAAAGAAAAGCCAAAATCTTGACCGTACGCAAACGTTCGAACAGTTGTCAGCTCAGAGAGCCTCGAGAGACGCGGAAAAATACTTTATTTTCATCACCCAGTGTGAAGTATCCAGAGTACCTAGAGAGTTCCCATTGTTTTTTGCGAAACGTAGTAAAAGATGAATCTAAACGATGATTCTTTTTTTGTTTAGATAGCTTTATAGAAAGTTCTTTTACAACATGTAAAAAACAGGACGATTTAAAAGCAAATATGCCCCTTGGGTGCGCTCGGCTATAAGTGAAAACGGGACCCGCCGTGTAAATGTTGAGTGATTGCTTTCTATAACTACTTTACCTCTTTGATAATATTAACCAATTACAGTTACCTTATTTGAAAATTTCTGACATGTTTTTTTCTGCTTTCCAGGTAGTACCCCCGATACAGCCACATCCTCGGGAAGAAGAGGGACGAGTGGGGCAACACTGCCGTCAAGCTAAGCGTTTTAAGGGGGGTAAGTTGAAAAATTACGGTTTCCTAGGGCGACGTTAGGGCGATAGGCTGCTAGGATGTTAACCCTCACGTCTTTTGTCTTCCAGGTACACTCTAATATTTTATTCCACAGATAGGGGGGCCATGAAAGGAAGGATTTTTTTACAGAATGCTTGTAATATTGGTTTAAAGTGTCTTTTTTTTTTTTTTTTTTTTTTTTTTGTTTTCATGATTATAATATAAGAAATAATCCAAGATGACTAATCTGTCTTAAATCTAATTATTTTTTAAATGTTTCAGGATTCAATGGCAATTGTACTGCCGAGATACAAAGACGGTGCTGAAACTTACCTAAAGGATATAAGGGAAAAAAAGAAAAGAAATACCTAATGGAATGAAGCAAAAAAAAAAAGAAGAAAAAACCTAATGAATGAAAAGAAAAAAAAGAACCAACACAAGCAGCATAATGAAGATAGCAAAGACATCATAGAAAAAATAAAAATAAAATATCACAACAAGCCTACCAATATTAAAGGTACGTCAAGGTATTCTTTTAATCTTCATTTTGTGCGCCTTTAATGGGCCCCAGACATAACTACGTCACGGTTTGTTTACATCGGTGCATTGTGGGGAAAAGGCGGGGCCCGCCGGGGGTGGACCTACGAGGGAAAACTACGGCTATGGAAGAATTTAGAGTTATTTTGCGCGAAATTGATATTCCAGGTGCTATATTACTGTGCTCTGTTCTCGCTGCAACACTATAGAGAAGACCTGAGGTAATGGCTGTGTGCAGAGGTTTCTAAACTAAGAAAACAAAAGTCATAACAGCCTCGCCCAAAAAGGTAAGCAACTGGTAGGTACGTAATGTGTCCCTACCACTTGCTTACTTCTTAATGAGACTCTGCTGGACTGTTTCCTGGTTTAGAAGCCTTTACACATCACCATCACCTCAGGTCTTCTCTATGTTGTCAGCGAGCACGGAAAAATAGCACCTGGGAATATCAATTTCGACCGAAACAACTCGAAATTTTTTCATCGTCGTAGGCTTCCCCTTTGTAGGTTGTACATATTCATTGGGTTTTGATTGAATTAAAATACCTTATTAATTGAGTTCCTTTTGTTGTCTTTCCTCATAATAAGTAGTGGTACATCATGGTTTAAGTGTTATTGACGAGCCAATGCATACTCTTGGGGTCTAATACACGGTTACCGGCTTTCGTCCACAAGACATTTCGCCCTCATGTAAGAGTCAATTCGCCCACATGTAAGAAGTCCATTCGCCCACTCTAAAGTCAATTCGCCCACACGATCCATGTCACGGAGTCATGGAGTCACATATCTTTCCTCTGGCAGAAATGGAATGAACCACCAGTAACCTTGGGCGAAATGACGGTAAATTTCTAGTGTTTGACCATACTCGCCCACTTTTCCCCCCAAAAAAGTTTGGGGACCTGTGGGAATGCGGGGTTTTCGGGTGGGGAACAAATTATGCGTCGGGAAAAACTAATTAAAGATTGTGTAGGGGGGTAAATTCCCTAAATCTAGGTTAATTTCCTTTTGTCTAGAGAAAAATTTCTATCAAAATATAACCTAACTAATCAAAATTAAGCTACCCTAGCAGGGGCTTGACCCACGATAACCTAACCTAAGCAAACCTAACCTAACCAAAAACTAACCTAACCTAACCAAATCTAACCTAACCTCCTAGCGGGGGGATTGGGAGGGTTCTCGACACACTAAACAAATATAACCTAACCTCCTGCGGGGAGGTTGGGGGGGTTGGCAAGGATGGGTAATGTCATGGTTATGCAACTTGTTTATGGATGGAGTAAAAAGATAAATCAAAACAAAATCAACCTAACCAAATTACCGTCACGCGAGTTTTCCCGATTTGTGTAAAGGGATAAAAATATCCCTTACACATCCTTATACCTCAGGTAACATGAGGTAAGGATGGGTAATGTCACCGTGGTTATCTCCTTGTTTTGGATGGAGTAATAAGATAAATCCAAGCAAAGGTTGGTGATGTTGGTATAGTATCCGGTCATTTCGCCCACATGCCATTTCGCCCCACCATGGGTCATTTCGCCCACAGGTCAATTCGCCCACACTATGGAGTCATTTCGCCCACACTATGGAGTCTAGGAGCTAGGAGGTTAGGTTATATTTGTTTAGTGTGTCGAACCCCCCCACTCCCTCGCTAGGAGGTTAGGTTGATTTGTTTAGGTTAGGTTAGGGTAAGTTAGATTTGGGTAGGGTTTGGTTGATTTGGTTAGGTTAGGTTATCGGTGGGTCAAGCCCCTGCTAGGGTAGGTTAATTTTGGTTAGGTTGATTTATTTTGGTTAGGCAATTTTCTCTAGACATAAGGAAAAATACCCTAGATCTAGGGAATTTTAACCCCTACACAAAATCTTTAATTTCGTGTTTCCGACGCATAATTTGTTCCCCCCCCGAAAACCCCGCATTCCCACGGTTCCCCAAACTTGTTTGGGGGAAGTGGGCGAGTATGGGCAAAAACTAGAAATTTACCGTCATTTCGGCCCAAGGTTAGGCCCTACTGGGTGGTTCATTCCATTTCTGCTAGAGGAAGATATGTGACTCCATGACTCCGTGACATGGATCGTGTGGGCGAATTGACTTTAGAGTGGGCGAATTGACTCTTACATGTTGGCGAATTGACTCTTACATGTGGGCGAAATGTCTTGTGGGCGAATTGAGTGTGGGGCGAAATGACCGGTAACTGTGGTATAGACTCAAGAGTATGCATTGGCCCCGTAAGTAAAAACTTAAACATGGGTGTACCACTACTTATTATGAGGAAAGACAACAAAAAGGAAATCAATTAATAAAGGGATTTTAATTCAATCATAACCATGAAAATGTACAACCTACAAAGAGAAGCCTACGACGATGAAAAAATTTCGAGTTGTTTCGGTCGAAATTGATATTCAGGTGCTATATTTCCGGTGCTCGCTACAACATAGAGAAGACCTGAGGTGATGGTTGATGTGTAAAGGCTTCTAAAACCCGGAAAACAGTCACAGCAGAGTCTCATTAAGAAAAAAGCAAGTGGTGGGGACCATTACGTACCTCCCAGTTGCTTACCTCTTGACGGGGCCTTTTTATGACTCTGTTTTTTGGTTTAAGCCCTGCACATCCCCCCTTACCTCAGGTCTTCTTATATGTTGTCAGCGAGAACAGGCACAGAATATAGCACCGGGAAATATCAATTTCGCGAAAAATAACTCTAAATTCTTCCTCGCCGTAGTTTTCCCTTGTGGGTCCACCCGGGGCGACCCCCCTTATCCCCACAATGCACCGATGTAAAAAAACCCGGACGTAGTTATGGGTGGGGGTCCATTGGCGTTCAGGTAAGAGGTAATTTTTTCTTCCCAAAGAAATTTTTTTTCTTCCAGGAAAATTTTTTTTTTGGGGGAATAACCTTTTTTTTTTTTTTGAAAAAAAAAAACCTAGGTTTTAGCTCCGCGGGTTTTCCCCTTTAATGTCTTTGGGAAAAACCAAGTAATCCGGCGGTATGGGATTCGCCGTAAACCCTTAGCCCGGTATGGGTTTTTAAACAATTCAAAATTTATTTTGCCTCTGTCTGAAATTTTTTTTCCAATTTAGCAGTACAATTTCCCATTGTGTTTTATTAAATAAAGGTATGGGAACATATGCGTTCTATCAAAAATACTTATATAAAGTAAAAGGGAAAAATTTTTTGATGATAAACGATTAAAAAAATAAAAACATAGACGTAAATGAGTGTATAACAAGAGGGAAAGGGAATTTTGGACAAAAGTATTTATGTAATTCCCCAAAAAACACAGATATCCTATTTTGGGCGAGACGGGAAAGAAAAAAAGAAAGGGAAAACGGAAAGGTATTTAAAATAGGTTAATTATATTGGCTACGGTAAACGAATTATATTGCGTGGTACAGAGGAAAACAAGAAAGTAAAGTAAGATAGAATGGAAGTAAAATTATGACTTATTTAGCTGACAAATAAGAGATTCATCTCCTCCTCCTCCTCCTCCTCCTCCTCCTCCTCCTCCTCCTCTTCCGCCTCCTCATAACCTCAAATATAACTATCAAATGCAAAATAAATCGTTAACTGAAGTACAGCAGGAAAAAGATTTAGGTGTCATCATCAGTAATGATCTTAAAAACCAGTCCACATTGCCTACTGCCAGTAAAAAGGCGAAATGATGTGTGGCTTCATTAAACCGCAACTTTGAACATAAAACTCCGAAAGTAATGACACGATTATACACGTTTTTGGTTAGGCCGCACTTAGAATATGCCGTGCAATTCTGGTCGCCTTGTTTCGTAAAAGATCAAGCCAAATTGGAATCAGTGCAAAGAAGAGCAACCAAACAAATTCCATCTCTGCGAAATTCATCTTATGAAGAGAGACTGCGGAAACTTAATATGTTTTCCTTAAAGGATCGTAGAATCCGTGGGGACGTGATAGAAACCTTTAAGATCCTAAAAGGTTTTGATTTCATTAATCAAGAGAACCTATTCGAGCTTTCTCCTCAAGTGACAACAAGAAATAACGGTTTAAAACTAAACGGTCAACGTTGCATCACAGATCTCCGTAAAAAATATTTCAATGTTAGAGTTGTTGATCGATGGAACAAGTTACCAGCAAATGTTGTCGAAGCCAGCACAATAACT
The DNA here is from genome assembly GCA_016584305.1 of Chionoecetes opilio. Taxonomy (NCBI): domain Eukaryota; kingdom Metazoa; phylum Arthropoda; class Malacostraca; order Decapoda; family Majidae; genus Chionoecetes; species Chionoecetes opilio. Next base: position 192,325 of record JACEEZ010001038.1, on the reverse strand, counting down.
ACATTTAAAAACAGACTTGACGCGCACTGTGAAGTCAATGGGTATTGATAGTGCGAATTCATAGTATAGTCCCCCGGATCGATTAGTGTTAGTGGTTGTTGTAGTTAGTGTATTTCATATCCTATCATTCTTCACTACGAAACTTCCATGTTCCTATTTTCTTTAGGGCCATGGTATCATTTTCCAACTGTTTTCTTACATGCAGTTGATAGTTAATAGTATGTAGTTCAACAGATACCCTAGTTATGGTCCAATAGGTCTCCTGGTGTCTGTTATTCCTATGTAATCCTCCTCCTCCTCCTCCTCCTCCTCCCCTCCTCCTCCTCCTCCTCCTCCTCCTCCTCCTCCTCCTCCTCCTCCTCCTCCTCCTCCTCCTCCTCCTCCTCCTCCTCCTCCTCCTCCTCCTCCTCCTCCTCCTCCTCCTCCTAGCTGGGGAGGAGTAGCTGGGAGGAGTAGCTGGGGCCTGATTGACTGCTGCCTCCCAAGAAAGCGCCAGGCAAGGCTGCCGCACACCCTTGAACCTCCCACACTGTGTTCACACCATTACAAAACAACACATAACATGACCTATCTATCAAGCACTAAACCTACCCCCACAAACTAGTAGTAGTTAGCCATAGATTACAGCTTTTCAACTTCCTCACAAATTCCATGCAGTTTTTCTTATTGCATGGTATACACTTCATTTCCGGCCAGCTTCGGCTGGAGGGATGGGTGGGTGGGAGAGACCTCTACTTTCCTATCCTTTCTCTCTTATTATCTAGTTAGTGTAGTGTAGTTAAAGCAAACAGCCTTGTAAGGACCTATCGGTCTGTTGCTGTTTGTGTTTCCTTTGTAATCCTTTGTAATCCTCCTCCGCTAAATCTGTATAAAACCGAGGGCTCCAAAATGTCAGAGCGACTTGAACAAATACTTCGCCCTGTTTGCATCTCATTAATTTCGCTCATTATATGCGTCGTGGAAGCGAAAGTAAAGGTTGATACGTTTTAAGGAATGTATCAGAGGTACGTGTTCGAGGCGTTATTAATGGATTCACCTGGCTGTAATGGATGTATTTTGTTTGTTTGTTTGTGTGTGTGTGTGTGTGTGTGTGTGTGTGTGTGTGTGTGTGTGTGTGTGTGTGTGTGTGTGTGTGTGTGTGTGTGTGTGTGTGTGTGTGTGTGTGTGTGTGTGTGTGTGTGTGTGTGTGTGTGTGTGTGTGTGTGTGTGTGTGTGTGTGTGACTTGGCTTCTCTAACACGACACAGGGTTTTCTATAAATTTATAAATATTAGTTTAATAATTACTTTATGCGGTTTCTTTGTCCGAAGTATTGATATTATCAAACGGATTCTCCTTAACTGTGATGACATTTGAAAACGCGAACGCGTTCTGCTCGGTTACCGAAAATAAAGTCAACATAATTATTCAAAAGTTTCGAGGAAAAACCTTCAAAAATAGCATTCTGAATATGATGCTGAAATAAGAAATGAGACAATCCTCCATGCATGCTGGCTGAGTTCACTATATTCTTTAGGTTCTTCAGGGCGCTGCAGTGTGGATCTTACTCTTCAAATTCCTTTCCCCCAAAATTCATTGTAAACATGAGAAGAGAATATCCATTATGAAATATGAGTTGGAAGAAGGAATTTTAAGTCGTGGTTGTGGTTTGAAGGATTAACAAGAAAGACAGATTCACTTCCAGAGGGATTTCAATAGTAGCGTTCAGCCAAGCTCTGAGAAGGAAAGTGGAGACGTCAAGACAGGGAGGGACTCGGGGAGTAAAGGAAGGAAGGAAGGAAGGAGGGAGGTGAATGAACGGTCCCAGGCCGAAATGCCCGCTAGCCAAAATATAATGAATAACTAAATAAGGAAAATCGCATCAAAAGGTAGATAATATTAATAGGTAGTATTATGTATATAGTACGTACATATATACATTATATGTATATATATATATATACATATATATTATATTATATAATATATATATATATATATATATATATATATATATATATATATATATATATTGAAATAGATGATCAAAGCCTGTAGTTGTGGATGAGGACTGCAGGGCATGTCCGTCATGTCCTGTCATGCCAGTGGTAGGTAAATTATTGGAATCTGTTATTGCAAAAAACAATAGAGAGCATCTTGAAAAGCATAGTTTGGTAAATGATTCACAACTTGGGTTCACCAAAGGTAAATCCTGTCTCACTAATTTATTGAGTTTTTATAGGAAAGTTTATGAAACAGCAGATAATGATGAGGATTATGATATAGTACTGGACCTGGACTTTAGTAAGGCATTCGACAAGGTGCCACACGGTAGACTCTTAAATAAGGTTAAGGCTCATGGAATAGATGGGAAGGTTCTTCGTTGGATTAGAGCTTGGCTAAGTAATAGGCAACAAAGGGTTACAATTAATGGTTCTAAAGCTGAATGGGGGCAGGGAACGAGTGGGGTTCCACAAGGGTCTGTTTTGGGTCCATTACTATTTTTGATTTACATCAACGTGGGATTAGTAGTGATATCAGCAAGTTTGCGGATGATACTAAGGTAGGTAGGATTGTTAGATCACAGTCTGATGTAAATATTTTGCAAGGAGACTTAGATAAATTAAATGAGTGGGTAGATAGATGGCAGATGGAATTTAATATTGATAAGTGTAGCGTACTGAATGTTGGTAGCAAAAATCCTGGTAATAGATACACCATACGCAATGTATCGCTGAAAAGATCAGAGGGTAAGAAAGATCTGGGAGTGCAGGTAAGCTCAGACCTCCGTCCTAGGAATCAATGTATTGAGGCTAGAAATCGAGCCAACAGGGTGTTAGGATTTATTACCAGGAGTGTTAAAAGTAGAAGTACTGAAGTTATTCTAAAGCTTTATTTGGCTCTAGTCAGACCTCACCTAGACTATGCGGTTCAGTTTTGGTCTCCGTATTACAGGATGGATATTGCCTTGTTAGAATCAGTGCAGAGAAGGATGACCAAAATGATTCATGGGATGCGTAGCTTTAGTTATGAGAAGAGATTGAAACTATTATAATTATTTACACTCACTCGAGAGGCGTAGAGTAAGGGGTGATGTGATAGAAGTTTTTAAGTGGATAAAGGGATACAATATAGGCGATGTAGGAAAAGTTCTTACGTCTAGTAAGCAGGGTAGAACAAGAAGTAACGGATTCAAGCTGGAAAAGCGTAGATTTAAAAAAGAAATAGGGAAAAACTGGTTCGCAAATATGGTGGTGAATGTTTGGAATGGACTAAGTCGTCAGGTGGTCAATGCGGAGTCTATTGGGGTCTTTAAAAGGAGACTGGATAAATTCATGGATGGGAAAGAGAGGTGGATATAGGTAGAGTTAAGTAACAGGAACTACCTTGTCTAGGTCTCACGGCCTCTTGTAGCTTCCTTATTTTCTTATGTTCTGATGTGGGTGCAGCAGTGTGGTTGCGAGGGGCGGAGATCGGCCAAGACACGTGGTGGCTCTATTACGCCCATAAAGGGCGCGCCTGGTGATTGATCAGTTCCCTCTTTAGATGACGATGATGATTTGGATAGTATTACTACACAGCTTAAGTGTTTAACATTGTAGCAATGCAAGTATTGAGGCGTCTTTGTGCAGTGGATTGAGGGATGAACAGTGAACACCCGATGCACTTCAGTCTACTATGTGGGCGGTAAAACTTGTAAACGAGATATAAAAAGAGTAGTTTATGAGAGGAAAATATATTCATAGCAGTGGAAATGTATCCAAGCAACAGAATCCAATATTGAAAGTTAATAGGTGGAGCGCGAGCAAACCTGAGAAGAAAGGCCTATACTGCAGTACGCCTTGCCTTGTCCTCTCAGTCATCTTGGCCTTGTGTTATGAGGTGAGAGGGACGTGAATTCAATTGACTACAAACTGTGAAATCAGCACTAATGCGTTCACGTATCGGTTAAGTTAGTGGATCCCAAACAGATGAAAGGCTTACCCTTCTAAACTAATGACCGGCGACGTGTTGTACACCTTTCAGTTTTTATTTATTTTTATTTACATCACAAAGGACTGGCCAAGGGCACAACAAAAAGAGGTAACACAAACCCCGCTTAGTTGTCAGTCCCTATAAAGAAGACAGTAAGAGAATAAAAGAAGTTGGGTGGGCCAATTTAGTTCTGGAGGTGTCTTGTTACTCTTCTCTTGAAAATATTTAAGTCGTAGGAAGGTGGAAAAATAGAAACAGGAAGAGAGTTCCAGAGTTTACCAGTGAAAGGGATGAAAGAGTAAAGATACTGATTAACTCTTGCATTAGGAAGATGGACAGAATAAGGATAAAAATGAGTAGAAAGTCTTGTGCAGCGAGGCCGCGGGAGGGGGGGAGGCATGCAGCTAGCAAGTTCAGAAGAGCAGTGAGCATGAAGATGTTACCATGTTGTACCTGCACACCACTGCGGCTTTCTTTTGCTGTGCCCTTATATTACGTGGATATTTCATTTTTGATTCATTGTGTAATGTCAAGAAACATTCGGCAATGTTTTTCGTTATCATGAATATCATTTTCGTTATCATGTTTCTAGAATAGGAACACCACCTTTCTATGACATTACTCCATGACTAAGCATTGCACATACCCTCAACAACGTACTCCTGAATATTCTTTGAAGTATCTCTGAGGTGAGTGTACTTCAGTTAAGAAGTCTCGGTTAAGACGAAGCTGATGTATGAGTTTGTCTTTCTCGTTCTAATCAAGACACATATAAAAGTAATGTTCTTCCTTGTGTACCAGATATTTTTTTATTTTAGGTTAGGCATTTTAAATGTTCATATCATTATAATTTGTATATTTTCATTTTAACATATTTTATGTATTATATCCGATTTTAGGCTGATGATGGCTTATGTACAGCCGAAACGTTCCATAAAACAATCAAGATGTTTTTACCAGCGCTGGTTTTAATCTTCATTATAAGATCCCGCTTCCCTCCTGGAGAAAGTATTGCTCTCTCTCTCTCTCTCTCTCTCTCTCTCTCTCTCTCTCTCTCTCTCTCTCTCTCTCCTCTCTCTCTCTCTCTCTCTCTCTCCTCTCTCTCTCTCTCTCTCTCTCTCTCTCTCTCTCTCTCTCTCTCTCTCTCTCTCTCTCTCTCTCTCTCTCTCTCTCTCTCTCTCTCTCTCTCTCTATATATATATATATATATATATATGCGTTTGTGAGGGCAATAAGAACATAACAAAATAAGGAAGCTACAAGAGGCCGTGAGACCTACACGAGGTAGTTCCTGTTACTTAACACTACTTACATCCCCATCCATGAATTTATCTAGCCTCCTTTTACAGCTCTCTAATGACTCCGCACTAACTACTTGTCTACCGAGTCCATTCCAATCATTCACCACCCTATTTGTGAACCAGTTTTTCCCTATTTCTTTTTTAAATCTACGCTTTTCTAGCTTGAATTCGTTACTTCTTGTTCTACCCTGGTTAATATCCGTAAGAACTTTTCCTACCTCCCCTTTATTATATCCCTTTATCCATTTAAAAACTTCAATCAGATCGCCCCTTACTCTGCGTCTCTCGAGTGAGTGTACATTTAGTAGCTTCAATCTCTTCTCATAACTAAAGTTACGCATCCCTTGAATAATTTTGGTGATCCTTCTCTGTACTGATTCTAACAAAAAAACAATAATTATCAATATTAGTATAGAGAAATTAACTTTCTGACCAAAACTGAACCGTATAGTCTAGGGGAGGTCTGACTAGAACCAAATAAAGCTTTAGAATAACTTCCGCACTTCTACTTTTAACACTTCTGATAATGAATCCTAACACTCTATTAGCTCTATTTCTAGCCTCAATACATTGTTTCCTAGGTCGGAGGTCTGGGCCTCACTTCCAGATCTTTTTCACCTTCTGATCTTTTCAGCGATACATTGCGTATGGTGTATCTATTACCAGTTTTTTTTTACCAACATTCATGACGCTGTACTTTTCGATATAAATTTCATCTGCCATCTAACTGCCCACTCATTAGGTTTATCCAAGTCTCCCTGCAATATGTTTACATCAGACTGTGATCCTATAATCCTACCTACCTTAGTATCATCAGCAAACTTGCTGATATCACTGCTAATCCCACTATCCAAGTCGTTGATGTAAATCAAAAATAGTAATGGATCCCAAAACAAACCCTTGTGGAACATAAGTGTGCAATATAATTATTGTAATACATGTAATCTAAGCAATATATAAGTAAATATAGATATGTGTAAATATAGCTACATGTGGGCCTATTGGCCCCAAAAAGAAGGTAAAACAGACGTGGATGCGAGGTAATACAACATGCTTGTATTGAAATGAACGACGGCTTGAACGGTTTTCCAGTCACTCAACAACCGCCTCAATAGTAGTGAGGGTTCTCTCTGATGGCCGCCAGGTAACCATTGAGACAGGTTCTGGCGTCACGCCACTACGTCACGCGGCGCTCCGCCTCCCCGCTGTGGTCGTCACAGGCGCGGCGGGAGGGCACCACCAGCTGCATGGAGCGCATGCCGCCCTGGCCGCCGCGGGAGAGCAGAATGTCGCCGTACGCGGCGCCCAGGTAGCGGCACCAGAAGTTGTCGGCGTTAACCTTGGGCAGATCGCCCACGTGTCCGTACACGTCCTGGTAGCGCTCCACCAGCACACGGTCCGCCAGCAGCTCGCAGGGCGGCGAGGCGGGCAGCTCGTTGGCCCTGGAGAAGAACTGGTGCGTGAACACCTCCAGGTGTGCGCCAAGCCCCTTCAGGGCGCGCCGCTCCCGCCGCTCCTGCTGGTGCGTGTAGTGTGGCACCAGCAGCACCAGCCGCACCCTGGTGAGGGCCACGCCGGTGCGTCGGGCAGCGCGGCGGACTCGCTTGGCGACCACCTCGCCCTCCCGCCCCGGCAGCTGGCTCAACGGCTTCTTCCAAAACTCGAAGCGGATGACCTGCTGCCCCAGGTGGTCGGTCACGTCGAAGTGAGCCGGGAAGGAGCTGAAGAAGGTGGCGGGGTCACGGGGCGGCGGCGTGAGCAGCGGGTTGTTGCCACTGATCACGTAGCCGCGGTCCCGCGCCATGGCCAGCGCTCCCTTCAGGGCGCGGCGAAGCTCGCGTGGAGGTTTGCAAGGCTTTGAGGAAGACATAAAGACGGGGTGAGTCTTCATGATAATGTAAGGGATCATGGTTCGCCCAGCGCAGGCAAGCGAAAAATCAGTAAACCAGCTTGGATCTAACACATCTTGGAACCTGCACAGACACGCTTCCTAACTCCAGGCTCCCCTCCGGCCCTACTCCGATCACTGCCACCATAAATAACATCACTTTTTGTTGTACGAATAGTGGTACGTCCGGGAGGGCCGGAGGGGAGCCTGGAGTTAGGAAGCGTGTCTGTGCAGGTTCCAAGATGTGTTAGATCCAAGCTGGTTTACTGATTTTTCGCTTGCCTGCGCTGGGCGAACCATGATCACTTACATTATCATGAAGACTCACCCCGTCTCTATGTCTTCCTCAAAGCCTTGCAAACCTCCACGCGAGCTTCGCTGCGCCCTGAAGGGAGCGCTGGCCATGGCGCGGGACCGCGGCTACGTGATCAGTGGCAACAACCCGCTGCTCACGCCGCCGCCCCGTGACCCCGCCACCTTCTTCAGCTCCTTCCCGGCTCACTTCGACGTGACCGACCACCTGGGGCAGCAGGTCATCCGCTTCGAGTTTTGGAAGAAGCCGTTGAGCCAGGTGCCGGGGCGGGAGGGCGAGGTGGTCGCCAAGCGAGTCCGCCGCACTGCCCGACGCACCGGCGTGGCCCTCACCAGGGTGCGGCTGGTGCTGCTGGTGCCACACTACACGCACCAGCAGGAGCGGCGGGAGCGGCGCGCCCTGAAGGGGCTTGGCGCACACCTGGAGGTGTTCACGCACCAGTTCTTCTCCAGGGCCAACGAGCTGCCCGCCTCGCCGCCCTGCGAGCTGCTGGCGGACCGTGTGCTGGTGGAGCGCTACCAGGACGTGTACGGACACGTGGGCGATCTGCCCAAGGTTAACGCCGACAACTTCTGGTGCCGCTACCTGGGCGCCGCGTACGGCGACATTCTGCTCTCCCGCGGCGGCCAGGGCGGCATGCGCTCCATGCAGCTGGTGGTGCCCTCCCGCCGCGCCTGTGACGACCACAGCGGGGAGGCGGAGCGCCGCGTGACGTAGTGGCGTGACGCCAGAACCTGTCTCAATGGTTACCTGGCGGCCATCAGAGAGAACCCTCACTACTATTGAGGCGGTTGTTGAGTGACTGGAAAACCGTTCAAGCCGTCGTTCATTTCAATACAAGCATGTTGTATTACCTCGCATCCACGTCTGTTTTACCTTCTTTTTGGGGCCAATAGGCCCACATGTAGCTATATTTACACATATCTATATTTACTTATATATTGCTTAGATTACATGTATTACAATAATTATATTGCACACTTATGTTCCACAAGGGTTTGTTTTGGGATCCATTACTATTTTTGATTTACATCAACGACTTGGATAGTGGGATTAGCAGTGATATCAGCAAGTTTGCTGATGATACTAAGGTAGGTAGGATTATAGGATCACAGTCTGATGTTGCAACGGCAAAATAGTAGATATAGTAAATATGGATAATAATGCAATAGTATATGTATGTGAGTATGTATATGTGTGTATGTGTGTATATGTAGATATGGGTATATGTAGTTATGTGTGTATATGTCTGTATATGCATGTATGTGTGTATATGTATATCTGTATATGTATATGTAAATATATATGTGTGTGTATGTATGCGTGTATATGTATGCATGTGTGCATATGTATGCATGTGTGCATGCATGTGTATGTATGTATACGTATGTGTATGTGTGTATGTATATATGTATATGTGTGTGTATGTGTATATATGTTTGCATATGTATATATGTGTACATATGCATATGTGTGTGTATGTATGTATGTATGTATGTATCTATGTATCTATATCTGTTGATGTGTGTGTATATGTGTATGTGTATGTATATGTGATATATGTATGTATATATTATGATATGTATATGTATATTATATATGTATATGTGTTATATATTATTTTATGTATATGTATATTATCTATGTATTATATTATTGATATGTGTTATATGTATTTCTTATTAGTATATATTTAAAAATTATAATATATAGGAAGTCATATATATATATATATTTAATATATATATATATATATATATATATATATATATATATATTAGATTTATAATATATTAAATTTAAAAATATATATATATATATATATATATATATATATATATATATATATTATATATATATATATATATATATTATATATATATATATTATTAATATATATATATATATATATATATATATGACTTCCTGCCTTTCTAAAGTTTTTAAATCTATACTTAATAAGAAGATTCTTAAGCATCTATCTGCTCACAATCTTCTATCTAATCGTCAGTACGGTTTCCGTAAAGGGCGATCTACTGGCGATCTTCTAGCTTTCCTAACTGAATCTTGGTCATCCTCCTTTAGGGGTTTCGGTGAAACTTTTGCTGTTGCCCTTGACATATCAAAACCTTTTGATAGAGTCTGGCACAAATCTTTGATTTCCAAACTACCCTCATTCGGTTTCTATCCTTCTCTCTGTACCTTCATCTTAAGTTTCCTTTCAAACCGTTCTATTGCAGCTACTGTAGACGGACATTGTTCTTCTCCTAAATCTATCAATAGTGGTGTTCCCCAGGGTTCTGTCCTATCACCCACTCTCTTTCTATTATTCATTAATGATCTTCTAAGTCTAACTCAAAGCCCTATCCACTCCTACGCTGATGATTCTACCCTGCATTTTTCAACGTCGTTTATTAGACGTCCAACTCAACAGGAACTAAATGATTCACGGAGAGATGCCACTGAGCGCCTAACTTCTGATCTTTCTATAATTTCTGATTGGGGCAAAGCAAACCTTGTTTTGTTCAATGCCTCAAAAACCCAATTTCTTCACCTATCTACTTGACAAAACCTACCAGATAACTATCCCCTCTTCTTCAATGACACTCAACTGTCTCCTTCTACAATGAACATTCTAGGACTATCCTTTACTAAAAATCTGAACTGGAAATCTCACATCTCATCTCTTGCTAAAACAGCTTCTAAGAAGTTAGGTGTCCTGTGGCGTCTGCGTCCTTTTTTTCTCCCTCCCAATTGCTTGCTCTCTACAGGGGCCTTATCCGCCCATGGAGTGTGTCTCACATGTTTGGGGAGGTTCCACTCATATATATACAGCTCTCCTAAACAGGGTTGAGTCAAAAGCTTTTCGTTTCATCAACTCCTCTCCTCTGACTGACTGTCTTCAATCTTTAAATCACCGCCGCAATGTTGCTTCTCTTGCTCTCTTCTATCGTTGTTTTCATGCTCACTGCTCTTCTGAACTTGCTAACTGCATGCCTCCCCCCCTCCCGCGGCCTCGCTGCACAAGACTTTCTACTCATTCTCAACCCTATTCTGTCCATCTTCCTAATGCAAGAGTTAATCAGTATCTTTACTCTTTCATCCCTTTCACTGGTAAACTCTGGAACTCTCTTCCTGTTTCTATTTTTCCACTTTCCTATGACTTAAATCTTTTCAAAAGAAGAGTAACAAGACACCTCCCGAACTAAATTGGCTCACCCCTCTTTTTTATTTTATTCTCTTACTGTCTTCTTTATAGGGACTGGCAACTAAGCGGGCTTTGTGTTACCTATTTTTGTTGTGTCCTTGGCCAGCTCTTTGTGATGTTAAAAAAAAAAAAAAAAAAAAAATATCTATATCTATAATATGGGATAATAGTAAAGATATGGGATAAAATAAAATAAAGTAAAACAATAGTATATGTTATAGATGGTAATGTAATGGTAGGTATATTTATGTACAGGTGAAGTTTATTGGCAGAGAAAGTGGTCCAATCCTCCTGGACCACTTTCTCTGCCAATAAACTTCGCCTGATCAAACCCTCTCTCTCTCCATGGTCAAATCCTTACCACTTTTCTTTGGCTTCTTTTGGCTTCTTCCATTTGCGACATTTCAAGAACCAGTTCACGGAACCCAAGAGTTCAGGCGTTCCATTTGCGCACGAAAACCTGGGTCCGAGGGAAAGCGCGTAGTGACTCTGCAAAACCCTTGAACTTTCTCTACTCACATTGAGAGGTGGGTAGCTTGGGTAGAGTTTTCAGTTCATAACAAACAATGGTCGCCTTGGGCCCTATTTCTCTTATCGTGAAGGGTTTTCCGCATGCACGAGTCGGAGAGGATGTCAGACGGCATAAAAGAGGCATACATGGCTGGTGGAGCCATGCGTTCCCGCGATCTTAAACTTGATATGATCCCTTCACATAACAGCTAGCTGAGTTATATCTCTCGTTATCTCTCTCTCTCGTTATCTCTCTCTCTCGTTATCTCTCTCTCTCGTTATCTCTCTCTCGTTATCTCTCTCGCTACCTCTCTCTCGATCTCTCTCTCTCTCGACCTCTCTCTCTTGTTATCTCTCTCTCTCGCTATCTCTCTCTCGTTATCTCTGTCTCGTTATCTCTCTCTCTCGTTATCTCTCTCTCGTTATCTCTCTCTCTCGTTATCTCTCGTTATCTCTCTCGTTATCTCTCTCTCTCTCGTTATCTCTCTCCCTCTCGTTATCTCTCTCTCTCTCTCTCTCGTTATCTCTCTCTCTCTCTCGTTATCTCTCGTTATCTCTCTCTCTCTCGTTATCTCTCTTTCTCTCGTTATCTCTCTCTCTCGGTATCTCTCTCTCTCGTTATAATATATCTCTCTCGTTATCTCTCTCTCTCTCTCTCTCTCTCTCTCTCTCTCTCTCTCTCTCTCTCTCTCTCTCTCTCTCTCTCTCTTAAATTGCCTCGCCAGCTGAGTATGTTTGTAAACAAAAAACGGGGTTTTTGCGTTCCATTTGTGACACGCGAACCCAACCCTGAACCCAGAACCCAACCCTGAACTGAAAGAACTGGTTCATGCAGCTTGGGCACAAATGGAAGAGGCCTCTAATAGACGTTGGGAGACTGTTCTCGCACGCTTACGCATAGGCCATACCAACCTCACACACTCCTATCTCATGTCACGCTCCTCCCCAACCCTCTGCACACCCTGTCAAGTTCCTCTCACTGTCTAACATTTCCTAATATCCTGCTCCCATCTTACTCCTGCCCGTTCCAATTCCTTCCCTCATTTATCCTCCCTTTCCCGACCTCCCTGTCTTGCGGACATTCTCCCGGAATCCCCCTCCTTCTCCCTGGAAAATTTAACCTCCTTCCTCCAACAAATCCACATCCTACATCTGATCTAACCATTCTGCTGTAACATTCCGTTCTTTCCCCTTCCCTCATCGTTTCACTATTATTCTTTAACCCCTCCCCTTTATATGCTTTGCCATAGTGCCATATGACCTCTAATGTCTGGCACATTCATCTTTTTAGGCATTAAATCAATCAATCAATTATGTACAATGCTGGACAGCCTAACTTTTATGTAAGTCATTCTTATCACATTTATGCAGTATTTAGTAATGTACGTATGATCAGTATGCTCAGGATGGGGACTACCTAGGCACCCACGTTCTTTTGGGACAACGGTATATCCCTCTCATGTGTGTCTCTAAGTAGGCCTTAGCACATATGTGTCTGTATGTATTTTTTTGTCCTAATAAATGTATCAAATCAAATCAATAACATCACTACGGATCCTGCCGCCGCTGCATCTGCTACTGCTACCTCTGCCTTATACAGAAGCATCTACTGTAAGGCAGAGGTTACAGTAGAGCTACTGTAAATCAGAGGTTACAGTAGAGCTACTGTAAGGCAGAGGTTACAGTAGAGCTACTGTAAATCAGAGGTTACAGTAGAGCTACTGTAAGGCAGAGGTTACAGTAGAGCTACTGTAAGGCAGAGGTTACAGTAGAGCTACTGTAAGGCAGAGGTTACAGTAGACTGAGTAGAGCTACTATAAGGCAGAGGTTACAGTAGAGCTACTGTAAGGCAGAGGTTACAGTAGAGCTACTGTAAGGCAGAGGTTACAGTAGAGCTACTGTAAGGCAGAGGTTACAGTAGAGCTACTGTAAGGCAGAGGTTACAGTAGAGCTACTGTAAAGCAGAGGTTACAGTAGAGCTACTGTAAGGCAGAGGTTACAGTAGAGCTACTGTAAGGCAGAGGTTACAGTAGAGCTACTGTAAAGCAGAGGTTACAGTAGAGCTACTGTAAGGCAGAGGTTACAGTAGAGCTACTGTAAGGCAGAGGTTACAGTAGACTGAGTAGAGCTACTATAAGGCAGAGGTTACAGTAGAGCTATTGTAAGGCAGAGGTTACAGTAGACTGAGTAGAGCTACTGTAAGGCAGAGGTTACAGTAGAGCTACTGTAAGGCAGAGGTTACAGTAGAATGAGTAGAGCTACTGTAAGGCAGAGGTTACAGTAGAGCTACTGTAAGGCAGAGGTTACAGTAGATCAACTGTAAGGCAGAGGTTACAGTAGAGCTACTGTAAGGCAGAGGTTACAGTAGATCAACTGTAAGGCAGAGGTTACAGTAGAGCTACTGTAAGGCAGAGGTTACAGTAGATCAACTGTAAGGCAGAGGTTACAGTAGAGCTACTGTAAGGCAGAGGTTACAGTAGATCAACTGTAAGGCAGAGGTTACAGTAGAGCTACTGTAGGGAGAGTACTTAGATACGAGGCAGAGGTTACAGTAGAGCTACTGTAAGGCAGAGGTTACATTAGATCAACTGTAAGGCAGAGGTTACAGTAGAACTACTGTAAGGCAGAGGTTACAGTAGAGCTACTGTAAGGCAGAGGTTCAGTAGATCAACTGTAAGGCAGAGGTTCAGTAAGCTCTGTAAGGCAAGGTTCATTAGATCAACTGTAAGGCAGAGGTTACAGTAGAGCTACTGTAAGCAGGGTATCAGTAGATCAACTGTAAGACGAGGTTACAGTAGATAACTGTAGGCAGAGGTATACAGTAAACTACTGTAATGCAGAGGTAGTAGAGCTACTGTAGGCAGAGGTTACAGTAGAATACTGTAAGGAAGGTTACAGTAGAGCACTGTAAGGCAGAGGTACGAGATCAATGTAAGGCAGAGGTACAGAGAGCTACTGTAAGGCAGAGGTTACAGTAGAGTACTGTAAGGCAAGGGTTACAGTAGAGTACTGTAAGGCAGAGGTACAGTAGAACTACTGTAAGGCAGAGGTTACAGTAGATCAACTGTAAGGCAGAGTTACATAGAGCTACTGTAAGGCAAGGTTACAGTAGAGCTCGTAGGCAGAGGTTACAGTAGATCACTGTAAGGCAGAGGTTACAGTAGAGCTACTGTAAAGCAGGTTACAGTAGATCAACTGTAAGGCAGAGCTTACAGTAGAGCTACTGTAGACAGAGTTACAGTAGAGCTACGTAAGACAGAGGTTCACGAAAAATATTCTTTACCTAACCCCTTCCTGAAACGCCCTAGAAAATTTCGCTAGCTTCATCTAAACATAATTTCAAGCAGAAATTTTACTATACTATGTATCTTTGTATATATATAATATATATATATATATATTATATATATATATATATATATATATTAATATATGTAATATATATATATATTTTTATAATATAAATATAGATAGTATGATAGATGTAGATAGATGATGATAGGATAGATAGATAGATAGATAGATAGATAGATAGATAGATAGATATAGATATATATAGCTTCAGTACTGTTTACATATGAAACTATATATATGCGTTCAAATGCCACCTATTGGTAAATCTGGAGTCACCCTCTATATAGTTTTCCTTACATCACAACACCCTAGATTCACCAAGCACACACCTCATCATACAGAAGATTCTCATTCTACGCTCCAAGGGAAAACCATCTGATCCAACCTCAGCCTGATTCAAACACACCTTTCATTCATCATCCAGAGAACCTTGCAACACACATACAGCCCTTAGATCACCTTCTGGTTTATACAAGTACATAGTTGGCCTCTCAGACTCCCCATATTGATTTACAGGATTGTTGTGTAATACATATCTTATTCTTCTATTAAATGGTAGTACTGCTTACACTGTATCTTTTCTGTGCTGGCAGGAGGTATGTGCAGTGAAGTCATTACTGGAGCCCAACATTTATGCACCCACCCAGACGTGTCAGGAAGTGCTAGAGCAGCGGTTCTTAACCTGGGGGGCGTGGGTAATTACCTAGGGAGGCGTGAGCCAAGAGAGAAAAAGGAAGAACTGTCAAGTATTTAACTTGAAGCTCGGCCTTCGCTTTAACATGAAGCTCGCTCGTGAGGGTGAGCGAAGAAAGTCGCTACAAAGAAGTGTGGCTGAAACCCTGCGGTAACGCTTTGCCGTGTTTTACTAACTCTGTAGACTATTATGCAATAGTATTTTTATTATTATTATTACTATTATTGTTGTTATTATTATCCTTATTAATGACCCTTATTAAGGGGAGCGTCCGGTTAGAAATACGAAAATAATCGGGAAAAAATGTAAAGTATACTTTAAACATTCCTGAGCAATGGCAACCCCTTTAATAGTGTAATTCTGAAGTTTTAGCGCAAAATTCCTTATGGTTCCATAGTTATCGATGGCCTATAAGATGTACTGGGTCTGATAAACTGGTCTACTGTAAGATGGTTACAGGGAGTTTCGTACACAAGTTGTTTCGTACCCAGGTTTTGTTAGTTGTTTCGTACACAGATTTTGCGTTTTTTCGTACATATCTGGTGTCGTTTCGTAACTCTAGTAATCAAGTTCAACTCTGAGCTGAGTGTACGAAACGACTATGGTTTCATATAGACTACGAAACAACTTTTTGGTGTACGAATCTACTGGTGTACGAAACAACTTGTGTACGAACTGACTGCACCCCCTGTAAGATGTACGGGAGGTAAGCGGCCACGGACCTAAACAAATGAGCACGGTAGGTATATAGCACAAGCATATTGTAGAGGTGTGCGGGTGAATCACGGGTTCCGGTGTATTGCATTGTTTCGCAGCGTATCAGCCGCTCTGATTCCATTTTGCTGCGTGATTGATTGACTGACAGATTGATTGATTGCTGTTGTTGTTGTGTTGATGGTAGTGATGATGTCGTGTTGGTGGGGGTGGTGAGCAGCATGACGTTAAAGAGGTGTGAAGGGGAGGGTAGACTGGGACGAGGGAAGGGTAGCAGCATTTTCCCATGTGCCGTAGATAACACTAAAGTCATCAGGAGAACGTTTTTTTCTATGTACAGACGTCTGGTGGCATTGATACTTGCATTTCTACATCCATGATTTCAGGAAAGTTAGAAGGGGCTATTTGGAGAGTGTCATTTTGTGTCTTCATCTGTGTCATATTATGGCAATAAATGAACAAATTACCAAAATATCAACCGAGTGGCGACCTACACTAAAATCGCCAGCTAGTGTTTATGTTCTGAGTGTCCTCCCGCCGTCGTCGTCGCCCGAAGAAAAAACGAGTAGCGAAATTTGAAACCGTCTATATTTGCAGATACAAAGCATAACACAACGCTGAAACAGGGTAGATTATACAGTCATGATATAAACTACTGTGTATCATCTTCAGTGGTACATACAAATCAGTAGTGATGCTATAATTCGTAATATATGGCGCCTGGCGACATTAGTGCAGGTGGTGACTATAGTGTTATCTACGAAAAAATAAATTTGATATACCACCAGGAAACTAAGAAAATGTGAGGGAAACCAAATGTCAGCATAAAGTGAGGAAGATCACGTAGGGGAGAGCGGGGCAGGTTGCATCGAGGGTAGGTTGCATCATTGCCTCTAACTCGCATGTTATTACACGTACATCGTCTTAATACTACTACTATACTACTACTACTACTATAAACTACTACTACTACAACTACAACAATAATAATAATACAAAAAAGTTAATGCGAGTCAGAGGCAATGATGCAACCTACCCTCGATGCAACCTGCCTCGCTCTCCCCTACCATTGCTGGATTTGACCTGATTTGAGAAGAAAAATAAGAATATTATAACACGAATGGTATGTACAATTGTATCATTAAATTATTAGTATTAAATCAAATCAAATTAATGAGGATGAAAATGATAGGTAGTAGTAGTAGTAGTAGTAGTAGTAGTAGTAGTAGTAGTAGTAGTAGTAGTAGTAGTAGTAGTGTAGTAGTGGTGGTGGTGGTGGTGGTGGTGGTAGTAGTAGTAGTAGTAGTAGTAGTAGTAGTAGTAGTAGTAGTAGTAGTAGTAGTAGTAGTAGTAGTAGTAGTAGTAGTAGTGGTGGTGGTGGTGGTGGTGGTGGTGGTGGTGGTGGTGGTGGTAGTAGTAGTAGTAGTAGAAGCAGTAGTAGTAGTAGTAGTAGTAGTAGTAGTAGTAGTAGTAGTAGTAGCAGTAGTGGTGGTAGTAGTAGTAGTAGTAGTAGTGGTGGTAGTAGTAGTAGCAGTAGTGGTGGTAGTAGTAGTAGAAGCAGTAGTGGTGGTAGTAGTAGTAGTAGTAGTAGTGGTAGTAGTAGTAGTAGCAGTAGTGGTGGTAGTAGTAGTGGTAGTAGTAGTGGTGGTAGTAGTAGTAGTAGTAGTAGAAGCAGTTAGTAGTAGTAGTAGTAGTAGTAGTAGTAGTAGTAGTGTAGTAGTAGTAGCAGTAGTGGTGGTAGTAGTAGTAGAAGCAGTAGTAGTGGTAGTACATGTTTTTCTATTTTCTTTTTACCTTATCCCAATCGACCACTGTAATATAATTGTATCGATTTCACATGGTATATGAACAATCCGAAGCGTTACACAATTTGTAAAGAAAATAAACACTATAGAGAGACAATTTATAACTAACGTTCAAAATACTGCATATGAACCGGAAATGTTAACCCCTTCACGCCCAGATCTTTCCTTTGCTATAAGAAATTGTATGTTGTCGAGTCATAAAATCACGAAAAGTAACTGAATATACCAAATGAGTTAGTGGACAAGGAAACTTAACAGGTCATATCTATAAAATATTGCTTATATTCACTAAAAATTGTCTAATGGTACCAAAATTACAATGAAAATTACGTTCTGGGTCTGAAGGGGTTAATATCGAGACCTCAACTGTTTCACTAATCAAGAAAAACAAGATATTGAGGAGCAATAAAGCCTGAGGGAGACCAATGGTGTGGGAGGTCTGAAGATCCCACTGCCTTAGGCAGCATGACGTAACTTTCCTCCTCTAGGTGACTGATACTTTGTCATGCATTTCAAGGACCAGAATAATTTTTATTTCAATAAGATTTCATGAAATGTATCGTATTCAGTATCCGAACGATACATATCCATGCAAAGAAATATTTAGCAATTTTTCAAGAAAGACATGTTTCATCTAATAAAATCAACTAACACATTCACATAACAACATTGGCGATGACGATGATAATTTCCGAGTAAAATAGCTGCCGATTAAAATGTTATCAAAATAACGACTAAAACTACCACTAATGTAACACCATCACTAATAATGCGCCTCCGTGGTGTAGTGGCTAGTACGCCTAGTTACGAACCCGGGCCCGGGCAGTCGACGTGCAGCCCAGCCTGCTGCTCCTTCTTTTCGGGGTTAGTCGATAAATGGGTACCTGGGGAAAGCTGGGAAAGGTAACTGTGGTTACCCGGATGACACACTAGCCTTGTGTCCCGGAGTAGCGGGTTGTCAGCCACCATAGGCTCAATAACTAATGCGACGGAGATGAGCACCGAGGCCACGCGCAGCAAAGCGTATGCCCCCATCTGTACCTTTCCTAACAAAACTTGCAACCAATGTCACCAAACTACACTAATACTTCAAGCACAATAATATATCCCATGTACTATTATATATAGTTGTAGTATTATAAAGTATATATATATATATATTATATATATAGACTAATATATATAAATATATATATATATATATATATATATATATATATATATTATATATATATAACAAATTAATTTGTATAAGTACCCCATAAAAATCCCCTGAGCCGCATCAGTAGATCCAGGATGAACAACATACGAGGCCTAAGAGCAAGATAGCTCATGAACAAAGCTCAACAAAGCCTGTGCCTTGTCCTTGGACAGGCAAGCTGGCACACTCCCACTCTGCCATTCGTCCGCTGCTCCTCCACCGTGCCTTGCCGCCCATCCGTCTCCACTGCCGCCGTGTCTCCAGGAGTCACCCAGACATTCCTCACCGTTGTCAGGCCTTCCGTCTCTCCCGTAGCTTGATCGCACTGGCGCCGCCTTCTGCCTAGTGTCACTCGTACGTTGTGACTTTTTTTTTATAGCAATTCTATAACTTTTTCTCATGTAAGGTATGAAATTCGACCTGCTTCACTGATACTTGTTTTATTTGTGCGCAAATGATGATGGCTGAAAAAATAGTCTTGTGCCCTAAACCAATACGTAGACTTTGGTAAACACTCAATGTCATAAACGGTATACATATATCTGAAGTGTGTTTTATTATTAATCTTCATTACTTTTCCCAGTTTTGACAAAATAGGGAATGCTATGATGCTGGCTTGAATATATGCATCATTTTTGGGTGAAGCAAATACTCCGTTAGCTCATCTTTCTCTGATATCTTTCGTGACAACTTAATTTTCTGCAGTTTATTTTACTGTTTTCACTTTTTTTCTTCATCATCGACGTCATTATCATCACTACCGTAGATAACAGTAAAGTCGCCACCTGCAGTCATGTCGCCAGCCGCCAAATATTACGAATTATAGCATCACTACTGATTTTTATGTGCCACTGAAGATGATACACAGTAGTTTATATCATGACTGTATAATCTACCCTGTTTCAGCGTTGTTTTATGCTTTGTATCTGCAAGTATAGACGGTTTCAAATTTCGCTACGCGTTTTTTTTTTCGGGCGACGACGACCGCGGTACGACACTCAGTAAATAAACACTAGATGGCGACTCTACTGTTGGTAGCCACTTTGTAGATATTTTGTAATTTGTTCATTTATAGCCATAATATGACACAGATGAAGACACAAAATGACACAGACTCTCCAGATAGCCCCTTCTAACTTTCCTGAAATCATGGATGTAGAAATGTAAGTATTAACGCCACCACACGTCTGTAAACGGAAAAAAAGTTGTCCTGGCGACTTTACTGTTATCTACGGTAGCATTTTTTTCTTTAATTTTTTTTTTCTTGTCTATCATCATCTTTTTACTTAATCTTCTTCTTGATCATTTCTGCTTCATCATCATCATCATCATCATCATCATCATCATCATCGTCATCTTATCTTCTCTTACTTCTTATTTTAATTTTCTCCTCTCTTCCTTTTTTTTTTCTTCTATGTATTTCCTTGTTCTTAACCCCTTCACGCCCAGATCTTTCCTTTGCTATATTAAATCGTCTGTTGTGAGCCATAAAATTACGAAAAATAGCTGAATATTCCAAATTAGTTAGTGGACAAGGATACTAAACAGGTCATATCTATAAAATATTGTTATATTCACTAAAAATCGTCTAATGGTGTCAAAATTACAATGAAAATATACATTGTGGGTCTCAAGGGGTTAATATACTTAATCCACGAGTGATTTCACAAGCTACGACATACCACCAGTGACGTTCATTCCTTCAAAATCCATTATAACATTTAAGTAACGGCAAACAGTCTTAAAGTACGATTGAATATTTCTTCTGCCGCATCAATTGCTATTATCTATGTGAAAAATATACTAGAGTATGTTTGAAGAATAAGAGTCATCCTTGAGACATCCTGAAGAGAAAAGACAACATCAGATTTTGTTTACGTTTCAATACCTGTTGTCCTGAAATTGGTCTTGCTTTGTGCCTTTCTTATTCTCGTTCTCGTACCACTGCCGCCCATCCAATTTTCCTTCTCCCTTTCTTGTTTCTTCCCGCTCTCCTCTCCTAAATCTTCAGATATTTAGTCTCCCCACTTTTGATATTAAATAAGTTTTTTCCTCCCTTCATCTTCTTTCTTTACATTTCCTTTGTGGTCAGTTACATCGCAAACTCAAATAGTGTTTTGTTTCTTTTAGGTCCTTGTTGTCTTGCTGGAAATATTCAGATTGTCTTTCACATCTTTCCTTGGCTTCGTCTGTTATACAAGATTCTTTCATTGAATCACAAATATGAAGACGCTCTTTTCACCTCTTACACCAATATCTTATCATCTTCCTAACGGTGGAATATATATATATATATATATATATATATATATATATATATATATATATAGTGAGAGAGAGAGAGAGAGAGAGAGGAGAGAGAGAGAGAGAGAGAGAGAGAGAGAGAGAGAGAGAGAGAGAGAGAGAGAGAGAGAGGAGAGAGAGAGAGAGAGAGAGAGAGAGAGAGAGAGAGAGAGAGAGAGAGAGAGAGAGAGAGAGAGAGAGAGAGAGAGAGAGAGAGAGAGAGGAGAGAGAGAGAGAGAGAGGAGAGAGAGAGAGAGAGAGAGAGAGAGAGAGAGAGAGTCTGCCTATCATGGGTCTTACAAGCGACAGGTCAAACATGACGATATTTTTAGAACAAAGTAATACAGCGAGGTTGTTAACATGAAGGTTGTTGTTTTGTTCTCTCTCTCTCTCTCTCTCTCTCTCTCTCTCTCTCTCTCTCTCTCTCTCTCTCTCTCTCTCTCTCTCTCTCTCTCTCTCTCTGTTCTCAAGATGAATACAGGAAAAAAAAATTGTCATTTATCCTTCACTTAAGCTCCACCGGCCATTAGCTGTGCTGGAAAGGCCTGGGGCGAGGAGGTCGCTAAAGTAATTTGCTAGCGATTTCATAAATGGTAAAAGTTGGGGTGGGTGACAGAGTATTTATTACGAATGGAACTATCAAGTACAATTATTACTTAAGTTTGAGTTGTAAGGTGGAAGGAAATATTTACACTTTGTTGCTAACTATAGTTGTTAATGGCTGGAGGTTTATTTTGTTTTTTAACTTGATCTTTGTGATGAAGAAAAAAACTCATTTTACAAGTTGGAGATGTGTAATAATAATATTATAGATATGTACACCCACAGCATTTTTATTTTATTATATTTATGAGCTATCAGTCTTATGTGATGTAAAAAAACAAACACACACCATTTTTTGAACGTTATGTATGATTTTAGTGTTATATATATATTATATATATATATATATATATATGTGTGTGTGTGTTGTGAATCATCCTGCATCGAGTATGATAGTATGCTTATGTTCGCATATATGTTCTAAATTCAGAGCTGGGCAGTATTTAAATACATTTGTATTTAAATACGTATTTAAATATACATTTGTGTATTTAGAAATTTATTTATAAATACATTGGTTGTCATGTATTTAAATACAGTATTTAAATACTTTTATGAGTATTTAAATATTTGTATTTAAATACTCATAATATAAAAATGTTAATTCTTTCTTATCAGTTAATTTGGCCATACGCCCGCCCAACTATCTGGCAACCCTGATGTTACACTGAACCAGTGTTTCCACTTGCAAGGAAATTTCCTTATTTTTAGGAAATTTAGGCCTGAGAAGGCCTAATATTTTCTACATTTTTTCTACATATTTACATATTTACATATTTTCTACTCCAATCTTTTCAATGGTTGTTGCTGATAATATGAACTGTGGGTGTGATAGGCAAGTGGCTGTAAACTTAGAGAACATTATTGAGGAAAGTATGAAAGAGACAGACATAGATCAATACTATATTGGCCATTCCCCCTGTGTGAGGTATCCACACAGGGTACACTGCACACGACACACCCTGACGTGCTGCCACATACACTGTTACTCGCTTTCAAGGCAATAAAGATCGTGCATATTTGTCTTTTAAATGTCCTTACAGCCGGACCCGGGAAGTCCCAGGATCCCGGGCAAAAAGCTTTCTCCCGGAATCCCAAGATGTTAGAAACACGCCAAAGGAAAAACTCAATATAGTTGTAAGTGTTTACGTTGACGACAAAATGTATACAGAAAAGAAAACAATTTACATAATTAATAATCATTGATTACAGATATTTTTAGTGTAGAGCAATAACTAAAGATGTTGAGGATACAAAGAATGAAAGAACACGAAGAAATGATGGATATGAATCATCCTGAGAGCGTCAAAGATTGATGATCAATTACGTGATCATAAGAGACAACCGCCTCACTCTTTGCCCGCCGCCTTGCGATATTGGCGCTGCTGTTTTCGCCATTCCCTCAAGAACTGTCGCCGCCGCTCCACCGCCTGCAAGCGGGCCTTCAGGTAGGCCTCGACGGCGGCCACCTCGGCGGGCGGGCCCACGACTCTCACGCTACGGGAGTGAGTGTTGGTGGCGGGGGGCACCGATACCCTCACGCTGGGGTATTTCTGAGCCAGCCTGATGAGCTCCTCGCCCCCGGGGCCCACCACGTGGCGCCGCGTGTTGGGTGCCACATCCACCACCACTTTTGCTACGTTCTTCTTGCGCCGCTCGGCTGCCTCACGCAACTGTGCCTCGATGATCTCCAGGCGGCCGGTGATGTCCTTGGCGGCGGCGGCCACCTGGCTCTTTGGGCCCTCGAGGATGACGTGCTTGGCGGTGCGATCCTGGGGCAGCGGCACCGTCACGCGCACGTTGGGGAAGTCCTTCCGCAGATTTTGGACAGTGTCTCCCCGCGGCCCGATGACGTGCCGCCGTCTGCCCGGTGGCACGGCCAGCAACACCTTCACCGAGTCTTCCCTCCATGACTGCCGCACCTCATCGTCCCTTGAGGCTGCTTTACGCCGAGCCTTGACACGCTTCTGAGCAGGTGCCACGCTTGCTTCCACGCCCTTAGTGCCTTCTTTCTGGCACTTTCCAAGGCACTTCCTTCAGACTTTTCCTCCGATTTTACTTCCTTCTTGCACTTTTTCCGAGTGTTGCCGACAGTTTGCCACTCGCCGGACTCGTCCACTCTCTCCTCATCTTTAATGGGAGTCTTCTTCCGCCGTTTTTTGGGCTTTATACGAATCGTTTTCTTTTCTGTGGGTGCGTCTTCGTTTTGTTGACTGCATCGAAGCTGCTGTTGGGCCAAATTCCTATTAGGCTCCTCGAAGGATTCCTCTGAGTCCTTCTTCACCTCCCCGCACTGCTTTTCATCTGGCTTTTCGAGCCACTGCACCACCAAAAACACAAAACACAGCATGGAACACACTGCAAGGCCTGTCAGATTCTTTGTGAACATCTCGTGCTCGTGTTGAGCTTTGACGATTTGCTCCTCAATGCAGCCAAGAAGCTGCTTTGTCCTGCGGGATCTGGCCAGGAGGTTCCACCAGTCCTCGCTGACCAGCACCGCGCAGGCCTCCCGCGGCTCCTGAGGCGGGGCGGGGCGCAGAGGCCCCAGCCACCACCAGTTAGCCAGGAGCTCCCGTGCCTGCCAGGCAGTAGTGGCATGGAGACCCAGGTCCTCCCATGCCTGCAGGGCCTCGGACACCCTCAGGTCCAAGGCGTCCTGCCACGCGCTCCCGAGGAGGGCGGTGATGCCCACCACCACCAAGGTGAACGCGGTCACCAGGGACACCTTGAGAATGACTGACTTCGGAATGGTTTTATTTTCCATTTGATTTAATAATATATCAATCAATGTCCAAAAACACAATGTTTATCCCATGAGAAGAAAGGGGATGGTGGCGTCCACTACCACAGCGTGAATCTGATACTAATGTTTAGGCTTCCCTACACAGTGACGAAACCGTTGGTTTGCCAAGGCAGAAGGGGGAAACACACACACTCACACACGCACGCATGCACGCATGCGTGCACACACACACACACACACACACACACACACACACACACACACACACACACACACACACACACACACACACACACACACACACACACACACACAGCGAAGCAGGTCATATCCGACGCTTTAATACCCAACGTCACTTCAACTTCTGGACATCATTACTAGTTCAACCTACATTTGATGATCACGAAAAACATCAGTAAAAGTCTATGAATAAAAAAGATGCACATGTGTATACCAGACAAGATCAACTCTACATAAAAACAAAACCTCATCAACTAATTAATTTGTATTACCAACCAAAACTCTTGTCAGATTAATTTCAGATCAGAGCCTCCTCGCACGAACACTGTAATAGTATATTACGAGGGACGCCATTCTGAACGGAGGATATTTTGAGTTTTGACAGCACATCCCGGTCAGTGAGTGGTGCGAATCTTGGGGTTTGTCCAAGAACCTACGCCCACCACTGCTAAGAGGAACATGTAACACGCGGTGAAGAGATCATATATTGGTGACCTCGAATGTTCGCATTGTCAGAGCTGGGCAGTATTTAAATACATTTGTATTTAAATACGTATTTAAATACATTTGTGTATTTAAAATGTATTTATAAATACATTGGTTGTCATGTATTTAAATACAGTATTTAAATACTTTTATGAGTATTTAAATACATTGTATTTAAATACTCATAATATAAAATTTTTAATTCTTTCTTATCAGTTAATTTGGCCATACGCCCGCCCAACTATCTGGCAACCCTGATGTTACACTGAACCAGTGTTTCCACTGGCAAGGAATTTCCATAATTTAAGGAAATTTAGGCCTGAGACGGAAATTTCTAAGGAAACCCAAAATCCTACGGAAATCCATTTTTTTCGGAGATGTAAATATTTGTGTGTATTTAAAATGTGTTTACAAATGTACTTAAATACAATTGATGTATTTATTATTTAGTATTTAAATACATTTGTAAAATGTATTTAGTATTTAGTATTTAAATACATTTCTCCCATCTATTTAGTATTTAGTATTCAAATACATCAATGTATTTAGTGCCCAGCTCTGGTTCCAATTCGGACTTTGGAAGTAGATCGCCCTGTACGGAAACCGTACTAACGATCAGATATAATATTGTGAGCAAATAGATGCTTAAGAATCTTAAGATATATATATATATATATATATATATATATATATATATATATATATATATATATATATATATATATATATATTTTATAATAATATAAGCGAAAGTGTGTGTCTGTGTGTGTGTCTGTCTGTGTGTCCGCGATAGGTGCCGCCCCCAGTGACGCAATCTCATCATATGGCACAGTTTTGGAACCGGGTCGACCAGGGGAACATTTTAAGCCCCCTTATGGGATGATCCGATCACTTTTTTTTTCTTTTTTTAGTAGCCTATTAGCGAGAATTGTGAAAAAAAATGTGGGTTGCGAGAATTGAGGAAACCTTGATGTAGGGTGATGGGTAATGGGATGGGTGAGTGAATGGGTGGGGTGATGGGTAATGGGTGTGGGGTGATGGGTGAGTGAATGGGTGGGGGGTGATGGGTTGGGGGTGATGGGTGATGGGTGAGGGAATAGGTGGGGGGTGATGGGTAATGGGTAAGTGAATGGGTGTGTGGTGATGGGTAATGGGTGAGTGAATGGGTGGGGGGTGATGGGTAATGGGTGAGTGAATGGGTGGGGAGAATACATACATTTCTACATCCATGATTTCAGGAAAGTTAGAAGGGGCTATCTGGAGAGTCTGTGTTTGCTGTTTGGTGGGCCGAAGGCCCACCAATAGCCCTTCGCAGGAGCTAGCCAAAAAGTCCGCCCGGAGGTCGGCTTTGCGGCTAGTATATATATATATATATAACACACACACACACACACACACACACACACACACACACACACACACACACACACACACACACACACACGATATGTAAGCCAAGTCTCATGAATATTCAGGCGTATGTAAATGGCTAGGAAGAGTCGTTAGCAGAGCCACGGGGGAGTGCAGCCCTGAAATCACAATGCGGTGCACACAGCTACTTCACCTGGTGCTGATTAGACCGAAGCTGCCGGTACGCATATTCCCGTTCTCTATGCCAGTATGTGGTTTCCGAGTGAAGACGCTTGGCTGTAGCTTCGAAACTAACCACAGGAGTTTCTCGAAAATACTCTCATTGTGATTCCCACGCAAAGTAAACATGTACAGAGCAGGGAAACCGAACCTACCCATACCGTAACCTAACGTAACCTAACCTGACGTGTTCAGGAGTAAACGCCACATACTCTTCCAGAAAACGGGAATAAGCTGGCGGCACCTGCGATGGCCCGTCACGCAGCCACCAACACCTACTTCGACACTACTAACCGCCACCATCACGACTCCAACTATGTATACTATACTGCCACTACAATTCCTGCGAAAGTGTTTGCTTCAATATTTTTCTTTTAGGAGTCTCAGGAGCTCCTCAGGGAATACACAGCCTCATAATTTATCGATCGAGGTATTGTCTGCTCTGCGATAAAACTTCGGGCATTAAAGTTTGCCAGTATAACAAAATGAGAGGAAGGAAAATGATAATCCAAAATACCCTATGATTCTGTTTCGGAGTGTTGTTGAGAGAGAGAGAGAGAGAGAGAGAGAGAGAGGATGACGAGGATAGAAGAGGAGAGAGAGGAGAGAGAGAAGAGAGGAGAGGAGAATGAGAATCAGAAAACTAGGATGCGGGGGTGAGAGAGAGAGAGAGAGAGAGAGAGAGAGAGAGAGAGAGAGAGAGAGAGAGAGAGGAGAGAGAGAGAGAGAGAGAGAGAGAGAGAGAGGAGAAGGAGAAGAGAGAGAAAGGAGAGATTGATGAGGGATTGATTGATTTGATTGTATTGATTGATTGATTGATTGATGATTGATTGATGATTGATTGATTGATTGATTGATTGATTGATTGATTGATTGATTGATTGATTGATTGATTGATTGATTTTTTATTGTTTTATTAGGCTTAACATAACATACATAAAGTTAATTATACATTACTTATATACAAGCCGCGGTCCATTGAGCCCAGACTCTTTTATGGACCTGATGCCTTAGATTTTTTTAATTACAACAGTCATGGAATCGTCAGAGAGAGAGAGAGAGAGAGAGAGAGAGAGAGAGAGAGAGAGAGAGAGAGAGAGAGAAAGAGAGAGAGATGTTTGTCATTCCTACAATGTCGACAACGAATAGAAAATGGAAATATTTATTCAACCATAATTTCATACATAATGAGAGGCATGATTTATGTTACCTTAATGGATTTTGAGAAGCTTTTTTCTCCTTTAGTTTCTGTCGCAAATCAGTAATTTCAGAGATATACCAAATAATTTTTCGTAGGAAGATTTACTTATTTGTGTTTTAATCTTCTAGAATCTAAATTGACCTAACCCCATGTTTTACCTTTCCAACCTAACCTATTCTTACCCCCTGTTTAACCCCTTGAGGCCCAGAACGTAATTTCCATTGTACTTTGGCCCATTAGACGATTTTATTGAGTTAGAGTAATACTTTAGAGATATGACCTGTTTAGTATCCTTGT